>JAJSOF020000003.1:191213656-191218656 GCA_025594305.2 Periplaneta americana | reverse complement strand
GTAATTATTATTATTATTATTATTATTATTATTATTATTATTATTATTATTATTACAACTTACTTACAAATGGCTTTTAGGAACCCGAAGGTTCATTGCCGCCCTCACATAAGCCCGCCAGCGGTGCCTATCCTGTGCAAGATTAATCCAGTCTCTATCATCATACCCCACCTCCCTCAAATCATTTTAATATTATCCTCCGATCTACGTCTCGGCTTCCCTAAAGGTCTTTTTCCCTCCGGTCTCCCAACTAACACTCTATATTCATTTCTGGATTCGCCCGTACGTGCTACATGCCCTGCCCATCTCAAACGTCTGGATTTAATGTTCCTAATTATGTCAGGTGAACAATACAATGCGTGCAGTTCTGTATTGTGTAACTTTCTCCATTCTCCTGTAACTTCAACCCGCTTAGCCCCAAATATTTTCCTAAGCACCTTATTCTCAAACACCCTTAACCTATGTTCCTCTCTCAGAGTGAGAGTCCAAGTTTCACAACCATACAGAAGAACCGGTAATATAACTGTTTTATAAATTCTAACGTTCAGATTTTTGGACAGCAGACTGGATGATAAGAGCTTCTCAACCGAATAATAACACGCATTTCCCATATTTATTCTGTGTTTAATTTCCTCCCGAGTGTCATTTATATTTGTTACTGTTGCTCCAAGATATTTGAATTTTTCCACCTCTTCAAAGGATAAATCTCCAATTTTATATTTCCATTTCGTACAATATTCTGGTCACGAGACATAATCATATACCTTGTCTTTTCGGGATTTACTTCCAAACCAATCGCTTTATTATTATTATTATTATTATTATTATTATTATTATTATTATTATTATTATTATTATTATTATTGTGTTTGGTTTTCCCTAATTAGACCTTCATTCAGTAGTGAAAGTACTTTCCTCTCTTATCGTAATGGATAGTATGAATTGTTGGTGTAGGACTGGTGAAATACTGTACACCCAGGCTCTGGGGATGAAAGTAAATCTTGACTACTCTGCCGAGCATCGATTCCAGCTTCCCTGGACTTGTAGCCAAATACGCTTCTCTACAAGCCACAGCCTTTAAGCATGTCATGTATAAAATTCAGAGGCGTACTAGAGCCTCGGAAAGCTTCATTGTTTCACTGGCAGCTGGCCCGGCCCCGCGAAGCTTGCAGGTAGCTCCCAGTAGATGTAATCCAGCACTGTAATATATTTCCAAGCGATGTTAATATTCCCTTTGCTTCAGCTAACTTTTCATATGTTATTATAACATCTTCCCTGCAGCCTCTAGTACGAAATGTATGTATAAGGTGTCCCATCGCATTCTTCTTCTGCTGTTACTTTCTGTGATGTTTATTAATATTTCTCCGCACTGCGTCTGAAGGGAACAGCCGTGCTGGACGTGAATTGAATTTTTGATTCACTATAACAGATTCATCACTATTAAGATATGAACATTTTTTAACGTTTGTTCTGTTGTATGTTAAGCATCCTGTATTATCCTGGCATCACACAAGAGTTCACAGAGATTTGGATTCCTTTATACCGAAGAATACTAGAATGAGGAAAGTCTCACTGCATGTTGTATTTTTCCATGCACATGATTCACTGTTACTTTTCCAAAGCAGAAGCTAATCAGAGACGGTTGTTTGATGATACGTAGGAATATCAGAACGAAAAAGCTACGGAAATCGAAAAACACGGAGAAATCTGCTCCATAGTCAATAACTGCGAGTCTACTGCGTGTTCAGTTCAAAGTGTGTCATGGTTCGCCGTATGTCGTCATGTGGCTTGCCGATGAGCCTAGAGAATTCAATCTTCCTACACTTCTGCAGAGGCGTATTAGCTAAGTGCCAGAGAAGTTGCCTAGCAAGCACGGCGTTCATTTTGAAGAGTATGTACCGATACGCACGGTAACGCCGGTAGTGGCAGGAATGTGAACTGTTGGAAACACGTACTGAGGTGAGTTTTTTTCTTACTGTCGGGATATGTGGAAAGGGTTAAGACTTATTACTTACGTATTTGTTGATATTAACTTGGACGGTCAACATGGACACGGAGCATTTGATTTGTGTTGTGGAATGTTGCGGTACGCAACGGATGATAACAAATATCCTGCGTACGACTTGCCCGCGCAAAACACAGTTCGAAAGAGGTTATGGTAGCACACAGACCGTACAGACCGCCATCTGTTGCTACGACGTTCAAGTTATACCGTACACGTTCTCAAGTTCAGATTGAACGTCTTGAATAATAGGCAGCTTCTCTGACATAAAAGCTGAAACTCGCTTCAAATCGCTGACTCACAACAGTGACGTCACGACACACTTTGAGATGAACACTCAATATAGATATATATACTCAAAGGTGCGTAGCGGTTGAGGCTTAGAGCATCCCTAAGCATGTTTTAATCCCCAGAAGGACTTTTTGTGTACCCGTGTTGGAATGAGTTGCGTGCCGACTGTGCTTTCCGGCCCTCTCAAGCCTTCAAATCCGTACACCAAAACTCTGTTAGTGATCTGTAGGTTTATACAGAGTTACTGGTTCCTTAATATTTGTGCAACCCGGATTATTATATCATATTCACGAAATTCATTTTTAAGGAGATTTCAACGCAAGGTTAGGTGTGAAATTTCTATACCTCCAGGCTGGATAATTCCGTAGGCCTAATTGAAAATTGGCAACTTTGCATTTTATTTAGTTACCAAGAAAAGTTAGCAGCAGTTTATTATGGATACTTTAATCAAGCAAGGACGTATGCCAGGTTATGTCTACCGCTGTGTAGTAACGGTTAGCTCGTCTGACCTTGAAACGAACGGACCGGTATTCAAATCCTGATTGGGACAAATTACCAGGCTGAGGTTTTCCCTCAAACAATTGATTCAGAATTACTGGGTAACTTTCGACGTTGGATCTTGGACTCATTTCGCTATCATAATTACATTTCTCCTTTTTCATCATCTTCGTTGTTTCCCACATTTCGGGCTTGTTCCGATGAAGAATCGGCTGTAGGCAGTCACCGAACTTGAACCTCGTGGATATGTGGTCATTAGTTGCTGGTGGTAGTGCTATGCACTTGGGCTCATGTTAGGCTCGTGGGACCTGGATTGAGGGGCCTCGGTGATTCCTACACGAAAAGATAAAGGGATTCTGCAGACTATAGAGAAGTTCGGGAGATTCTGTTGGAGGGGGGGTAGTTCCCAGCGCGTGCCCCTCCCATCAAGGGTGACTAAAAGATAGATGAAAGGTTATACTGACAGATTTTAATAACGTATTATATTTGTTTATTTATTTATAAGCATTTAAAATGTTTCCGGTCGAGTAGTTCAGTTGGTAGAATAACTGGCTACGGACTGGAAGGTTCGGGGTTCGGTCCCGGACCAATTCCTTTTCCTCTTCTGATCAGTTTCAGCATAATTCTTTCTTCATCCACACTTTCCAACACAGCTTCGTTTCTTACTCTGTCTGTCCATTTCACACGCTCCATCCTTCTCCATATCCACATTTCAAATGCTTTTATTCGCTTCTCTTCACTTCGTCTTAATGTCCATATTTCTGCCTCATACAATGCTACACTCCACACAAAGCACTTCACTAGTCTCTTCCTTTAGTTCTTGCCCACACCTCTGGAGTAACAGTTAGCGTGTCTGGCCGCGAAAGCAGGTGGCCCGGGTTCGATTTTCGGTCGGGGTTTTCCCTCAACCCAATATGAGCAAATGCTGGGTAACCTTCGGTGCTGGACCCCGGACTCATTGCACCGGCATTAACACCATCTCATTCAGACGCTAACTAACCTAAGATGTTGATAAAGCGTCGTAAAATAACCTAACCGGTCGGGGCAAGTTACCTAGTTGAGGTTTTTTCCGGGGTTTTCCCTCAACCCAATATGAGCAAACGCTGGATAATTTTTGGTGCTGGATCCCGGACTCATTTCATCGGCATTATCACCTTCATCTCTACCTAGTAAAGTAAAAAAAAATCCTTAGTTCTTTCTCTAGAGATATGCAGAAGATGCTTCTTTTTATATTAAAAGCTTCCTTTGCCATCAATAATGCATATATATATATATATATATATATATATATATATATATATATATATATATATATGTTTTTAAATTATTGCTAACAGTTGTGCTATTCGGAATTAATGGGTTTCGAAAGAATGGCTTTCGGAATTTGGTTTTCGCAAACTTGAAAGTAGGATTACAGCCTTTCGGAAAAATGGGTTCAGAAAATGTACGGGAATCCTGAAGTTAAGTGTGTGCAGTGAGTATCCTACGACCATTCACACACCTGGATTTCTTCTTTTGGGGTATGTAAAAAAATAATTGATCTTCATCACCAGAAAAAAGAGGATCGTTGACCTGATACTAACCGTCACGCCAGACGTGAGGCATTCCTGTCTATAGACCTACAAACGGTGCTTACATTAAGATTTAGTAAGGCAGCAGACAAAACTTTCGATACATTTTAAAAGATAAATCAATTACTTTGCGCCATTATAATTTAATTGCATTTATTTGAGTATGAAATCCCGAACATCTTATTATGACATTGTAGTTTCTGGAACTTATTTCCAGACGGTAAGTGTGATATCTGCCTCACGCCTAACTAAAAAAGCTGCGGTCACTTTGCGTTGTGGTCGCAGCTTCTTCAGTACAAGCACGTCGTGCTGCTCACAGGTGTGTGCGGGGAGGGCGTGCCTGGGTGTAATACTAGCAAGATTTATACTCTCAGCCACCGCCGCCGCCGCCGTCGTCGTCGTCGTCACTAACATGGCCGCCGCCCGTCGTGCCTGATTGTTCTCCAAGCCGGATTCTAACAGAGATATCCTGTGAGCCTCTTCCCATTGCCCGTCGCACGATTTTGGTATTAAGTTCGCTGTGGAATTCAGGGGAGGCAATACAGCCTTCCTGTTCCTCGGAAACTTCATCACTGAGAAGTTACTCTTCGTCTTTTGTTCACAAGACAATTTTTATTGGACCCAGTAAAGTTTAAGGG
>JAJSOF020000003.1:190946156-191208656 GCA_025594305.2 Periplaneta americana | reverse complement strand
TTGGTGGCTCTACTAAAAATATACAGTACATAGTCAATCAGATTATTAAATTTACGAACTCAAACGGTTATTCATCAGCTGAGTTATAAAATATAATACATAGGAAGTAAGCTAATTCAATTTAAAGGCATAAACAATTCAATCAGTTGAGACATGCAGAAATTGATCATATATCGATGGCTGAGAACCAGACTATTCTAAGTACAACTTTTTATAAGAAAGAAATCATTGTGTTCCAGTTTTCCTCTGCATATATGAATCAAACAAAATTGTAAATATTCCTCTCCATAAGGTTGTTATGAAGCTATTCCAGATTATTTTATGAAGCTTTGAATGTCAGGAGCTTAAAACAGCTCTTCGAAAAAAAAATATAGTAAAATGGACTTGGAACAGTCTGGTTCTGGGCCATCGATGTATCATGCACATTACTTCAAATTACAGCCACAGGCGTGACTCAGTCTGAAGTTGCGCTCGGGCGCGGGTTCGATCTCCCCTTGGGCTGATTAGCTGGTTGCGTTTTTTCCGAGGTTTTCCCCAACCGTAATGTGAATGCCAGATAATCTATGGCGAATCCTCGGCCTCATCTCGCCAAATACCATCTCACTATCACCAATCTCATGGACGCTAAATAACCTTGTAGTTGATACAGTGTAGTTAAATAACCAACTAAAAAAAAAGAAGAAACTTCAAATTACAAGCAAAAACAATTCATCAGTAGAGCTGTACAGATTACTATTCAATTTAATAATAATAATAATAATAATAATAATAATAATAATAATCCGTGGCGCTACAGCCCGTGGAGGCCCCAGACCTACCAGCCTGCTGCTGGCCTCACGCCCACATGCCGAAGCAGAGGTGGACGATCATCTAACCAGAATGGAGGTATCGTGTGGTTAGCACGATGATCCCCCCAGCCGTTATAGCTGGCATTCGCAACCGGATTTCGCTACCTATCGTAGCTCCCCAAGTGCATCACGATGCTGGGTGGGCACCGGTCCCATACACTGGCCGAAATTTCATGAGAAAATTTCTTCCATTCAATTTAAAGCACATACAATTCATCATCCAAGCTATACAAAGTAGACAGATTAGACTAATTCAATTTACAAGCATACTCTCGTTAAGCTATAACAAATTGTACAATTCATATGAAGTAGATTAATTCAATTTATAATCATAAACAATTCATCAGTTAAGCTATACAGTCCGAATTGGAAACATTCTACCTCCCAAAAGACTTTCACTCGGAATGTAAGACATTTTGCTCCAGTTCTGGAATAGTCGGGAAAGTTCTGGGCGTAATGGCCGAAAATAGGAAAACGATTGGCTTCCATCGTCAGCCTGTGAAACATGAGTGAAGTATTGCATTGGCTCTACTGTGACCGCCTTCACTTAACTCAATACATTTGATCGTCCTACTGTGGTCGACGTGTAAAAAATCGGCCAAATACGGATGTAGTGTGAGCACAAGCTGTGCCAGCCATCATCCAATGGGGAAGGACTATCACATTGTATCAGACGGCTTTGACAAATGGGGTTAGTAGTGATGTCGGTAGCAATGAATATGGCGGAGCTATCATTCACAAGCTTTGGTTTTAACCATCATATTGCTGTATTTTTGCTTCATAGTTTGACTTGCTTTTTTTTATGAGCTACAGACCTATTATATGGTAATATTATTGTATTCGATTTCACATCTTTCAGAACTTTGGAAATTAATAATGCAAATGTATAAAATGGATATATTATTTTTAGTGTTGTATTTAGCCTATAACGGGTTAATCTTAGCAGTGTAGAAATTGCTATTTATGTACAAGCTATTTCTATATTATTTCCTGTTTCATTTCTTAAATTGTAACATCATGTCACAAGAAATGAATTTGTATCTGAAAAAACATTTAATTATTTATTTGTTTGTTTATTTATTTATTTACTAATCTATTTATTTATTTACTCGTTTATTTATTTATTCGATTATTTATTTATTTACTAATTTATTTATTTATTTCCTCATTTATTTATTTATTTATTTATTTACTTATTCCAGTCTAGTTAAGACCATCACGCCTTCTCTTTCACACAATCAGAAGTAGGCCTACATATACAAAAACTATCGAAACTATTTTCGCGATGCATCTGTCCAGGCAATGGCCATTTATTTATTCGTTTATTTATTTATTTACTCATTTATTTATTTACTCGTTTAATTTATTTATTTACCCATTTATTTATTTACTCATTTCTTTATTTATTTACTTATTTATTTATTTACTCATTTATTTATTTACTCATTTATTTACTTATTTATTTATTTACTCATTTATTTATTTACTCGTTTAATTAATTTATTTACTCATTTATTTATTTATTTATTTATTCACTCATTCATTTATTTATTTACTCGTTTATTTATTTACTCACTCACTTATTTATTTATTTACTCATTCAGTTATTTATTTACTCATTTATTTATTTATTTACTCATTTATTTATTCATTTATTTATTTACTCATTTATTTATTTACTCATTTATTTATTTATTTACTTATTTATTTATTTACTCATTTATTTATTTACTCACTTATTTATTTACTTATTTATTTATTTACTCATTTATTTATTTATTTACTAATTTATGTATTTATTTATTTACTCATTTATTTATTTACTCATTTATTTATTTACTCATTTATTTATTTATTTACTCATTCATTTATTTATTTACTCATTCATTTATTTATTTACTCATTTATTTATTTACTCATTCATTTATTTATTTACTCGTTTATTTATTTACTCATTTATTTATTCATTTACTCATTCATTTATTTATTTACTCATTCATTTATTTATTTACTCATTCATTTATTTACTCGTTTATTTATTTATTCACTTGTTTATTTACTCGTTTATTTATTTATGTATTTATTTATTTATTTACTCATTTATTTAATTATTTATTTACTCATTTATTTAATTATTTATTTATTTACTTTTATTTATTTACTCACTTATTTATTTACTCGTTTATTTATTTATTTACTCGTTTATTTATTTATTTATTTATTTATTTATTTATTTATTTATTTATTTATAAATTCAAAACAAAACCACACGAAAATAATTAAACAGAACGAACCGTAAATAATCTCATTAATTTTGGTGGATGATTCCTTTAGTAAAGAGCAACGACGGGCTCGATTCCCGTTCACGAGTTGCCTGGGTGAGGTTTTTTCGGGTTTTTTCCTTCACTCCTATGGATGAATATCAGGTGACTTTATCAGGCGATTGGAACCCCACTCATCTTTGCCACTTCCTTCCCTCATCCATTATCCTTTCCTCAACATCCCGTTTCTGGTTTTTCAGATCACTCTACAGGCGGCCTCCCGAAGCTGCTGGCTCTCTCGACCGGCCTCCGTGGAATGTAGCTAAACGACGCTGGATGGCTCCTGCAACGAGCATCCGAGGCGGACCTACTCGGGGGAGGAGTTTCGCCTCGGACCGACAGGAAGGGGAAGTTACCGAAGCAGGAATGGTATATGGATTTCTGTTGGCTGTAGGGACCTGTCGTTAAGTGAGTCATGTGGTTAGGGCGGTGCGAGTAGGGGATCTGTGGCACCCAACTCATTCCATATCGAGGGTTAGCGCAATAGATCTCAATAGGTCGCAGTGCTGGGCCATCCGTGTCCCCCTCATTTAAATTCCATTCCATTCCATCATAATACACTGTGTAATAATATTATGTATATAAACAACACTAGATGTCTAATGGAGGAAGCTAAACATTGTTTGAACAACCTTGAAATCGATGGAACTGAACACGTAACTTCTACGAGAGGAGTAATAAACACCAGAAAAATTAGGACCGAATTACGCCAGCGAGAGTACAACGCATGGTGCAACACCTCAAAAGGGAAAAGGCGTTATTCTGTGCAGTGAATTCACTCCCTCTAACAAATGGATAACTAAGCCCGATGGAATGACTAGCGGTGAATGGAAGGAGGCTATCAAGATGACTGCCAGCGTAAGCATTGTAAGAGCCATACCCGGCAGGTCTCAGGACAACCACTGCAGGCGATGCCTCAGTGAAATAGAAACCCTTGGACATGTTTTGGGATTCTGCCCTTATGGCGAAACATTGCGAATGCATAGGCACCATGCAATTAGAACTAAACTGGCCGATGCCCTTAGAAAACTAAAATACACCGTCTATGAAGAAGTCCACGGAACTGCCGACAATGGCAATAACAGACGAATTGACATAATCGCCATTAGCGAATCCCTGTCTCAGGGTATGATAATCGACCCCACCATCAGGTTTGAAACGCATAAAGGAATGAGACGAGAAACGAGCAATCTACGTTCCAACCATCCTGTATTATAAAGATAAATACCAACTTCACGATATCAGTGTTACGGGATTAATGTTTGGAGCAAGAGGAACGATACCTAACTTCTCTTCTCAATTCTGTAAGACCCTAGGACTGCACAAATCGTTTCTGAATGAATTTGCCCTCCTCATAATTAGAGAGTCAGTCAAACGTTTACGAAATCACCTATATGGACTCTAATTCAGTGTACTGAAAAAACTGACGCACCATTATCATTTTTCTCTCTCTTATTAGCTGTCATTGCTTCTTTACTTGTAACTTTTTTTATTCTGTAAATTGCCATTGTTTGTTTGTTTGTGTGTGTACTTGTTTACTTTTTTTCTTACTGTGTTATCTTTCATCATCTATATTGTTTTGTATGCTTTGTCTAATGGCAACCTCTAATTTGAGCAAGCTCTAGTAAATAAATAAATTGATTGAGCATTGATTTTTCATTTAGTGTTCTGCCCAAGAGCAGAATTCAGTAATTTCCTTATAAAATGTTTCATACAAAATAATTTTTTTCCCGAAAAGGAAGTGAAAGCAGCAAAATTGTATTAATCCTTTTTGTTTGAAATATATCAAAGAATAACCCCTTGAAATTAATGGCATTACTTACGGTTCACAGTGTATATAGGCTACAGACATCTAACTTTAAATGAGTGAGAGAGAAGCATAAGTAATATAATAATTATGTATGTATATATGTTTATCAGTAGTCCGAAAACTGTTTGAAATCTCATAAGTGATACCAGTATGTCTTCACTCATGAGGCAACTAAGTCAGGAGATCATGGGGTAGGATGATCAGTAGGGCTAGGATTTTGATGACCTATAAATCATGAAAAAATGTCCTAAAACAATTCATGTATAACCTAAAAATATTTTAAAAATGCCCTTAAAATGTCCTAAAAACAATGCATCTATAACCTAAAAATATTTTAAAAATGCCCTTAAAATGTCCTAAAAACAATGCATTTATAACCTAAAAATATTTAAAAATGCTCTTAAAATGTCCTAAAACCAATGCATTTATATCCTAAAAATATTTTAAAAATGCCCTTAAAATGTCTCAAAAACAATGCATTTATAACCTAAAAATATTAAAAAAATGCCCTTGAAATGTCCTAAAAACAATGCATTTATAACCTAAAAATATTTTAAAATGCCCTTAAAATGTCCTAAAACAATGCATTTATAACCTAAAAATATTTTTAAAAATGCCCTTAAAATGTCCTAAAACAATGCATTTATAACCTAAAAATATTTTTAAAAATGCTCTTAAAATGTCCTAAAACAATGCATTATAACCTAAAAATATTTAAAAAGTGTCCTTAAAATGTCCTAAAAACAATGCATTTATAACATAAAAATACTTTTGAAAAAGCCCTTAAAATGTCCTAAAACCAATGCATTTATAACCTAAAAATATAAAAAAATGCCCTTAAATGTCCTAAAACAATGCATTTATAACTTTAAAATATTAAAAGAATGCTCTTAAAATGTCCTAAAACAATGCATTTATAACCTAAAAATATTTTTAAAAAAATGCCCTTAAAATGTCCTAAAAACAATGCATCTATAACCTAAAAATATTTTTAAAATGCCCTTAAACTGTCCTAAAAATAATGCATTTATAAGCTAAAAATATTTTTAAAATGCCCTTAAACTGTCCTAAAAACAATACATCTATAACCTAAAAATATTTTTAAAATGCCCTTAAACTGTCCTAAAAACAATGCATTTATAAGCTAAAAATATTTTTAAAATGCCCTTAAAATGTCCTAAAGACAATGCATTTATACTTACTTACTTATTGGCTTTTAAGGAACCCGGAGGTCCATTGCCGCCCTCACATAAGCCCGTCATTGATCCCTATCCTGAGCAAGATTAATCCAGTCTCAACAATGCATTATAACCTAAAAATATTTAAAACATGTCCTTAAAATGTCCTAAAAACAATGCATTTATAACCTAAAAATATTTTTAAAAATGCCCTTAAAATTTCCTAAAAACAATGCGTTTATAACCTAAAAATATAAAAAAAAATGCCCTTAAAATGTCCTAAAAATTGATTTTACATAATTGGCTTACTAGGAAAAGAGGTTTTGTACTACCTAATATTTAGACCAGTAATTGAATTAAATTCTAGTACTAACATTTAAGTTTATTTAATTTTACATAATTTTTCTAAGTAGTACACTTTAATTAATTATTTTACCTGATGCAGTTCCATGTAGGCCATCACAAGGCCACTCTTATCCGGAAGTAGCAGGTCTATATTGAAGGGGTGGTTGGACTGATCAATTACATGAGGTGTAAAACGTTAAAATGACAATATTTGTGTAGAAAGACGATTAAAATATTATACAAAATAATGGGTATTAATGGAAAAAATATGTAGAGAAAATATCAAAGGAAATAAACATTATTTTACATTAATAATGGGAATTTGTGGCCAAAATTAAATGAAAATGCATAAAAAATGACCGAATAAAACAAATGAGTTGAAACAGGCAAAAAAATGCAAAAAAAATGCCCTAATAAATGTGTATTAAAACATTCAGTTTATCACATAACATATAAAAACTAAAGCAGCTATGTTTCTGGCTTACTAGAAAAAAGATGCAATTTCATCAAAATCCTAGCCCTAGAGACCAGTTCCTTTGCCCCTCCATTGCATACATCCCTGACTAGTAACAATTCACTAATCAGACTTGTTCATTCATTCATTCATTTATTTTATTCCATAGATCTTACATGAGCAATGAAGCTTTAAGATGTGGAACATGTCAACATTTTACAATATTACAATTACAATTTTTACAAATTTTTATAGTTTTACAATTTAGTAATTTTCTACAATTTTACAATTTTGTACAATTTTTTACATTTTTTTTTTTACATTTTGGCGAGATGTAGTGAGATGAGATGAGGTCGAGGATTCGCCAAAATATTACCCGGCATTTGCCTTTTCGGTGGGGGAAACCTCGGAAAAACCCAACCAGGTAATCAAATCAAAGGGGGTAATCAAATCAAAGGGGTTGATGCCAAGGACTCGCCATAGACCATCCGGCTTCAGTCCCACGGCTGGGAAAACCTCCGAAGAAACCAAAGTCCAAAGGGGATCCAACCCAAGCCCGGACGCAGCTCCGGATCAGCAGCCCAGCGAGTCTGTCGACTGAGCTACATCGATGGCTCTACTAAAAGTATACAATACATAGCCAATCAGATTATTAAATTTACAAACGCAAACGATCATTCATAAGTTGAGCTATATTATAATACAAAACAATTTAATTAAATTTAAGGCATAAACAATTCAACCAGCTGTGATATACAGAAATTGATAATACATATCATGCAAACTACTTCAAATTACAAACACAAACAATTTATCAGTAGAGCTATATAGATTACTATTCAATTTAAAGCATATACAATTCATCGGCCAAAACTATACAAATATATACAATACAAAGTAGCATACTTTCATTAAGCTATACAAATTTGTGCAATTATTATCAAGTAGATTAATTCAATTTATAATCATAAACAATTCATCAGTTGACCTATACAGTATACTATTCAATTTACAGTACATACAATTCATCAGTTATCCTAAACAAAAATACAATACATAGTAAACAGATTAAGTCAATATAAAAACAAATTTTAGTTGAGCTATATAAAATTGTACATGTCATTTAAGTAGAATAATTCAATTCACAAGCATAAACAATTCATCAATTGTGTAGAAGGTATGAGTATGTAGAAATTTGGTTAATTCTTTTCTGAACCTTTTCTCGTTGTTCTTCAAATCTTTAAGATAATTAGGCAGTGCATTGAAGACTGTTATACATGAATAGCGAACTCCTTTTTTAAAACAGCTTAGACTAACAGAGGGTAGATGAAGATCTGATTTATGTCTTGTATTGAAATGATGAATGTCTTGATTAGTACTGAATTTATCCTAGTTCTTAATATACAGCATCATTAGGGAAAGAATGTATTCACAAGGTAAAGTCAAGATTTCTAAGTTTCGGAAAATATTTTTACATGAGGTCCTTTTATGCACATTTGGACATTATTCTTATAGCTTTCTTTTGTAAAACAAAAACGTGTTTAGCTTCAGACGAGTTACACCAGAATATTAATCCATTTTCATTACAGAGTGAAAATATGCAAAGTATGACATTTTAACTAAGTTTATATCACCAATAGTAGATAAGGATCTTAATGCATAAGAGGCAGAGCTCAATTTACGAGTAATGCATTCTATATGCGTTTTCCAGTTCAAGTGATTATCCAATTCTAAACCAAGAAACTTTGTGCTTATAGATTCTTTGAGTTGAGTTGCATTTAATCGAATACTGTAGGAAACCTGAGCACTATTGTGTAAGTCATAGTTATATCCTAGTTAATTAAACCGGCCATTCTAAGATTATTAACGAATATAAACAAAGAAGTTTACAATTTTAAACCTACAGAAGAAGCACATCTATAGATGTCCCACGCGCTGAAAATAATACTCTGCGTATGCGTTATGTCTCCAACCAGCAGCACCGGCGGATTATCACCTTACCTTAAAAATCACGTGTTAATGGCTTGAGTCCGACTACAGTACAAATGACAGCTCGAATTCTAGTCATACCGTGACTCCATTGGTGACTATTGATTCTGCATGCAAATCCTGCGTATATTAGGGGAAAGCCAACAACATAGAAGTTCGCCATATGTATTATTTTATGTGGTATACCTATGAATGAATGAATGAATGAATGTTAGCCATGATGTCCCATGTTGGGCACAGGCCTCCTGCGATGGGGTTAGAACCCCCTCGACAGGGATGGCTCAAGTGTACTCGCTTGGTGAGCCAATCCAGGCGAGCTTGTCGTATATACTACTTTTGTGACATGGTTAATAACCCTGCTCAACTTCAACTAGTCTCAGCACTCTGATCTTTGTACATTTTTTTTTCTTGCACTACACACATATACTGACACCGGCACTTTGACAAACACTGATTGCTATTTACACTGTTTAACTCACACTTACTCAACACTGACTTTACTATTTACAAAACTTATCTTCCACTTTCACTAATACTGACTTTACTATTTACAATATCTTAACACTGATTACGTTATCTATTTACAATGAGCTTCCCTAGTTCTTTCCACAAAATCTTGTTCTTTGCTGTCCTCGACCATTGTTTCCCCGCCTCTTTGGTAAACATGTCAGACCATCTGAGCCCTGTCCTCTCTTTCCGACGTAGGGGTCCCACATCGTGACTGCATGGGTCCATCTTGCCTGGTGTAGTCTCGCCACATGTCCCCCCCAGGTCCACTTCGTTGCCGTGGCCCGTTCTGCTGCGTCAGTAGTGTTCGTCAGTCTTTGCAGTGTTTCGTTTGTCATTCTGTCTCGTAGCGTGATGCCCAGTATTTTTCTTTGCATCTTCCCCTGGCATGTTTGTATACTTCAGCGTTGTCTCTCGGTCAATGTCCAAGTTTGGCAGCCGTATAGCAATACCTATAGCAATACTTAAAAACTATGGCATAATGCATTTTCCAATCTAGTTCTGAATTGTGACGATGTCCGCCAGTCATTAGGAAGAATTCAGAGGCGAGGCATTTCTACTGTGGAGGATGATTATAAAGAAGTTCTGTGATGAGGGATAGAAAGAAGTACTTGATGCCGGTTTGGTAGAATCTGTGGCTCCAAGACAAAGAGAGCATAAACCGTTTATAAAATCAGTTTATTTCTTGAATTCAGTACTACTTTTTAAGTTATGCTCATTACAAACAATACAGCAGAACACACCGCCATGACACAACAGTGCACGATGTCATTCGTCTGCTAATTCCCGCTCTATACAAGAACCAATCAGATTCACTGATGGCGACTGATGGATACTGCCACGACCACTGCAAGCTGATGGAACTGGTGCGACACCTGTGGAGTCATCGTTGAAATTCGGAATACCGTGATGGCATCAGATTGCTCAGCGCGGAGATTCGGAACACGCTCATAATAAGCCGATTACGCACCATATTGTATGCAATAACAACCTGTTTATAATGCTAGGATGGTATAAAATAAATACATTATTAACGTTAGCCTATTATTATTATTATTAAGACGCGAGTATGTTTATGAAACGAGCGCAAGCGAACCCGCAGGTTCAATTTTCATAAGCCCGAGGTCTTAATTACTGAGCAAGATTAATCAAGTTTCATACGACTTTTAATGCTCAACCATTTTCTATTATCTTCCCAATTATTCATAAAGTATTCATGTTCTTGTTATCTGACTGAGGAGCGGAACTGGCCTTGTGCAATACCTCGTAAATTGTGAGATGTGCGCAGACGCGAAAGTTTGATTTTTTCCAAGAAACAAATGTCGACATTGACCTTGATATAATCTAGAGAGCTCTAAACGTTAATCTTGATATAACTTTTCTCCTGAATTTCATCCCTTGAAATTTTTCCTAAGACATTGCAAAACGAGATGACAAATTGAATTTATTTGAATATTATTTACAACGCTAATTATTATAGTAACAGAACTAGTTGTCTTTCGATTTATAAATAATCGATACTTGCGATTTTATTGCTACAATGGTATTTTCTGATTGGTGGAACACCTGAACTTTAATGAATTCTGCGTTTAATTTAATGAGTGTCATTAAATTTGCTACTGGTGTATAAATTTACATTTTTCCACCATGGTCGATGGATAAAATAAACTATTATTATTTCCATTATTATTATTATTATTATTATTATTATTAATTTCCCAATTAATTAATTCATTCATTCATTCATACATTCATTCAATCGTTCACTCATTGAAAGTATTTTTTTCCAGGGAACAAATGTCGACATTGACCTTGATATAATCTAGAGACAAAATAAACGTTAATCTTGATATAAACCGTCTGAAATTGAATTAGACATTGCAAAACGAGATGACAAATTGAATTTATTTGAATATTATTTACAACGCTAATTATTATAGTAACAGAACTAGTTGTCTTTCGATTGCATATCCGAGAATAATCGATACTCTGCTGTAAGTTTCATATTGCTACAATTATTTTCTGATTGGTGGAACACCTGAACTTTAATGAATATGTACTTTAAAAGGTCCATTAAAGGGCTGCTACCAGGTGTATAATTACTACATTTCGGATGGTCGACATAAAATAAACTATTATTATTATTATTATTATTATTATTATTATTATTATTATTATTTCCCAATTAATTAATTAATTATTCATTCATTCATACATTCATTCAATCGTTCACCCATTCAGTGCTATTGTTTCACTATTTATTCGAGACAGACAAAAATCTCAATTCACCTGTAATGCTTCTTCTTCATCGGCATTTGAACACTGCCTCCCCTTCCAGCTGCTTGTTCAACACTAGTCGCTAGAAAATGAGAACCACTGCGGTTGCTCTGAAGTAAGACAGTTTATATACTCACCCAGTAGGAGATAAATACTCACCTGTGTCGCGGGAATTGATCCGAGACCCGCTGTGTAACCACTCGCTACTGCGGGCTGGGGTTCGAGAAGCAATGGCCTGCCCTGCGGCTATGGATCAGTGAGTGAAACCACTCTGACGTGTTCAAGAGCAACAGTCACGGGTCAAGCTCGTAATTCATCGAATCTTGAAGTTTTTATGGCGGTAGTCTGTGTAGCTCTGTCCCTGGAACTGCGTGTTGGCCAACGACGGCGACCTCTGGTTTCTCCAAAGATTTCAACAGCTATCCATCGTACATTATTATTATTATTATTCATTATTATTATTATTATTATTGTTGTGTTATTATAAATTTTTATGGACAAAATTCCGATTATATTAATTTAAATGCAAAATTTCAATTTACGGTTAGTTTGTTCATGCGGCAGACGTCAGGATCTTGATTATTTATTTTTTTGTAAAATCATTAAGGGTGATATTGATTGTGAATCTTTCATAAGCAATATCAGTCTTCTATTCCTGCTAAGGGTTTAAGATTTCATAAATTGTTTTATAATAAGAACCCGAAATCTCTCTCTCAGGTCTGCAGATGCATTAAATATAATTTGCATGGATTCAACTTGATCCATTTAATGAATTTTTAGTATATCTTTATCGAGTTTTTAACTCAACTGATCTAATTTTATAATTATTTGTCCATTTTATTTGCTTGCATTTGGTCAATTGATTAATGTAGACTATTCCATTATTTCAATTATCTCATTGTACTAAATTTATAATTTTATAATTATTATTTGATCAATGATTGATGTAAACTGAAATCTATTTTTATATTGTTTGTATTTCATCTCATTGCCATTTTCTATCATTCATTCTCATCATCATTTGTTGTTTTGTTCTGTTTTGTATCGTGCTAAACTGTAATTGGCCTTGTGCTGTTGTTTTTGCACGTTAATATTCTAAATAAATAAAATAAAAATAAATTATTATTATTAAGTGTAAGTTGTCCCACGCCGTGGCGTCGTTGTCCAAAAAGAATCTTACCCTGAAAAAAGGACTTTCGCCATCTTTGCACGCTGGTTCGAATCCTCATTTGGAAGAAATTTTCTCATGAAATTTCGGATGAAACCATTCTGGGACCGGTGCCCACCCAGCATCGTGATGCACTGGAGCTATAGGTAGCGAAATCCAGTATTGAATGCCAGCTATAACGGCTGGGGATATCTTCATTTTTCTTTCGATACCTACATTCTGATTGGATGATCGTCCACCTCTGCTTCGGCATGTAGGCGTAAGGCCAGCAGCCGGCTGGTCGGTCTAGGCCTTCTCGGGCTGTAGATGCCACGGTTTATTAAAAAATGTAAGTTATTTGAACCCTTTGCTACTCCGGACTTTAACAAAAAATTGGGTCCGGCGCCATTTAAACAGTAGCTCTTCATGAGTGAAAAGAATGTTACCCATTTTGCTATTGCCAAGATATGAACATCAGTTTTCATGAAAACTTGTGACTCAATTCCCTAATTGTCGCACCTTCTGAACTTTTATTAGGCCTATACATCTTGTGAAACAATGTTCATTCTTATTTTCTGCCTCTTACTTCATGAATTGGCCGGGAACATTAAAAACAATTCTCGTCTATGTTCCCTCTTAATTAAAAAATATGTACAGGGCTTTCATTTCAAAACTTTCCAGTCTAAATTACTAATTATTTAAATAGAATTGAATTTAAACAAAAAACACGTCAATTTAGATATTGAGGGGGAAGTCTGAAACCAGGCTTGATTGCATTTTGATGCCCATTGATTTCAACCCCTGTCACCCCCACTTTGAAATTTCAAATGACACCCCTATAATTTTATACTTAAATTTGAGAGAGCATTCAATTGTTTATACACCTCATTTATTTGTTTTCGCATCTTTTGTTTTCTATCGTTGCCTGGCAACCTGTATTTTTGTTATTATCAGTTGATGTTTCCATGAAAAACAGCTTATTTTGTGTAATTTCTTAACTTTAATCAATGAGGATGATTTATGTTCTCTCTTCAAGGGTATACACAATTTTAAAATAATTTAATACACAAACACAACTAAAGGGTTTTGCTTCAGAAAGAACGGATGGATTTCACAGGGCAAGAAAATTGTAAACGTTCAAAAATCAAAAATGTATTGTTTGATCAACAGATTCAACGATACATGCAGTTTATTATTATTATACAACATCATCCATATGATGTCCTTATTTTCGATTACAGGCATCCGGGCGTTTTTGAACCCTTCGCCATCACTTTCACAGTCATAGTTGGTGGGATTTAAACAGTACGATTTCTTCACGAATCACCGTCTTCAGTTCGTCCAGTGTATGAACATCAGTTTTACGCCTTCAAGTGGTCCCAAAGAAAGAACTTCTCGCTGGGCGCAGTGATCTTACCGTAACCTCGGACAATCTCAGTGCAATAGCATGTTTGCGGGCTGATCGTTGAGGTGGCCGGACAACCTACTGTCTCCACATTTGCAAACACGCGCTCCGTGTTCAATTATCCAAATAATTATTTAAATTGAATTCAGGTGATTTCTTCTTTTTTAGATGTTGAACCTGTGGTTTCAAATGAAGCCACCCACCGCAAATACTTGTATTCCGAGTTGGAATTGCGTGACGTCCGATGTCGAAATGAGTCTGAGTTTTCACAGACTTTCATTCTTCAAAAATGTTGCCTGGATGAAAGCACGTTGTACACAAGACCAACACCATTTCTCAACTGAAACTGCATTCTCTGGCTGACCCAATCAATCGAGAATGATTCTATCCTTCCCCTCGCTGCGTATCGATATTTGAAATCCATCCGTTCTTTCTGACGCACCCAACTATTACATGAAATGCTCAATAAGTTTTTGTAGTTTTATTCTCTTCAGGTTGAATCAACAATAACAACAATCCAGGTTGCCAGGCGACGATAGCAAACAAAAGATGCGAAAACAAATGAATGAGATGTATAAACAATTGAATGCTCTTTCATATTTAAATAAAAAATATAGGAGTGAAATTTCAAGGAGTGGGGATAAAATCTAAAATGCAAAAGTCGTGTCCCCTGTACATCTAAAATTATTCAAGTTGGCAAGTTTTGAAATGAACACACTGTAGGTAGCATATTGTACAATTTCTGTGGACGGAATGAAATGATTCATCGTAGCACGCTACTGGATCCTCTTGGACTGTACTTGTGGTTCACCATCATGCTTCCTAATGATTATATGCGTGGAGGGTTTGAAAATGTAAACAGTTATGAAGATCTTTATTGCTCCTCATTAATATGGGACAAGATAGACTCGTTCATAGAGCTCTGGAGTCAAGGTTATGAATAGGCTTCGAGACTTTGGACCCGATGCAATAAGTTTACTGTGCATGTACTATAGGTTGTTGACTCGCTGCAGGTAGTGAAAGGTAGAGATGTGTTGAGGTAACAACGTTGCTGTTTAGAATAGAGTACGGTAGTATGGGGAAACATATACATATGTGCATTCTGAAAGTAAATATATACATTATACAATGACAATGTCAAAAGAATGTGAAAAGCATTAAATTCTCCTGTCTTTATAAGCATTTATGTTTAATTATACACAGTGTTAATGGTGGAAATAAACATGTAGCAATTTAATTTCTTCATTTATCCTATTGGCCGTCTTTAGGAAGTGCAGTTACAGTACCGAATTGCAATGTACTACAAAGATACATTTTCAGTGTCTCAAACGTAAATCTTTTTCGGTTATCAGCCAAACACAGTTTGTACTGTGAAAAGGTGCGTTCTGCGTCGCATGACGTGATAGGAGCAAAACGAGAAAACCAACATCATTGCAGTCTCTAAGAGACAGTCCTTTATTCTCGGGTGTCTCTATGTTCACTAATTTGCTGTTTATGCTACACAATGTTTCATATCCGTTATTTTTACATAAAATTGATTTCCACTTCTGTTTTACACGTTCAGTAACCGGTGTACTTGGTGTCTCATTAATTCTCTGTATCCTTTCCTCAACTAATTTGAGGGTTTCCGGCATCTCATGCTGTGACTTTTCTAACCGTGTAATAGTTTCAGACACAGTTTGAAAATAAGTTTGTATGAAAACCAAATTATTCGTCAGAACCTTCAAATCCAGAGCGTTTTCCTTTGCATATTTGTTGGCATTCATTCTAAAGTACCCCCACCCACTGTACGCTTTACCACTATACTCAGTAGACCGTTATGCGGATTTCCCACTGAACTGCTCTATTGGGTCCGAAGTCTCGAAGCCTGGTTATGATGCACTGTATTCCAAATATCGGTTGTTTCAAGTGTACGTGGTGGTTGTAGTAGCAAAAGAGGGCTGTGTAAAGCACCTACAAAGAAACTCCCATTATTTAATCCAGTCTCTTGGCATGAAATTGCGCCGGTCCTGTTATTCTGTCTTAAATTTACAATTTCGTTCACGAATTGTTTGGAGTAGTACGTTATGTCTTTCTACATTCTTATTTCTCCTTTTGTTTCACCTCATTAATATATTTATGGTTGAAATTTCCTCCATAAACAAGTTGTTTATAGCCGCGATATCATGCTGGAAGAAAAAAAAGTAATAATAAAAAAAAAAGAATTGAGCTGGAGAACGCTTTGGACCGGATTTGTGTTTCCTTCGGGAACAGAGCCCGCGGGCTTCCCCAGGTGTGCATACGAGTTCACATCCAATGCAACGCTAAGAAGAGCCGCTAGCAGTGTCGGGAATCACGAAACGGTCCGTCGTGAATTATAACCCTGCCCCCCCATGGCAACTAATTCATGTTTGCACATAAACATATCCTATTCCGCCGGCACTCGAGATGTCTTCACCTGTGTCAAAACTTATGACTCCTAAGTACAGCGAAGGTATCTTTTGCGCCTCAACGGCTGCAATCCCGGGTTCTGTTCCTGCCTCCCGTGCAGTTCCACTGATGCATACCTAAACGACATTTCATACAAGTTGAGATGATGCGAAGGCATTTCTTTCCCCTTCTACTTGCCCTGAGTCCGTCAGTGACAGACCGGTAGCTGTTACGTCTTATACCTGCACCCCCCCCCCCAAGTTGTACACACAAGAAAATAAAATATTAAATAAAGTACATAAGTGGATATAAAATACAGTGACACAGATGTTTGACAATTAAATGTTTCAGTATATTTTAGTGTCGTTCTTACAATATTTTCAATTAATAATTAATTAAATTAAGGGATGTTAGTTTGTATTATGAAGTCAGGGGGGAGTGACATAGTACCAATTGTCTCGTTGTGCATGTTGTAGAGTAGCTACTAGCGGTGGAGAAAACATTTATCTTCTGCTGTCAGTACCTTTTTAATGTGCCAGTTGATATAAACAATAATACAATGAAATACAAACGCTTAGTATAGGTTTTCGAAATATAGATTAACGGTAAACCTTTTCAATAATAAGGATTTTCACTACGTTCAAAGTCAATTAGTCGAACGTTAATAAGATAGCCAGTAGCATCTTCCCCTTCACGGATGGTAAAGATTGTGAGTAGAGGGGAAAGCCTATCAACCAAACTGAAATGGGGATTATATATCAATGACTTCTGTTCATCCTTTGCCATATTAACCATATGAATGGAAAGACCAGCTATTTGATAATAGTTGTTATTGGGTTAAGAATATGAAAATAACTGTATAACAGCAAAAACTCATAGGCTAATGACCTATAATCATAATAATACTTACTTACTTATACTTACTGGCTTTTAGGAACCCGGAGGTTCATTGCCGCCCTCACACAAGCCCGCCATTGGTCCCTATCCTGAGCAAGACCAATCCAGTCCCTACCATCATATCCCACCTCCCTCAAATCCATTTTAATATTATCTTCCCATCTACGTTTCGGCCTCCCCAAAGATCTTTTTCCCTCCGGCCTCCCAACTAACACTCTATATGCATTTCTGGATTCGCCCATACGCGCTACATGCCCTGCCCATCTCAAACGTTTGGATTTAATGTTCCTAATTATGTTAGGTGAAGAATACAATGCGTGAAGTTCTGTGTTGTGTAACTTTCTCCATTCTCCTGTAACTTCATCCCTCTTAGCCCCAAATATCTTCCTAAGCACCTTATTCTCAGAGACTCTTAACCTATGTTCCTCTCTCAAAGTGAGAATCCAAGTTTCACAACCATAAAGAAAAACTAGTAATATAACTGTTTTATAAATTCTAACTTTCAGATTTTTTGAGAGCAGACTGGATGATAAAAGCTTCTCAACTGAATAATAACATGCATTTACCATATTTATTCTGTGTTTAATTTCCTCTCGAGTATCAATTATATGTTTTATTGTTGCTCCCAGGTATTTGAATTTTTCCACCTCTTCAAAGATAAATTTCCAATTTTTATATTTCTATTTCGTACAATATTCTCGTCACGAGACAATCATTTATATTATAATGTAATATCATATTATTATTATTATTATTATTATTATTATTATTATTATTATTATTATTATTATTATATAGGCTATGACTGAAGAAATTAGATAGCGTGGAAAGGTAGAATTTACCGTCCTGCACATATTAGTCATATTGTAGCTAGAGTATCACTAAACATAGTGATGGTGAACGTATAGACATTATAATATTATAGCAAACATTGCAAGAAAAATAACAATTACAAAATAGTTATCAGCACCTTCAATACAGTCCGCTCTCGACTGAAGTTAGAAGCATTCATCATCTTGCTCTACTGTCGATGAGTGAGAGAAAATCCTTCCAAATGATCAAATCTTATACATAACAATAGATGCGCTCGAATAAGAATTTTAATCAAACATAATAGATACAGTTGTTCCAAACACAGCTTGGAGTAAAGCATACTCAAAAGACGACACGGAGTACACTTCATCTCGCTGAAAAAATTGAACAATTTTTTAAATCTAGGAACAGGAAAAGTCATCTTGCACAACTAATGTCTTCAGACAGAATTGCATAATACAGGATAATCCGTCTGTGTATGTATAAAATAAAAACACCGTGAAACATTTACTACTGAACTTTATTTGTCGAAACTTTGTCCATATAACACTGAAAGATGGGAGATTCCTCAGAGCTCAACATGACCCCCATTGCACACCCTGCACAACTCATAACGGTGATGCAATTCAGCCCATGTCCGTTGTAACATAAGAGGAGTGATTTGTTGAAAGGATCATCAGTGTTCCTGGGTTTCTGTGAATAGACAATGTCTAACAAAACCTGCACGAAGAAGTCAGGAGGGGTTAGATCTGGGGAGTTACGGGACCAAATCAAGAGATAGTTGCTTCTCGTACTGGGTTTCGCCTGCGACCTCCTGCATGTTTTTTTTTTTTTTTTTTAATACAACCTATTTCTACAAATGCTCGATACCACAGCATTATGGAATCGTATTTAGGTACATTACGCACATCATACCCACGTCGAAATTTCCTTTGAATTCTTTTAACATTCTCAAATTTAGCATACCAAAGAACACCTTGTGTCCGCTGTTGATTTTATTTGTCTTTTCAGATTATGCATTATCGATTGTCATATATGGAAATTTCCATCTTTTAGGGGAGAGTTGGGTACTACCGGACATCGGGTAATATCGGACAGTGAGTTTCTTTCTTCTACCACCAGATAATAGTACCTCAATGACATGGTTACGTTTCTGTGATGTCGCATACAGAAACGTAACCATTTTATTCAGGTACTACCATCTGATGGTAGATGAAAGAAACGCACTGTCCGATATTATCCGATGTCCGATACTACCCAACTCTCCCCTAATCATAATATAACCAGCAAGAAATTTTTCCTACTATCATAATAGCTTTCTAATAATAAATTAATATTATCCATACCCAAATGGATAGAACTGTAAAGTAACCAATTATCAACAAAGCAATCCGAATATTTCTGTCGTCTCATTATCTTGGTAGACTGCCATTAAACTGTAGTAAATCCAATTGAAACACGAGAATTTCGATGATGATAATGAAGACGATGACGATGATTATGTGACGATGATGATGATGATGATGATGACGACGACGATGATGCTGATGATGATGATGCTGAAGGTAATGATAGTGTAATAGGTGAAAGAGAAAGTATCGGTGTTGGCTCCAAGAATGGAGAAGATTTTCATGTTGCTGATAGTGGCAGTGGTAAGGAGATAATGAAGTAATAGTGAAATTGGGATGATGGAGTAAATCGACATTCCCACACAAGGCTTGCCCCCAATTACCAGGAATCTAACCCCGATTCTCTATGGCGAGAAGGTGCTGCGTTACAGCTGGGCCTGTAGGTGTGGAAACAGATAGTCCCCGCCCGCCGAATACAAAATTTGTAAGCGAAGACATTAAGGAGACATACGGAAGTCCGTCAGTTCGTACAAGGAGTGAAAGTGCAACAGGCTGGAATACAAATATTCACATTCCTATCGCCTCAACACGGCTATTACAATGCAGTGTCTGATCCGCGCTGTAAATCATACTCAGTGCTGTCCACGTGCTTTGCACAGCGTGTTTAATAAGCAGCTGTCGAGGAGGAGATGCGTCCCAAACATAAGGCGAATCGAGCCTCCCCCCTCCCTCCCAGGTTTCGAATTCATTTACGATAATCCGATTTACATGCTTGTTAGTTGTGAGATTATTATAAAAGTAACGAAGGAACATAGTAACAAGTTAATGCTTTCTATCTCATCGAAAAATTTACGGGATGCAAGAACAAACTGATGGAATGAAAGGCAGCTGTCTTCTGAAACTGCACACATGCATGGCTACACGAAAGGAAACACCAAACAAAATAGGCGGACTAGGGAGATCTCAGAACGATATGACCCCGAAATACTTGTTGTTCGGAAAAAGATAAGGATAAAGTTGAAAATAACTTGATAATGATGGGAAATATGATAAACGAAACGGAACTGATGATGTGAATGATAAAACGATGAGGAAGAGAATGGAATGGAGGTAATGAAAATATGAAATGAAGACAGGGGATGAAATGATATAGAATATAATGAAATGAATTTGGATCTGATGAAATAAAATGCATGAAGAAGTACACGAAATGAAAAGCATGAGAAGAGTTAAGTACGTTTCAGGCAATTACATGAAATTGGAGAGAATGATTAAATAGAATACCGTAATATAATATAACCGGAGATGATGATTGAATTAAATTGAAGAGAATTATGTAATAGAACTGGAGATGGGGATTAAATTAAATTTAAGAGAATGATGTAATAGAACTGGAGATGGTGATTAAATTAAATTGAAAAGAATGATATAATAGAACTGGAGATGTTGATTCAATCAAATTGAAGAGAATGATGTAATAGAACTAGAGATGATGATTCAATTAAATTGAAAAGAATGATGTAAAAGACCTGGAGATGGTGATTAAATTAAATTGAAAAGAATTATGTAACATAACTGGAGATGGTGTTTAAATTAAATTGAAAGGAATGATGTAACAGAACTACAGATGGTGATTAAATTAAACTGAAGAGAATGATGTAACAGAACTGGAGATAGTGTTTAAATTCAATTGAAGAGAATGATGTAATAGAACTGGAGATGGTGATTAAATTAAATTGAAGAGAATGATGTAATAGAACTGGAGATGTTGATTAAATTAAATTGAAGAGAATGATGCAATAGAACTGGAGATGGTGATTAAATTAAATTGAAGAGAATGATGTAATAGAACTTGAGATGTTGATTAAATTAAATTGAAAAGAATGATGTAATAGAACTAGAGATGTTGATTAAATTAAATTGAAGAGAATAATGTAATAGAACTGGAGATGTTGATTCAATTAAATTGAAGAGAATGATTTAATAGAACTGGAGATGGTGATTAAATTAAATTGAAGAGAATGATGTAATAGAACTGGAGATGGTGATTAAATTAAACTGAAGAGAATGATGTAATAGAACTGGAGATGGTGATTAAATTAAATTTAAGAGAATGATGTAATAGAACTAGAGATGTTGATTCAATTAAATTGAAAAGAATGATGTAATAGAACTGGATATGGTGATTAAATTAAATTGAAGAGAACGATGTAATAGAACTGGAGATGATCAAATTAAATTGAAGAGAATGATGTAATAGAACTGGAGATGGTGATTAAATTCAACTGAAGAGAATGATGTAATAGAACTGGAGATGGTGATTAAATTAAATTGAAGAGAATGATGTAATAGAACTGGAGATGGTGATTAGATTAAACTGAAGAGAATGATGTAATAGAACTGGAGATGGTGATTAAATTAAATTGAAGAAAATGATGTAATAGAACTGGAGATGGTGATTAAATTAAACTGAAGAGAATGACGTAATAGAACTGGAGATGGTGATTAAATTAAATTTAAGAGAATGATGTAATAGAATTAGAGATATTGATTCAATCAAATTGAAGAGAATGATGTAATAGGACTGGAGGTGGTGATCAAATTAAATTGAAGAGAATGATGTAATAGAACTGGAGATGGTGATTAAATTAAATTGAAAAGAATGATGTAATAGAACTGGAGATAGTGATTGAATTAAATTGAAGAGAATGATGTAATAGAACTGGAGATGTTGATTAAATTAAATTGAAGAGGATGATGTAATAGAACTGGAGATGGTGATTAAATTAAATTGAAAAGAATGATATAATAGAACTGGAGATGTTGATTCAATCAAATTGAAGAGAATGATGTAATAGAACTGGAGATGGTGATTAAATTAAATTGAAAAGAATGATGTAATAGAACTGGAGATAGTGATTAAATTAAATTGAAGAGAATGATGCAATACAACTGGAGATGGTGATTAAATTAAATTGAAGAGAATGATGTAACTTTGCGGTTAACGTTTATGTCCCCATCATGAATGATATGATTTTACCGTAACGTTTACATTCTTAAGTTAACACTTACGTTATGTTGTACTTTCCGCCCTTGTTGTCAATAAAACAGTTGTTGAAGCAATTTATTAAATTTGCGTACATTCCTTAGCATAGAAGAGCCATTTTTAAAAGCAGGCCTGGTATGTTTGAACCGCTTTATTGATCGGTTGCGATTGCTGCCATGTGACATTTGGTGGAAAATAACTGACATCGGAAAAAACAGTTGAAAGTTAGTGTTAAAATATTTTTTCCACTATTGTTTGAGGTATTTTTCTCACACTGCCGTATCGGAAAATGACTAAATCGATGTTTACAACATTCCAATGACTTTCGGGAGTGCTGATGTCAACCTTGATGGTCAGATATAAATCTCGCTCTCGCGCTTGTGGAATACCCTACCCAGTGACATCAGAGACTGTCGGAATTTAGTAGCGTTCAAAAGCAAGCTTATTAAGCATTTTCTTACTGCGTGGAGTAGGTTTAATATTTACTTAATCAATAAAAGAAATCCTTCTCTCTTCTTAACTTTTACAATAAACTGTCTAGCTTTTATTAATCAGTTAATCTTTTAGTACTTTGATTTTTATTGTATCTGTAAATTTAATATTCATTGTAATTATAATTGTAATTGTATTCTTAATATTGTAGTTGTAATCCCCTGGTAGAGGGGAAGAGAAGGCCTGATGGCCTTATCTCTACCAGGTTAAATAAATAAATAAATAAATAATTAAATAAATTAAATTAAATACATTAAATAAATTAAATAAATCAATAAATAAATAAATTAAATAAATTAAATAAATAAATAAATAAAATAAATAAATTAAATAAATGAATAAATTAAATAAATAAAATAAACAAATAAATTAAATAAATTAATTAAATAAATTAATTAAATAAATAAATAAGTAAATAAGTAAGAAAATAAGTAAATTAAATAAATAAATAAGTAAATAAGTAAGAAAATAAGTAAATTAAATAAATAAATAAAATAAATAAATAAATACGCAGTCCCACTGAATGTGCGTAGATAGTTGAACATAACTTACCAGAATACAAAAGTGACACGAGAAAGTTTGTTGTTTCTTTGCGCATTTATAATCTTTCCACCAGAGCTCCATTACCGCGATATCATCGTGCTCTCAGTTCTGAATAGCCTGAGTAATTTAGGGGGGTCGTTAAATAAGGAATGACTCTTTGCATACTCGTAAGAGTGGAGGGAATGTTATCTTTCGTTCTAGGGCCTTTCAGCGATAAGGTGGGTATAAAATTCGGGTTTCGGGCCCCAAGTAGCCCCGGGCCCGGATGTGTTTGACGGCATATTGCGAATGCAGACAGTGGAGAGTTCTAATAAAGATATCCAGAGCGGGATGATAAAAACATTACAGCTCTAACATGCATGTTGTCTGCCGTAAAACTGTAGGTTCCGTAATTAGGTGGAGCGCTCGCCCCCGGCCAGCCAATCTCCGAGGAAATTAACATGGGATGCAATTTAAATTATACTGCAAGTAAGTCCACTAGCACGTTGTGTATTTTTCTGCGGGACGTATTATAAATTCGGCATGCAGAGAGCTTTTTATTTTAATGCTCTCCATACCGCAAAGCTACACGTGTTAATGCCTCACTAGTCTTGTTCACGCTGAACTACGTAAATAACGTATTATTAACGGATTGAGAATTGCAGAATTTATGTTGTTCTGTTGGAAGGTCATGCCTCATATTTATATCGCACTTGAAAACGTGTACACAGCCAAACACTGGTACACACTGTAGTATTTAGTACTTACTTACTTACTGGCTTTTAAGGAACCTGGAGGTTCATTGCCGCCCTCACATAAGCCCGCCATTGGTCCCTATCCTGAGCAAAATTAATCCATTCTCTATCATCATATCCCACCTCCCTCAAATCCATTTTAATATTATCTTCCTATCTACGTCTCGGCCTCCCAAGGTCTTTCCCTCCGGCATCCCAACTAACACTCTATATGCATTTCTGGATTCGCTCGTACGTGCTACATGCCCTGCCCATCTCAAACGTCTGGATTTAATGTTCCTAATTATGTCAGGTGAAGAATACAATGCGTGCAGTTCTGTGTTGTGTAACTTTCTCCATTATCCTGTAACTTCATCCCTGTTAGCCACAAATATTTTCCTAAGCACCTTATTCTCAAACACCCTTAATCTCTGTTCCTCTCTCAAAGTGAGAGTCCAAGTTTCACAACCATACAGAATAACCGGTAATATAACTGTTTTATAAATTCTAACTTTCAGATTTTTCGACAGCAGACTGGATGATAAATGTTTCTCAACCGAATAATAACAGGCATTTCCCATATTTATTCTGTGTTTAATTTCCTCCCGAGTATCATTTCTATTTGTTACTGTTGCTCCCAGATATTTGAACTTCTCCACCTCTTCAAAAGATAAATTTCCAATTTTTATATTTCCATTTCGTGCAATATTCTGGTCACGAGACATAATCATATACCTTGTCTTTTCGGGATTTACTTCAATCCTATCTCTTTACTTGCTTCCAGTAAAATTTCCGCGTTTTCCCTAATCGTTTGTGGATTTTCTCCTAACATATTCATGTCATCCGCATAGACAAGCAGCTGATGTAACCCGTTTAATTCCAAACCCTCTGTGTTATCCTGAACTTTCCTAATGGTATACTCTATTAGTATTTAGTATTTATTTATTTAACTTGGTAGAGATAAGGCCGTCAGGCCTTCTCTGCTCCTCTACCAGGAGATTCCAACTATAATATGAGAATAAAATTACAATTAGTATTAAATTTACAATTAAAATTACAAATAAAATTACAATTACTATTAAATTTACAATTACAATAAAAATCAAAGTACGAAAAAATTACCTGACTAATTAAAGCTAGATAATTTATCATAAGAATATTTTATATTTACTGAATTACAAATTAAACCTAGAATAACAAAATTGTATAGTGATGAAATTACTGGATATTGAAATATTTTGTGATAGATTAAGGAAACTATTTACCAAGTGCCTAGTAAGTTTGCGTTTGAATTCAATTTTATTTGGACAGTCCCTGATGCTAGCAGGTAGCGAATTCCAGGGCTATTGTGAAAGAGGATGAGTATGAGGAGGTGCGATGGGATGGTATTGTTCGTATTGTTGCATGACGAGAGCGTGTGTTCAGTTTGTGGTGGGAAGCGAGACGACAGGTGCGAAGGAATAGAAGAGTTCAAGATTTCGAAGAGAAGGAGAAGTGAATGTAAATTTCTTTTCTTATCTAGTTTAAGCCAACCTATTGCTTCCAGGGATGGGTAATGTGATCATATTTACGAACATTGCTTACAAAACGTACTCACAAATTATGAACACGTTGAAGTTTCGTCTTGTTGTCGCTGGAAAGGTCAGTCAGTAAAATGTCAGCATAGTCAAAATAGGGAAATACAAGTGTCTGCACAAGGGACTTTTTCAAGCAAGAGGGAAGATGAACATTTATCCTTTTTAGCACATGGATAATAGAATATACTTTTCTGCAGGTTTCTGTGATTTGTAATTGTAAAGTGTCACTAAATAACACACGTTTTCTAATCACAAGCGTTAAGCAAGGACGTGTTAAGGTACCCAGAGTCAATTTTATACACATTTTATTTAATTTCATCTAAATTTATACTGAACTCAAAAGCAACAATAATAATATTATGGTTGTGATGTACCGAAGTACATATGGTATTTCCGTGCAGGAATTCAGCATCATCATATGATGATATACGTAAATAATCACTTAGTGATTTAAGACGCCGCTCATTCCATCGGATCCCGGCCACTTAGTCTCTCGTAATGAGTGCACCTCTGCACATAGTGTGTTGGACATTGTGCCACTGTCATACATCTGTGACACAGTGCATGAGGGTTGACCACTAAAGGGAAACTAAGAGGTGGAACTTAAGCTGAGAGGATTCAATCCGGCATCGGAACTGGAATCCGATGTGGCTTAGTGGATAAAGCGTCAGCATGTAGAAAATGCATTTCCTTGTGTTCTTATAGATTTTTACCAAGTTCTGATTATAAATATGAGATTAACTGCAAATATTTTATTTCCCAGACGTCAAGATCTTGATTATTTATTTTTTTATAAAGTCATTAAGGATGATAATGATTGTGAATCATTCATAAGCAATATCAGTCTTCATATTTCTGCTAAGGGTTTAAGATTTCATAAAAAATTTTATAATAGAAATTCTAAATCTCTCTCTCCTGTCTGCAGATGTATAAAGTATGCGAATTTGCATGGATTGAACTTGGATCCATTTAATGTGTAGTATGTAGTCTACTTTTTGTGTTTATATCAGTTGTCATCAATTTATGCCTTTTGTTTAGATATGTATTATAATATTCTCGTCTTCTTTTATGTCTTTGTAATACTATTTACATGATTCCATTCTTCATTTATATGATTCCATTCTTTCATTTGCAATTATTATCTTATTTAACTGCCATTATTTTAATAATTATTCCATTGTACTTTTATTGTAATTTATATCATTGCTATTGTTTTTGTTATATTGTATTTTTGTTGAACTGTAATAATTGACCTCTGGCTGTTGTACAGCACATTAAATATAGGCTAAGTAAATAAATAAATAAAATAAATTATTATTATTATTATTATTATTATTATTATTATCACACTGTTTTTGTACCTTCTTCATCGTTTCACATGTCTTGTCATATTTGAGAACTACGAACCAAGAGAAGACATGTAGCCTACAGTTGGATGAAATTGTGCAGAGAAGTATCAACTTGTAAAAGTGATACATACATACGTAAAGGAACATGTCATAAGCGTCCAGTGTACGTTCCTACCAAATTGGCTGTTGACATAGGTGACAGTTAAATTGTGGTGAATACATTTTAGAAAACGTAAATTGATCTTATTTTGTTAGTCTTCGCTCTTTCACTCTCCAGGAAAGAGAAAGAACTCGTCACAAGAGCAGAGAAAGAAAATAAGCTGAGAATTTATGTTACATCACTTATATTTTGTCTCATCAAACCCTTATTCTGATTGATATGGTGTCCAAACTTGCCCGGCACTATTTCGTTCTCAAGTAAGCCTATAGGTTTGTTGAAAAGTCAGGAAAGATTATTTTATTTTCGCAAAAAATTTTGCTTCAATTGTTGCTACGGCAAATGGAATAAATAAACAGAAATTCAATATAATCTTAAATGAGTTAATGTGTCTTTCTTTGCAAATTTATACGGCAAAATAATTTTGCCTCTACAAATGCGAATTGACCTTATACAGTAGGCCTATTGTCAGACCTCGGATTTTTAGGCTCATTTAGCATATGCTCAAACATACTTTCTTTAATGCACCTAGTTTAGACAAAATTATCGCTCGAGAGTTTCTCGTGTTGTATACATTTAGGAGTTTTTACATAAAATTGTTGCAGTCTATCCTATTCGAGCCTAAAAACCCGAGAACTGCCTGTTATCTGTTACGAATAGACTTCGTTGAATTGCCACACGCAGCATGCTATCAGGTTGCCGATGTATGGTAGTATAGAGGAGGTGAGCGACCGCCCGGTCTCGTAGTATAAGCAGTTCATGTTAAGAGATGTGACCGGTCCAAATAGATAGAGCAGCTACAGCTAATGTACTCGTATACCTATGTAAGCACTTGTTTTTGCATTACTGTGCTGGAATAGTCAAAGCTTAACATTTGTTCAGTGCAGACAAGAATTCAATCAAACATACTACAATGAGAGTGTTGCTGTTCCAAACAATTGCCCCTGGAATACTCTTACCCCCGCAGCCAGTCTTGACCCGTTGGGGAACGTGGTTGGATGCTGTTAATTATTATGCAGAATATTACGGCAAAATAATGGAGGTAATTGATGCATTGGATAGCACAGACAGTTCGGCTGTTGCAGCTGTAAAATCATTGTCTTCTGAACAGCTATTGGAAGATATTCTGTTCATTGATTATAATTTTAAAATCGTGTTCAAAAGTATCATCCTATTAGAATCGTCTAAACTACAACTCTCAGAAGCCCTTAATATAGTGGATAAAGTATTACAAACTGTTATCCAAAATAACAATTCACTAATTTCAGAAAAAGTGATATGTGAGTTGAGAAACATTATTGCTAAAAATTCTGCCTATTCACAACTTCGTATTATAAATGATGTACTATCAGGTCACGACAATACGGCTGAAGTTGGTGTACTAAAAAGTAGTGAATTTCCGTTCTTCAAATATGCACCTATTACATAGTGTGATGTTGAACGTACATTTTCCCAATATAAAAACTGTTTGAGTGACCATCGGAGGAGGTTCACTTTGCAGTCGCTCAAAATGTACGCAACTCTTCACTGCAATGCACATATTCAAGGATGATGCGAGTATATTATATTACATTTTAAGAATTAATATATGCCACTATAAAATAATTGCGTATTTACATGTTTAGACATTTCCTACTTCAATGATCATTCATTATATTTCTTGAATGCAGGATACAGGTTTTATTGTAACCGCAGTATACTGCTCAGTGTTTACATCAGAGGCATACTCCATCCGTTGCACTGCCCCTTCTCATACAGTCTATACCGCGTGCGTAGTAAACCTTGTGATTCTCGTGGCAATTCCACGAAGTCTAGTTATGAATGTAGTAGAGGCTGTTCCAGCGCATAGAGAAGATTCAGAACCCTAAATGGGTTGGCGTATGGACCCTGTAATTGTCGTTATGGAGTGGAAGCTTGTAAAAAATGTTGAAGATATTCCGGAAAATTTTCTACTGAAGACTATTCATTCTCTAGAAGAGATGCTACTGGTGACAGACAAGCAGAATGGCCATCATATCTAAATGTTTTGAAATTGATTTATTCTTGAATATACGTCACTTTTTTATGAACGAAACTATTAGGGTAAACCTTGGTAATTTCGTGATATTTTTTCCTGGCTCTTTCGTGAACTAACCAATGGTCTTACTAATTCATCAATGAAGGCACACTGCAGACCGTTATTTGTAAATGAAAAAGTTATGAATGTAACATCACTGTATATTTATCAAGCCCTAAATTTCGTTAAAGAAAATTCACACAGGAATGATGTTCATATATACAACACCAGAAACCGTGAGTCTTTAAAAATAGCAAATAGGGTAACTTAATCGGAATAGGGTAAAAAATTACAAAAATCAAGATGGCGCTTAACAACTTAGTATTTATTAAACATAAAATATACCAAAGTTTAGATTAGTCTTTAAGCAACAAATCACATTAGTGTCAAATTCAATAATAACAAAAACATATGAACGATATATGTTAATTTCACTCTACTGCACGACCCTATTCACCCTACCAAGTTAGGCTAAATCGGGTCAACCATTAGGGCGAATGGGGTCACTCTTACATTGCACTTTTGGATCACCAAAAACAAGAAATAAGTTCCAAATTTTAACCATTCAATCTGCATTTACCATAAATGAACTTCTTTCTCTTGGCCCCAACACAAGGTTCGTGGTGCCATTCTTTTCCGCCTCCCATGCATTGAATCCAGTCTCCAAGTTTCTCTGAGCGAGGATCACTGTATTTTACGGAACAGAATCTACAGGTCCTTTTCTTGTTCCTGATTGAACGTTGTTTGACCACCTTCATTTTTTAACGACTTATCTTCACCTCTTTGCAGAAGGCGCTGTAGGCATAAATGCGGAACTCCATACAGATCGGCTGCATGACGTTGACTCCTCCCCTCTCGAAATGCCTTAATGGCTTTCTGCATTTGGTCTTCAGTCCATGCACGAGACGTATTGTTTATATTACTAGGCATCTGAGACAAATAAATGAATGAATGGACTTAAAATCCATGTACAGACATTGACCCCATTTACCCGTAATTGTGTGACCCTATTCACCCGAAATGTAGTGACATTAGAAACCATAGGTTGGTACTAATGACGTAAGCTTTACAGCATCCTCAATGCCATAACCCATGCTATAAGAAATGCACTTGATTCTACGAACAATTCAGGGAAATTCTGAACCACGTTCATTGCACAATAACGGAAATCTTAAAAATGATAATTTAAAATACAAACTACAAATAGCTCTTATCTTTTACAAGTCTTCTTTCCTCTACTATTCACAGCTCTAACACAAACTTTAACCACAAGCTTTGACGCCAAACACATAGAAGAAGTTCTACTGATTGACGATAGATGGCACAACATGATAGAAAACATTTATGCTTGCCGTGGGAAAGAAATATCTGAAACTGACCCGATTCAACCACTGACCCGATTCCGACTAAGTTACCCTAAATTTCCGACATATCGTTTTAATCTGGAAAGGAAGTCTTGTCTCTGGTTGGTTAATTAACAAATCATTTTATGATTATTAATGAGTTTTTTAATGTTAATTTTGTCGAAAGTTTTTGAATTAATTTCATTATTCTGTTGTTTTTTTATTACTGACTTTGTCAATTGCACAATTTTGTGTGCACTGACTGTACAGCACTGAATATACTTACGAGATTCAAATTTCCGCCAAGAGATTGCTTATGTTGTCCGGTTTCCAGAAACATGCAGCTACGGTTTGTGAAGCAGCTACAATAGTTCATGAAAGAGCCAGGAAAAAACATCACGAAATAACCACTGCCACGAAATTACCAAGGTCTACCGTATTATTTTTCTTTGAACTTCCTTTCTAACACGCCTTCCTATTCCTAAACGCCATCTCTCACGGTCTTGAGTATCATTTTCTTGCAGACCATATGAATATCCTATTTTACGTTATCGAAATTAATTCAAAACTTTTTTATGTGAGATTGCCTTGAACTTCTATTCGGCCTCGAATAAATATTGTATATGATTATTTTTTCCGTTTTTCGGGTTTCTAAAATAAACATTTTCGTCCGTTTTGTTTATTGTGCTTCATTTTACGATGCTGTACTGTGATTCAGTTTGATTTTTTTATAATCATCCAATAGTTTATGTTTTTGATATCCCAGAATATCATTATTGTTGCTTCTGAGTTCAGATATTATTTCAATGCACCGAAGTACATATATTTCCGTGCAGATATTCTGCATCATCATACGATGAAAGAGTAATGGAACGGAGAAAAATTCTCTCCGGCGCCGGGATTTGAACCCGGGTTTTCAGTGGATAAAGCATCAGCACGTAGAGCTGAAAACCCGGGTTCAAATCCCGGCGCCGGAGAGAATTTTTCTCCGTTCCATTACTCTTTCATCGTTCTGAGTTCAGTGCAATATCCCATTATATTGAATTTTTCATATAGCTTTGAAAATAGACAGAAAAGAGGATGCCCTCTTAGGACACACAAGCGAAAGGAAAACCAGAGCTCTAGATATGATGTAACAACATTATACTTATTAGATATGCCCTTCATTCGCCCGCTCTTGAAGGGTTCCGCCCAAGATTCGAAGAGATGTGGCATTCTTAATGCTCTCGCTACGAACAGTCCAACACAAAGAAAAACCCCGTTCCATAGCTCTCAGAACGTCAAAATGAATTTGACTTATAGCACCAGAATTCGAATTGGGCATCAAGAAGTTAGTGCTCCCACACTACAGAAAAAGTTTAAAAAAAAAAAAAGTCTTCTTTTCTAAACGCTTGCAATGATACATACGTGCTTTGGTTTTGCTTACATATTTCACAGTAAGCAAGGATCGTATTTAATGGACAGGTAGACGCCAATTGCTCGTGTTTTTGTCGGATTGCATTTACAAAGGAACTCATTGCCTTTGTTAAACAAAACATGTAATCTCGGCTTTTCTTGTAAAACAGTCTCTTGAAAACGGGCAACAAAATTTTAGACGCTTGTCAGAGGAGAGCATTGTGGATGCTAATAATTGCGAGATTATCCTGTATCCTGGGGGCGCAAAGAACTTCTCCTACCCTCTCTCTCTCTCTCTCAACTGGACGTGCGGGGAGTTGAAGCGGCGAACAGAATAATTGCAGCAATTTCGCATCCTCATATCTCTATCCCACTCCGGAGTCTTGTGATTGGTTCCCCCACAACAATAACAACCCAGTCTTCTTGCTAGTTAATAATTTCATTTCAGACATTGCGACTGGTGGTTGATGACGTCACGCCACTTTCTCTCTCTGTCTCTCCTACATTTCACTATTTCTTCGCTTTTTAAATTCATACATCTCTTTTTTTTATTATTCTTTATAGATATATCTATGTTGTTTTCCCCGTCTTTGTCAGGCGTAGCAGCGTCTCTCTCTCTCCCGTTGGAGGGCTCGGAAAGAAGACATTTCCATTTGGTTGGCATGGCCGGAACAGCGTTTTAAACACAGTGACTTAGGATTGGTGGTCTTCTTGGGTGGTCCCTCCTCTAGAGGTCTGAGTCGAGGCGGAGTTGCTTCTCTCTGAGATGATAGTCAGTTCGCTGCCCGCTCTCACAACGTTGTCTTCATTTCTCTCAGGACGCGGGCCTCACATCATCCGATATCGCCGATCACCGCAATCACCAATATTTCCTGTGATTCGGCCGCATAATTCTCTCCTCCCCGCCTTCGTTGTTTCTCTCTCCCGTCTTTTTTTTTTCGCAACGCTTGAGTGGAAACCGGAGGGATAATCGGATTTCATACGAGAGTGTTGTCTCGAGTGTTTTTAATATCTTAATTCGCTAAGTGTGTAGTGTGGGTTTCCTTTCTGAGAATTATAGCATCCGCCCTTGTTTGTGTGTGGTATTCAGCAAAGGTGTGTAAAATATCTTACGAAACACGTGTCGATATCACAGGATCAGCGTGAAGCAAGATTTCCTTTTTTTATTATTATTTCAAATACCTCAAAACAATGAGTCTATCTTCTCTTCAGTATATTTTAAAATCATAATTTCTATATATCAATAATTGTGTGAAAAGAGACGCAGATCATTGTCATACTTACTCCTAAACAATGGATCTTTCTTTCCCGTGTGTGTTTTTCTAAACGATCATCGCTACAGATCGTCACATCACGTAATATATACCTAGTATATAATTTTGTTGTTGTGAAGACACTCAAACAAGCTGGAAATGCTCCAGGGTGCTAATTAACGTGTGGTGATATTTGTTTTATTCTGTCGTTACTTCAGAAAATATACATATGACATACAGAGTAAGTGATGACTTGTTTTAAGTGATGTGACATAAGTGATTTGAATTTCAAATTAAATTGAAGCAGTATTAATTTCATCGTATTTATATAACCTTTGACACGCAAATTCCTTTATAGTCATTCCAGTGTACATCGCCAGATTATTGTCTCACTCAGCTATAAAACAGAGTAGTAATACTCCTTGCAGTGTTTGTGCCTGACTTTTTTTTTTGTTGAAACATCTTATGATATCGGTATCCTTCAATTACATTTCAATTAAGCGCATTCCCTGTGAGTTAAATTTCTTATTGTGAGAGTGTGTGAAGAAGCAGGAAAGGTCTACATTCAGATAGCCTATATGTTATGAATTGAGTGCTAATACATTTTTTTTGTGTGCTCTTGACGTCTGAAAGCTTTCAGATCATTCACGTATGGCTATGCTCGCGGGAGATTTATTATAGTGTATTGTGTGCTACATCAAGACGCAAGAAAATGGCTTTCATTGTGTTTTCTGTAACATTTATTCTATAACAAAGGATTCAACTTCATCAGAACGTGGGGTTTGTTCGAGGGAAATTTCTGTGGATACTTCAATCATGTCATCTACTACAAAGTCTACATGCTTTTCAAACCAGCGACTCTATTTTGAAGTCGGGCACAGTTAAAATCTTCTAAGGTAAGAACAAATCCCATCCTTTAAATCTTTTTGCATATCATTGTATATTTACGTCTCAATGTAGCCTAATATTAAATCCATGTTGAATCTTTCGTACACTACTTTAACACTTGAATATAACACACTACAAAGACATCTCAACACACAAACAACACAAACAAATAAATACAACCACACAGGCATAAACAATAGTAATATGCGTTACAAGAGCGGTATGTTGAAGGTTTCATGTTCGAGGAAAAGTTTGAAAAAGCGAAACGTAGTTGAGCTTTTTTAATTTCCGAGAATTGAAAGAAAACATACCGCTCGTGTATCGTACATTATTTAGTGCGAAGATCGTTTATTACATACCTGAAAGAGGAATTTCTAATTAGTTGCAATGAAATCTCCATCTTGGTTTCTGTTCAATGACGGCAAATTTGCAAAACAACAATATCTATCTTCAACATTGTTGCTTTAAAATGTTTTCTGTGTTTACTATACTCCAGCAGGCCGTGACGTACATCTGTCTTTTTTTTCCCCCAGTCTATAAATGCGAACTTAAAACAAACGGCTTCCTTAATGTTACATGCATCACGAAATGCAGTAACTTTAGTGGAGTTGTAGAGTGTACTTAATTTTGCAAATATTTAAAAACAATAATTAACAGTGCAATTTAGGTGAAATTGCAGTGGTAAGTTTCCAATTTATAATTATTACTATATTGAACGTCTCTAAAAATAATATGTTAAAATCCTAAAGCAGTAAAATCAATATGTCACTTAAGCGGTAAGAAGAGGGAAATTGTTATGTGTGTTAGGTTGGGAATACTGAATGTGGAATTTTAGACTTACCGCGGATTGGTTTTGTGCGGAAACCAAGCAAATACGCACGATCTCGCACAAACTCACATGCAATAGTTGGACAGACAGGCAGATCATTCCAAACTCGATACAAAGAACATATTAAAGCAATAACCAGAGGACACAATACATCTACATATGCCGAACACATAACTAATACTAATCACACATACAATAACATAAAAACAGACATGGAAATCCTACACATACAACCCAAAAACCAAAAACTCAACACACTAGAACAATATGAAATAACCTATACAGACACACTAAAACACACCATGATCAAATTCTCAACACACAGATCAATTTCAGAACACACACACTATTTGACACCACATTTCAACACTTTTCAAACAATCGAACGCACCCACACAACAGGCAGCGAAGTTTGAGATGACGCCGCGATCTAGTAGGCTCTGAGGATGGTGTGAAGAAGCACCGAAACAGCTGTATGCCGCACATGCTTACACAATTAACACGAGTAAGATCGCCATTTAATCTATTACTAAAATTACAGTAAAGGCGTGCAGTTTCAAAACTTCGCACACTTACAGTTTTGGCCAAGTTTGAAATTTGAATCTTAAAGCATTGATTAGGCCTATGTTACGCTCTTTATTAATTTACAGAGATTTTTTTCTCTAAATTCGAAAAGAGATTACCAATTATGAGTATGGAAATTGACGTTCGTTTGAAAATCGCGCTTCACATTTTTTAATCTACTGTAAAAAAATAACTGAAATTGTGTGACTTAAAAAACTACACTTCCTAGTTACTTCTGAAAGTCAGAATTGACTTTTTAAATGAGTTATTTTTTCTGTTCTTACTTACGCGTCAGAGATATTCACACAATTTTGTTCTAATTTTGTTCAAGTAATGTCTCAAAATTGAGGTTACTTCCAAAAGTGTGTATTTTCGTCAGGTTTTATTTCAAGCTCTATTGTGTAGGATAATCTTATTTCAGTACACTCCTCCACAACTTGTTCCACATCGTAAAGCTTTAACGCTGATGTAAGATATATGGAATACAATAAATTAAATTTAAAAAAATAACGTTCATGCTAATGAAAGTGATGATTAGGGCTAGGATTTTTATGACCTATAAATCATGGAAAAAATGTCCTAAAAACAATGCATTTATCACCTAAAAATCTTTTTAAAATGCCCTAAAAATTGATCTTACATAATTGGCTTAGTAGGGAAAGAGGTTTTGTACTACTTAATATTTAGACTAGTGATTAAATTAAATTTTACATATTTTTTCTAAGTAATACACTTTAATTAATTATTTTACCTGATATAGTTTCCATGTATGATCGTTCACCTCAGCTTCGGATTGTGGACGTGAGGTCAACAGTCGGCTGGTCTGTCTTGGCCCTTCATGGGCTGTAGCGCCATGGATTTACTTTACTTTTATTTTCCATATAGTCTACCACAAGGCCACTCTTATCCGGAATTAGCAGGTATAGAGGAGTCTATATTGAAGGGATGGTTAGACTGATCCATTAAATGGGGTGGACTACGTTAAAATGGCAATATTTGTGTAGAAAAACGATTAAAATATTATACAAAGTAATGAATATTAATGGAGAAAATATGTAAAGAAAATATCAAAGGAAATAAACATTATTTTACTTTAATAATGGGGATTTTTGGCCAAAATTAAATGAAAATGCCTAAAAAATGACCGAATAAAAGAAAAGATGCTCTTATGAGTTGAAACAGGCAAAAAATGCAAAAAAAATGCCCTGACAAGTGTGTCTTAAAACACTCAGTTTATCACATAACATATAAATACTAAAGCAGCTATGTTTCTGGTTTACTAGAAAAAAGGAGCAATTTCATCAAAATCCTAGCCCTAGTGATGATAATATAATATAGGGAAGAGAGGAAGAGAGCATGAAAGGTCGTTTGTGAATACACAGTGTTAGGGCATCCATCTGAATTAAAAGAAGACCTAGGCATGTAATAGTATTATGCGTTACAAGAGCGGTATGTTGAAGTTTTGATGTTCGAGGAAAAGTTTGAAAAAGCGAAACGTAGTTGAGCTTTTTTAATTTCCGAGAATTGAAAGAAAACATACCGCTCGTGTATCGTACATTATTTAGTGCGAAGATCGTTTATTACATAGCTGAAAGAGGAATTTCTAATTAGTTGCAATGAAATCTCCTCTTGGTTTCTGTTCAATGACGGCAAATTTGCAGAACAAAAATATCTAGCTTCAACATTGTTGCTTTAAAATGTTTTCTGTGTTTACTATACTCCAGCAGGCCGTGATATACGTCTGTCTTTTTTCCCCCAGTGTATGATGAGTCTGGAATCTTGTTGATTTTTTCACGGCTTCCTTAATGTTACTTGCATCACGAATGCAGTAACTTTAGTGGAGTTGTAGAGTTTACTTAATTTTTGCAAATATTTAAAAATAATAAACAGTGCAATTCAGGTGAAATTGCAGTGGTAAGTTTCCAATTTATAATTATTACTATATTGAACGTCTCTAAAAATAATATGTTAAAAGCCTAAAGCAGTAAAATCAATATGTCACTTAAGCGGTAAGAAGAGGGAAATAGTTATGTGTGTTAGGTTGGGAATACTGAATGTGGAATTTTAGACTTTCCGCGGATTGGTTTTGTGCGGAAACCAAGCAAATACGCACGATCTCGCACAAAACATTTTCTATTTTAAAGTTATTTACCGATATTGAATGCTGATTTAATTTGTCAATTTAGCGTGAAACGTATAAGTAGACACCTCTTCGGGAAAAATGTCCGTTACCATTTCTGTAATACTCTACGCGTATCTTGCACCTTAGCGGGAGCCGGTCGATCAACCCGCAATGGTTCCCAGACGCTATGTCCACGGATATTTCGTCCACTGTTTCGTACGTCCCTTTGGTATTCTGCCCACTATATTTTTTTTTCGTTCCCTGATGTTTTATGTCCACTATTATTTCGTCCACAGTTTATATGTTCATTGTACTATTTTGTCCTCTGAACGTTTGGACCATATTTTATTATGGCCTACATTCATCTTTGTTCTCTTTATTAAGTTGAAACTTGTAAGATAAATTGATAAAGATACGCTCAAATACTTAACCGCTAAACTATAATTTCTCATATTTCCAGTTACTTACTTAGGCCTACTTATGGCTTCTAGAGAACCCGTCCTCACATAAGCCCGCCATCCTAAGCAAGATTAATCCAGTCTTTATCATCATATCCCACCTCCCTCCTTCCAGTTGTAATGACAAAATGGATTAATAATTTTAAAATCAATGAGATCGTTTTATTCCTAGAGTTGTAGGTATTAGTGAATGATTTTGAGGTTTCTTACTGTGATGTGATGTGAACACTCAGTGACAAAAGAACGCATTGCTATAAAATAAGTATTATTGTATTGCATTGTATTTATTAACATTCCATGGTATTCATACATGCTTACAGCTAGAATATGGAACAAGTCAAAAATTAATTATATTATAAAATCTTAATTTATAGCCACAGTCTAGATGAAAAATATACAGACGAGATTTACAATATAGTCTACTAGTACAACACAAAGTTTTAGTATCAATTTCATGAAGTGTTATTGAATGTCATAAATTCACCTACAGAATAGAAGGCGTGAGAAATTAGGTACTTCTTTAATTTGGCCCTAAATAATCTTATGTTTTGAGTTTAATTTTTTATATCCATAGGGAGGCTATTAAAATATTTTACTGCCATATAACGCACTCCTTTTTGATAGCACGATAGACTTGCCGATGGAGTATGGAAGTCATTTTTTGACGTGTATTTATGCTATGAACTGTTGAATTAGTTACAAAGTTTTCACGATTACATACGAGGAAGATTATTAATGAAAATATATACTGACAAGCCATGGGCATTATTTGTAGTTTTTTGAAAATAGTCCTACACGATTCCCTAGATTTGGCACCTAGTATTACTCTAATTACTCTTTTTTGTAATAGGAATATATTGTTACTATCTGTGGAATTTCCCCAGAATATTATTCCAAAACTCATTACCGAGTGGAAGTATGCAAAGTATATTGTTTTTAAGGTCTATTGTTTTTGATGAAATTGCATTATCTGAAGTGAACTAAGAGAAATGGAATTATACTGTAATTTTAAAAAGAGTCGTTTTATTTCGAATTAAAGAAAACAGAGCGTAAAATGTACGAAATAGAGCTAATGTATGACATTCTGGACTATAGCGATGTCTAAAACTCATGTTCAAATGAAATTGTCATGCACTTTTTATTGCAATAATAGGCGTGCCGCATAGATAGGAAATATTGTAAGAAAAGTTTGGTAGTGTTAGGAAATATTCAGTTTATGACGAATTTTTGATTGTCAGAACTTATTGTGGAATCAGGTTCAGGTACGCCTACATTAGTAAATATACATCACATAAGACAAATAATTTTAAATGTATCCATACAGTCATCATCGTGATCATTAGGTCTAGGATTTTGATGAAATTGCATCTTTTTTCTAGTAAGCCAGAAACATAGCTGCTTTAGTATTTATATGTTATGTGATAAACTGAGCGTTTTAAGACATATTTGTTAGGGAATTTTTTGCTTGTTTTTGCCTGTTTCAACTCATAAGTGCATTTTTTGTTTTATTCGGTCATTTTTTAGGCATTTTCATTTAACTTTCGCCATAAATCCCCATTATTAATGTAAAATAATGTATATTTTATTTATTTATTTATTTTTATTGCTAGTAAGAAATGAATACAAATTAATAAATACAATGAAAGATAAACTAGCCCACTCCTGAATGAGTAAGACTCGTGCTCAGGAGGGGATTCCAATATAGATAAAAATAAAATTAAAATTGAGAGTGAATACAGATTGAATAGTGTTTAATATGTTTAAACCCAAACTATAAATCCAATACAATTTTTTAATTTTTTTTATTAATTTCGAGAGGATTCGTGGTTGAAATATTATAGGAATAAAATTTCTTTAATAATCTGGGACCTAGGCTCATGGTATGATAAAAAGCTGCATTGGTTTTGCATTTTGGTTCAGACAAATGCAGAGAATTCATATTTTTAGTTCTATATTTATGTATATACCTTTCAAAGTTATTAAAATTCCTATGAAAATATCTTAATAAAATAAAATAAAATAATACATATTTTGTTTAATGTTGAAAACTTTGAAATGTTTAAACAACATTCAGTTGGGTAATCTTTCTGTTTTTTAAACACATTTTTAATACTTTTTTCTGTAGTAAAATTAGCGGATAAAGGTTGGATTTATAAGTTCCGCCCCAACCTATAATACCATACATAAATATAGACTGAAATAATGCTAAATAAATTACATGTAAACAGTTAAGTGACAAAATACTTCTTAGAACAACAAAGTAACATAATGTTTTACGTAATTTTTTACAAATATAATGAATATGATTATTCCATTTTAAATGATTATCAATAATTATACCCAAGTATTTAACCTCATTAACTTCATTAATAACTGATCAATTGTAATTTATATCGGAACTATCAGAATTATGCATTTTAATTTGTAGTATAGATGAAATTGGTTTTCCTTTGATATTTTCTCTTACATATTTTATCCATTAATACTCATTTATTTTGTATAACATTTTAATCGTTTTTCTACACAAATATTGCCATTTTAACGTAGTATACTCCACGTAATGAATTAGTCCAACCACCCCTTCAATATAGACTCCTCTATACCTGCTACTTCCGGATAAGAGTGGCCTTGTGGTGAACTACATGGAAACTACATCAGGTAAAATAATTAATTAAAGTGTACTACTTAGAAAAATTATGTAAAATTAAATAAACTTAAATGTTGGTACTAGAATTTAATTTAATTACTATTATAAATATTAAGTAGTACAAAACCTCTTTTCTTACTAAGCCAATTATGTAACATCAATTTTTAGAGCAAATTAAGGGAATTTGTGAAAGATTTTTAGGTCATAAATCCATTGTTTTTAGAACATTTTTTTCATGATTTATAGGTCATCAAAATCCCAGCCCTAGTGATCATCATTGTCGCCATTGTCATTTATTAAAGTTTTGGTCAAAGATACTGGATCTCGGTTCTTGCACATATGGAGGACTCATAAAGAACATCTATTTATGCTCGTTCTCGAAAACGTTATCTTCAGTTTTGCTGGATTTTGAATTGTTCTGTTACTTATTTTCTCGTCATAGTTATCGCATGTTTTTAACTTTGTGTACTGGTCGAAAGAAACGCATGTTTGTATTAAATATAGGCCTACTGTATTTCATGTCCGAAGCGGAATATCATTGTAAGTTGTAACGAAGTAGGATTTGTTACCACAGAAATAATTGAAAGTCCTCTGCTAACAAGCTACTTCGGCATAGAAACATGTTTTATTCATGGACAAACAACTAGTCGTCTAGCGGAAAAATAGTTCCAACGTTGTTCTAGAAAATAACAAAATGCTCATGTAAATCTCACACATAAGATGTGAATAAAGTACTCATTCATGGCTCACCAATGTAATATTCAAGACATAAGGAATCATGTTTATGGGAATGAAATCAATTTAATATGAGCGGACAAATAATATCATTTTGGTCCACATGTGTCATCTATGTAGAGATACTAGGCCTCTACTTATGGCTTTTAAGGAACCCGCCATCGGTCCCTATCCTGTGCAAGATTAATCCAGTCTCTACGTTCATATCCCATCTCCCTCAAATCCATTTTAATATTATCCTCCCATCTACGTCTCTGCCTTCGCAAAGGTCTTTTTCCCTCCGGCCTCCCAACTAACACTTTATATGTATTCTGGATTCGCCCATACGTGCTACATGCCCTGCCCATCTGAAACGTCTGGATTTAATGTTCGTAATTATGTCAGGTGAAGAATAAAATGCGTGCAGTTCTGAGTTATGTAACTTTCTCCATTCTCCTGAAACTTTATCCCACTTAGCCCCAAATATTTTCCTAAGCACCTTATTCTGAAACACCCTTAACTTCTGTTCCTCTGTCAAAGTGAGAGTCGAAGTTCCATAACCATACAGAAGGACCGGTAATATAAATGTTTTATAAATTCGAACTTTCAGATTCTTTAGAGGTGATGATAAAAGCTTCTCAACCGAATAATAACAGGCATTTTCTATATATTTTCCATATTTATTGTGGGTTTAATTTACTCCCGACTATCATTTATATTTGTTACTGTTACTCCGAGATATTTGAATTTTTCCACATGTGCAAAAGGTAAACTTCCAATTTTTATATTTCCATTTCGTACAATATTCTGGTCACGAGACATAGGCCTAATCATATACTTTGTCTTTTCGGGATTTACTTTCAAACCTATCTCTTTGCATGCTTCAAGTAAAATTTCCTTGTTTTTTCTAATACCACTGTGATCAAGGGGGTGGACTGGACGGTTAATCGAAAAAAAATCGGATAATCTGTAGCATAAAATATTTTCATAAATTAAGTGCATACTACAGTTTCATAATTTCCTCCTTGGTGTTTTGTTTAACATGCTAGATAGTGGATCAGAACTTCACTCATTTTTTAAGTTTTGGTTGTCAACGATAGATTTATAAAGGCCAAGGAATTTCCTTGTGATGGTTATTTGCGGAAAGATAGAAATACAGTAGGACTTGGTTATAGCGACCTCGTCTTGTGCGACACCTCGCCTATAACGTCAAATATTCTGTGGTCCCAACTAATTCCCCATAACACATATGCTTTCCCACATTGCTTAATACGACAAACGTATATGCGTCTACCTCGCATATAACGTCATTTTCAACCTCAGTTTGGAATAAGATTTTCTAAGGACCAAAGTATTTTAAGAAATATTTTGTTGAAATCTGACCCTGACAAATTCTTTATAGTCTCCTTCTGTCATATACCTCTGGAATGCAGGCGAATTCCTTACCCCATTATAAACTGCCCGAATTCATGCGGTATTAGACCAGTTTCGACAGGAAGTTTTCACTAAGTGCACGCATTTTAACGCAGAATGTCAACTAAAAGAAGTGAGTGACGCTTTAGAAGTCATTAGAATTATGAACATGTTCTATGAAGCTAGCGAAGGAAGCAGTGAAATTGCAGCTGAATTATGAACATAGAACGTAATTTAGTCCTAGAAAATGTGTATTGGCAAGTAGAACACAACAGAGTAAAATGACTGATTATTTCACTTCTAAGTAAAGTAGATTGGTGAGTACTGAACAAACTGTTTTAATACAGAATACTGTATTTAAAATAATTGTAGGCCTACGTGTATTTTATTATGTTCATTGTAGGCTTAAAAGTCAATACATAAATCTAAAATAAGTCTAATTAAATTTGTTATTTTTCATTTTCCACCTCTCTAGATTGGTAATGTGAATCTCGGTTACTACGACACTCGTTTATAACAGCATAATTTTTAAGGTCCCTTGGATGTCGTTACAACCAAGTTTTACTGTAGTTGTAGATTTAGGCCTACATACTTTTACACTTTCTCCTTGTTTTTCATTACATCGCGCACACTTGTAACGCCAATCTCGTACTCTGAAGCGAAATGAGCCGCGGTTTCTCTCTTCCCAAACCTTTCAATTATTTTCATTTTTATTTCGATAGCCTACTTAGCAATACACTTTTGACACCCGTGGAAGATATTTTACACATAAGTTACTGTGTAAAGCACGGATTCTGAAACAGTAGGGCAAGGATTGAATGCTTCACGGGTTTGCTATAAATTGTAGGGAAGTTCTTGGGACAATTTCTTTGAAAGCAGGTAATGACTATTTTACAACTTGGGAACCACACCTTCAAGTAACTGTTTCTATAGGGATAACTTATGCGAAGTTTTACTGCTAGATGGCAGGAGCGTTCCATGCGGCGCAACATGTTGTAGATCAATGTTATGTCATATGTTACAGTTGATTACGTTTTCCCGCTTATTTGTTTTCTGTGCGTGTCAAAATTATATTTACAATTATTTTGTATAACCTAGTATAATCTATATATATATATAATTTGAACTGGTAATGGAAATTACGGGAAAACGGCTGAACGGATTTTAATAAATGGCCCCTCATTTTGAAGCTTAGAATCCAAAGTTTTTTTTTTCGGAAAAAATAGTAGTTTTCAGTGAAATGTCAATTTTCCTACATAATTTTCCTATTTTCCGAAATCCATCTGTCGTCAGTTTTGAGAACTACCTAATTGCATTCAGGAGAAGCGAAGCGAGCATCAAGTCGGCCGTGTTGCATTTCAGAATAAAACAAAACACACACTACAGTAAACAATATTACACGAAGGCCATGATCTGCAAGAATGTTGACATATTTAGAGCTTAAATTAAATTGGTTATTAAAAACTTCACTTACTAAAAATAATTTACAGGTTCGATTCTGTGGTGTGTAATTTTCTGGGTACAGCTGTATATTGGATATTAAAAACTACAAAACTTGAGGTGATTTGATCTCATTATTACTGTTAGAAATGAAATATTATTGTAGTTAATGCCGTGATGTGACTATTTTTCATTAATTATACATATTAATGCTATTGATGATATGAAAGTGAAACATTTTGGGGTTATATAAGTAGATGTAGAGAATAACTTAAATTAGATTTTGATTTCTATATTTTACTGAGTGGCGGCTATATAGTATATATAGTATATGTTACTGAAAGCTATAAAACTTACGTAAGATAATAATATTATTAAAAATAAAATATTTTTATAGTTATTAATCAAGTGGGGTTGGGTCTTTTTCATATATTTAATGGCGGTGTAGTGTAGATATTTATATGCGTTGTTCTCTTCAGTAGTGGCTCGAGAGAGAGTATCTTTCATTATTATGGAAGGAAATAACTTTCAGAATGTCTGGTATTCTTCATTGAAACTAAATCTGAAAAATGTTTATTTGAACGTCTAATGAACTTAGTTTGCAGCATTTGCTGCACAAGCCACTAGTTTAATATAATTGAATATTTTCTTACCTCATAATTTAATTTAATTTACAATAAATAATAACGTAAACCTGTATAATATTGAGCGATTCCCCTAGATGGGTGGGGAAATCTGCAGTGTGCAGAATATAGATACGAGTAAATTGAATGTTCATGAATCTAAACGAGAACTTTGAGAACGAGGTGCACGAATAAAAAAATAGAAATTATGTCGAAGGTGAATATTGTCCTCTTTAATCATTAATATTTAAGAACCGTACGCTAAAAACAGGATATGCAGCCACCAATGTGGTTTTCTTTTTATAGGGAAGGGACTATCGAGATTGAATTCCTTCTATTTTTTTTTCTGTAGTTGCAGAAAGATCAAATGCAATTTTTAATAGGATGATATAATATGATCGCAGTATGATCACGATTAGTCGTGCGATTTGTAGGTTAAGGACATGCAGTTTTGAATATTATGTAGGATGATTTTGAAAATTTGAAGTTAAAACATGGTTTTAATAATTAGGGTAGAGTAAATTAAAATCATTATTCACGAAATGGATTTCACTACGGATCGTACTGGATAATAAACATCCCAGTTTATCGAGAGTTTACTGCAGGCGTAAACTTCCGAGACTCCTACAACTACTGCATATAATGTAAGCTAACATAGCTCGCTGTCGAGGTTGCATAAGTTTTTATTAATTTTTCTTTTTGCGCTTCCAAAATGAAACTGTAGTCAATAATTCCTTACTTGAAGTACCGGTAGTTACTTTTATTTAATACTTTCGAGGCGCAATTTAATTACTGTAATAGAATATCTGAGGCTCTCTATAATAAAATACAAATAAATCGAATAATTAAAGGAAGAAAAATCTCATCTAAATAAGAGGACTCGGGGAAGGACGCCAGAATACTTGTAGCATTACCGCGCTGAACGGCGATACCAATGCGCTGACGTAGATATTGACTGCTTCGAGGGTCCCCAGAAAGCTGCACTAAACTTCTGCCTATGGTGGAGATGAGAGCTTTGGCTTCACTACACCATGATCCAAACGTTTCAACCGCAAAAGGGACAAAAATATAATTATCTGCAAGATGTTTATATTTATGGTGTTTACTGACAGCGACACTTTCTGCTGCAGATCCTGGCGTCTTAGAAGTTGAAGACAGATGAGAAGGGGCCAGTGTATCCACACATGTGGAATCCAAAATTAAGGATTTGCTACACGCCACGGGACTAGAGTCAGACCATCGGGTCTCTTGCCGTCTGAACGGCTGATCCCGGAAGGTTCTAAGATAGATGGAACCCCTGAGGATGTTAATGCTCTTTGAATGATGTCATTGAGCGATGAATGACGAAAGAGACGCCCCTTACTCATGACACAACTTAAGGCATGGTGCCCATAAGAATCTACAATATTGCCACAGATACATTTATGAATGTGACAGATTTTGCAACCGAGGCGTAAAGCCACGGAAACTTTAAAGGATCTGGGATCCATAAGGGTACCGATGTTAGGGGAAGGAAATGTATGAAGCCAAGAACCTGAAACATTTTGTTGGAGAGCCAAAAAACGAGCACGATCTGTATCTGAAGAAAAAGATGACTGAAGGCACTCCTTAACAAGAGAGATTAGTATTTCATTCCAATTCTTTTGAACCGCTGGAAAAGACGGAGGATCAGAGTTATTGGAAACCTCACCCCATCGAACTAAAGCCTCCTGCACAAAAGGGATCTGAACCGAATCAATGTAAGAGGGAAAAATAGATTGATTTGGTCCAAAACCCCGTGCGCAGAAGCTAAAAATGCCGGCGTACAAATATAATTACTTATAATTTTTAAAGTTTAAAGCATATATTCAGAATATTTGAAGACAAAAAGCTTTCCCTGGTTTTTACTTATAGGAACATAACAAAAACTTGACATTTTAATTGTTTTTAAGAGTATTTAATATAATAATACACTACGTATATCCTCAATGTTTATATACCGAAAAACAAATGCACACGCAAAGGGCATCCCTCAAAGTACACGTACGCTATCTGTTGGTGCTAGTTCAGGATATCCGTATTGCCGGCAGTAGCACTGTGTAAGGGTAAAGGCTTGTAATAACAGAATCTAGAAAAAATAGGTACTAATATAAGGTATAGTGAATGAATGAATGAATGAATGAATGAATGAATGAATGAATGAATGAAGCCACTGTGTCCCATGAAAGGCTAGGGCCTCCTACAGGAGGGGAAGCTCGGTTGGTGTGGTTCACATGATGAGCTATTTCACGTGAACAATATTTACATTCACATTCACTATGTGAGATACACTAGAGTTTGTCAAATTCTAGTTCTATATGAGTTCGTTCACTATCTGTCTCCTCTCGTTCCTGTTGCGGGCGATGGTTGACCAGTTCCCTCCCAGCTGCTGCTTGAATGTATCTGCCCATCTTCTTCTGGCCTGCCTTGTGTTCTCCTTCCTATGTAGGGGTCCCACAGGGTGGTTTCCCGCGCCCATCTGGGCAAGGCATAGTTGCATTTGGGTCCCTGTTTTGTGGGCATAGTTGCTCCCGTTCCCATCAGGTAGAGAAAGGGACATGGCATAGTTGCGCCCCGATGAAATAAGTAGAGAAAAAGAGACTACGGAAACTCGAGCCTCGTAATCAACCAACCTTATTGATTTCTTATTCGATTTAATATTCATTATCGATACCGTTAAAATGAACACCATGAAGTTGGCAGTATTTTATTAACAGTTTTTCTACTGTTTATGCAGTGATTATCAATAGTCTACCGTTAAAATGAACACCATGAAGTTGGCAGTACTTTATTAACTGTTTTTCTACTGTTTATGCAGTGATTATCAATAGTCTACCGTTAAAATGAACACCATGAAGTTGGCAGTACTTTATTAACTGTTTTTCTACTGTTTATGCAGTGATTATCAATAGTCTACCGTTAAAATGAACACCATGAAGTTGGCAGTACTTTATTAACTGTTTTTCTACTGTTTATGCAGTGATTATCGATAGCCTACCGTTAAAATGAACACAATGAAGTTGGCAGTACTTTATTAACTGTTTTTCTACTGTTTATGCGTGATTATCAATAGTCTACCGTTAAAATGAACACCATGAAGTTGGCAGTACTTTATTAACTGACATATTCAAATGAGTGAGCCGTTGGAATATGGGACCTTAGCAGTCTTTGACATTTAATTAATGATTTTCACACCGTCTGTGGCGTATAGTGAGGTTAATTTAAAATGAACGTTAAGTTTAGTGAAAAGTTTAAAGAGTTAATAATTCGCAATGGTTCTAAGTTTAAGTTTTTCAAACCCTGTACCGTAGGGTTAAGATATCGATGTACAAACAAAAAATGAAGTTCATTTATTGTGTGTGATCGATAAACAAGTGTTATTTTAAGTAGTAAAATTGCTAGGCCTACCTGATTTCAATGCAGCTATCACTGTAATATTTGTAAGTAATTTGTTTATATTATGACAATCACTTTCGTGTGTACTATGTCCATCGGGGCGCAACTATGCCATGTCCATTCTGCTACCCGATTTCTTCGGGGCGCAATTATGCCATGTTCCATCTGCTACCTGATTTCTTCGGGGCGCAACTATGCCATGTCCCTTCTGCTACCTGATTTCTTCGGGGCGCAACTATGCCATGTCCCTTCTGCTACATGATTTCTTCGGGGCGCAATTATGCCATGCCTAGGCCTCCCAATTGACCGCGGGGCGCAACTATGCCATACCGGCCCATCTGCCTTGTTGCTGCCTTGCTACATGACCACCCCACTTCCACTTCGTTATGAGGGCTTTTTCTGTGATGTTCTCAGAAGCTGTAATTTTCTGCAGTGCCGTGTTGGAGACCTTGTCTTTCAGTGAAACGCCAACTATCTTCCTCTCCATTTTCCTTTCGCATATTTCGATGTTCATATTTTGCCTCTCTGTGAGGGCCCAGGTTTGGCAACCGTATGTTAGAGTCGGGAATACATATTTTCATTATATGAGAAAGAATAGGAACTAATCCACAAATTTTACTCCCAACACAAACAAGAATTCAATTGAATGACTGCAAAGTTTACCTCCCGCTGAACTCAGTTGTACAGAATTACCTACGCTGTTAATTTTATTTCTACAACAATTAATATGGAACCAATTAACATAAAACCGGAACGAATTACCATTACTAGTTAATAATATCCTTACTCTATTATTCTAATGGTCAAGGTGCAGTTTATGTTTTGGGGGAGATGGATTACATTTATATTTATTATTAGATTATTATTTGAAATTTTATTATGAAATTGGCTTTAATTGTAATTTTTTGTAGTTTGAGGAGTTAAGAGCCTCTAGTCTGAGTCTCCGGTTTAGGGACCTAAGGTATACTTACTTACTTACTTACTTACTTACTTACTTACTTACTTACTGGCTTTTAAGGAACCTGGAGGTTCATTGCCGCCCTCACATAAGCCCGCCATTGGTCCCTATCCTGAGCAAGATTAATCCAGTCTCTATCATCATATCCCACCTCCCTCAAATCCATTTTAATATTATCTTCCCATCTACGTCTCGCCCTCCCTAAAGATCTTTTTTCCCTCCGGCCTCCCAACTAACACTCTATAAGCATTTCTGGATTCGCCCATACATGCCCTGCCCATCTCAAACGTCTGGGGACCTAAGGTATAGTACTACATATTTTTTCTGCAGCAAAGAAAGAAAGAAAAGGGCGATAGAATTATATTCGGATAATAGGGTGACGGATAACCGGGGTTCTTCGCACGTTCCTGGCCTCAAGATTATCAGATAAGCGCCGGGCACGATTTCGGCTGCCTTACAGGAAGATACTGAGTGGACTTCCGAGCAAGTTACGGGGCGGAGACCTCCTCCAGAGAACCTACCGGAGCTCATTTAGTGGCTGCAGAGAAATTAGTGTTGAAATACTAGCAACAGGTTAATAAATGCCATGCAGATACCCGTGGCCGGCCGGCGGATGCTTCCCGCGGGGCGCTGGGCTTTGTGCTCAGGAATATTGCCAATGACGTCATTAAATTCAGACTTAAGATATTGTCTGTCTCATTAAACACGATAACCGATGTGTGACTTCACGGATGGATTGGTATGAGGGATTTTGTTATGAGGTAGATGAACCTGTCGGTCTCTACTTATACACGTCAATTGGCCACATTTCTTAACAGATCCATGTATAGCGCCGAACTTGACCGAATACTCAGCCAAACGTCGAAATCACCCGAGACTTGCTCTGAGGTACTTTCACCTGTTCACGAAGTGAGAAAAAAAAAGACAGGTATGCATTGTATTCCACGTTTAAAAACAAACAAAGAACATCGAACTAATAGTCTACAGCAGCTCTACGACTTCGTTACAGAGATATGACCGAAAGAAGTTATCAACAGTAATCTCACTAGAGGTTTTGATTTTATCGATAAATTTGCGACAGGAATACGAGCAGATTTGTCTAGAGGAAATCAAAACTCGAGTGGGATTTAATTAACTATTACACGATTAGAAGAAAGTATATAAAGATTAGAAGAAATAAAGTACTTTAATACAATAAAATATTAATTGACTTACTGAAATTCTATTTGACTAATGTTAGCTTCGCCAAACTACACGGAGCCGCCACTTTCAGATGACTGTATAAGCTGTAAACAAATGACAATCGGAAAGCATGTTTTATAGTACCGTAAAGAATTTGTAGTTTAAAATGCTGGCAAACAAAGAAACAAATGATAGGACGGTGATAAAAGCATGAGAAAGTATATAAATATTAGAACAAATAAAATACTGTAAAACAATAAAATAGATATTAATTGACTTACTAAATTTCTATTTCACTACAGATAAAAGGGCCGGCCTTTGAGCGCTTCATTCTCTTGTGTAGAGAAAATTCTGTTTTGGAAGGTCAAAATGACCATTTTTTTTAATTTGCCGGCCTTTCCCGTCCAAACGCACAGAGATACAGAGTTGTCCTTTATACTGAAGACAGAGTTCGAATAGCTGTATTCAACGCACTCATCGGTTTTGTTTTCACTATACGTACTGCGGAGTTATGGCGGCAAGAATGTCGGCGGAATAGTGGTTAACCTTTCCCATTTTTTTCTCGAAAATTAGCTTGTGTTTGCCATTCCCATTTTGATGCTATCGTGTAAGAAGTAAGTCAAGGGGGAATACAGGACCGCATCCCGTTCATCGGCATAGTCATAATTTCCAGAATTAGAGACTGCAATATTTTATGTACCCAAAAAATAAGGCTAGAAAAAAGTGCGACGAATTTGCTGGATTTTAGCGCTGATTAATAGCTTCGGCTCAGAGGCCCGCCCTTTTAACTGTAGCATCAGCTGTTCTCCTTGTGTAGAGAAAATTCTGTTTTGGAAGGTCAAAATGACCAATTTTTTTAATTTTGCCAGCCTCTCCCGTCCAAAGGCACGGGGGTAGAGAGTTGTCCTTTACACTAAAGATAGAGTTCGAGGAGCTGCATTCAACGCACTCATCGGCTTTGTTCTCACTACACGTACTGCAGAGTTATGGCGCAAAGAATGTCGGCGGAAAATAAGCTTGTGTTCGCAATTCCCAATTTGATGCTATCGTGTAAGAAGTAAGTCAAGGGGGAATACAGGACCGCATCCCGTTCCTCGGTATGGTCATTATTTCCGGAATTAGAGACTGCGATATTTTAGGTACCCAAAAAATAAGGCTAGAAAAAATTGGGATTTGCTGGACTTTAGCGCTGATTATTGGTTTGGGGTTATCTAAAGGAAAAGTTATTTCTTAGTAGACCTACTACACGTGAAGAACTGAAACAGTCAGTACCGGATGTCATTGAAAACATCCGTAGGAATGTGCTTACTAATGCTATTTCTTATTGAACAACACGGTGTTGGTCATGTTTTAATAAAATCCCATTTATTTACGAACAAATTGGTGTTTTTATTTTTGTGAAATTTAAAAATTTGATAAACTTTACCATTTTAAAATGAGAACTTACTTTTGAATGACCTTGTCTATATTTCATATTTTAGGTTATTTTCTATTTATGATATTTTATCGACAATTTTAGATTATAACTGCATTTTTATTTTGCATTTATGGCCGATTTTCAGATCATTAAAATCCTCCTATCCCTAATCGGGATTAATAAATTTATAGAAGCTTGTAAACCACTGGTTTTAATAACCGGATCACCTTAAATTAGGGTCATTTACTGAAATTGTCTGCCAGCCTTGATGTATGCAGATTTAACGCCTCGTACCTGGGCTCGAATCCCATTTAGTTCATGGATTTTTGTCCGTCATCGGTGTCGTGAACTGCGCTTAAGGGAAGACTCCACTGAAAATCATGAAAATTTTTCCAAATTTTTTTTTAGCTATTTCACTTATTCAGAATTTATATTTTCATACCCCAAATGGATTCAGGTCAATTCTGATTACAAATACTCGTATGTTTACACTTTTTAAATTGAGGCTGTAAGGGGGCGTGGAATTTAAAGAGCTGTCAAAATTATTTTTCATCGAGGAATTCTTTTTTAAAATTTCTGATTACAAATCTAGTAACTTTTGTTGGCTCCTGATTACTAGATGAATCACATAAATATTCATTTTATTTTCAAATCTATTTTTCTGTGTTCATTTTTGTTGATTCAACACCAACTTTCTTGCCAAATATTAATCAATCTGGTTTAAATTTTTACTGCAAGTATTTATGAGGTAGCTGCATGTTTCTATGCATTATTTTGTGAGAAATGCTGCTAGGTTATTTTATTAATATGTTTCTTAAGAAAACTAGCAGCATTTAAAAAATATTAATAAAATAAACTAGCAGCATTTCTCACAAAACAAATGCATAGAGACATGCAGCTACCTCATAAATACTTGCAGTAAAAATTTCATCCAGATTGATTAATATTTGGCATAAGAAAGTTGCTGTTGAATCAACAAAAATGAACACAGAAAAATAGATTTGAAAATAAAATGAATATTTATGTAAATTAATATTCTCCTCCGCTACATTCGTCTAGTAACTTCAGGGAGCCAACAAAAAGTTACTAGATTTGTAATCAGAAATTTTAAAAAAGAATTCATAGATGAAAAACAATTTTGACAACTCTTTAAATTCCACGTCCCCTTCCAGCCTTAATTTAAAAAGTGTAAACATACGAGTATTTGTAATCAGAATTGAGCTGAATCCATTTGGGGTATGAAAATGTAAATTCTGAATAAGTGAAATAGCTAAAAAAATTTGGAAAAATTGTTATTGATTTTCAATGGAGTCTTCCCTTAATACAAACCCGGCCACGTGCCTGCAGTTTTTGGTTGGCGCATACGCAGAGATGACCAGCAGGAATATTGTGTTAATAAAGAAGTTGGTCGTGCTGCACTTGACATTGAGGATGCAGTGCGAGTGACTTTACCGAGAACTCCTGGAAAGCATCGCGTGCCGACGCATGATAGAATGTTACCTAATTTTTATATTAATTAAAACATGTTCTGATACTTGACTGCGAAATAAAACAAGAAAAGGGTTTATTGACTTCTACGGCTGCCCACCGGTCGTGCCGTGACGTACCGTGTTGGCAGCGACGTCACGATCGGGCACCGAAGCAGTTCAGTGCTGGACTCCAGAACAGCAGTGCATTCAAACCCAAGAACAAGTGCATGATGTCATATGAGAAATGCTCTTACGTTAGAGTTTGAAACTGAGGAATAATTTGAAGAGTTAATAATAATAATAATAATAATAATAATAATAATAATAATAATAATAATAGTAATAGTAATAGTAATAGTAATAATAATAATGATAATAATAATAATTAGGAAAATCCAGGATAACAGAGAGGGTTTGGAATTGAACGGGTTACATCAGCTGCTTGTCTATGCGGATGACTTGAATATGTTAGGAGAAAATCCACAAACAATTAGGGAAAACACGAAGCAAGTAAAGAGATAGGTTTGGAAGTAAGTCCCGAAAAGACAAAGCATATGATTATGTCTCGTGACGAGAATATTGTACGAAATGGAAATATAAAAATTGGAAATTTATCTTTTGAAGAGGTGGAGAAGTTCAAATATCTTGGAGCAACAGTAACAAATATAAATGATACTCGGGAGGAAATTAAACGCAGAATAAATATGGGAAATGCCTGTTATTATTTGCTTGAGAAGCTTTTATCATCCAGTCTGCTGCCCAAAAATCTGAAAGTTAGAATTTATAAAAATTTATATTACCGGTTGTTCTTTATGGTTGTGAAACTTGGACTCTCACTTTGAGAGAGGAACATAGGTTAAGGGTGTTTGAGAATAAGGTGCTTAGGAAAATATTCGGGGCTAAGAGGGATGAAGTTACAGGAGAATGGAGAAAGTTACACAACACAGAACTTCACGCATTGTATTCTTCACCTGACATAATTAGAAACATTAAATCCAGACATTTGAGATGGACAGGGCATGTAGCACGTATGGGCGAATCCAGAAATGCATATAGAATGTTAGTTGGGAGGCCGGAGGGAAAAACACCTTTAGGGAGGCCGAGACGTAGATGGGAAAATAATATTAAAATGGATTTGAGGGAGGTGGGATATGATGATGATAGAGACTAGATTAATGTTGCTCAGGATAGGGACCAATGGCGGGCTTATGTGAGGGCGGCAATGAACCTCCGGATTCCTTAAAAGCCAGTAAGTAATAATAATAATAATAATAATAATAATAATAATCCGAGACATGATAGTCCTTGAAGGACCATGACCTATATACTGTACTGTTCATTTTTTACAAACATAATTATGCTGGTGGTTTTGAAAACAATTAAAATAGCTATATTAAAAATTTCGGCGACTATATCACACCAAGTGGAAACTCGTATGGTACACGTACCATAGGTTGAAAATCGCTACCTTGTCAGTGAAGGAAAACTATGAAAAATGCCCTACGTTGCAAGTGTTGCATATTTTGACGACTCCACTTTGTAGCTTTTGTCAGCTTGGAGCATTTGTGTCTGTATCAGCGAAACATCTGGCGGTTGCTAAGCGACCAAAAGATCAGTCTAGCGATCAGACGCAATTCCACGCTGAAGCAAAATGAAGACATCTTAGCAGTTTTTGTTGAGGAAGATATTATCTCCCCCGATTTTATTCTACCTGCATGATTGCTTGACTCGAAAGTTATAAAGTAGTGTAGATTTATCAGTTATTTCTTTTCTTAGTCTTTTAAAGGAAAGAAATAATCTGTACTTAAATATCATGCCTGAACTACGAATGTCTTCCATCCGGTTCCCAGTTCTTGTCCCTTCCCCAGTGTATCATGGCTAATTTAACATCCTCGTGTCAGTTTGAGATCTTTCTCTACGTGTTGTCTCAAACGGTATCCAATTAAGGATATGTAATTGAATTTTAAAAAGGAATCTGTAACAAGATTCACTTAGCGGATCTGTAATTGTTTTTAGGCTCGACCATGCCGAAATGTAGTAATTATACACCTGGTAGCAGCCCTTTAATGGACCTCATTAAAGTACACTTATTCATTAAAGTTCAGGTATTCCACCAATCAGAAAACACCATTGTAGCAATATGAAAGGGCAAGTATCGATTATTCTCGGATATGCAATCGAAAGACAACTAGCGAAACGTCACGGAGGCTGGAAATCCAATACTGTCGCAGCGTTAATTGTAAATAATATTCAAATAAATTCAATTTGTCATCTCATTTTTCAATGTCTATATCAATTTCAAGGTTATACTAAGATTAATGTTCATTTTACATTCTAGATTATATCAAGGTCAATGACATTTGTTCCTCAGAAAAAATCAATACTTTCGCGTCTGCGCACATCTCACAATTTACTAGATATTGCACAAGATAAGTTTCGCTCCCCAGTCAGATAAGAATAACATGAATACATATGAATAATTTCAAGTTAGAAATATGGTCGAGCATAAAAAGTCGTATGAAACTTACCTATAATGGTAATTAAGACGCTCGTATGAAAATTATAAAACTCGCTTGCGCTCGTTTCATAAACTACTCGCGTCTTAATTACTATCATTATAGACCCGTTGCATAATGTAATATTCTATAGACATTCAGTATCCCTTCCTCGCATAAATAAATTAAAAGCTATGAAAGACAGAACGAGTCCACCACTGTGAAGTAACGGCTAGCACGTCTGGCTGCGAAACCAGGTGGCCCGGGTTCGATTCCCGGTCGGGGCAAGTTACCTGGTTGAGGTTTTTTCCGGGGTTTTCCCTCAACCCAATACGAGCAAATGCTAGGTACCTTTCGGTGTTGGACCCCGGACTCATTTCACCGGCATTATCACCTTCATATCATTCAGACGCTAAATAACCTAGATGTTGATACAGCGTCGTAAAATAACCTACTTAAAAAAACGGCTGGTCCGGTTTCAAATCCTGGTTGGGACAAGTTGCCTGAGTGAGGTTTTTTCCAGGGTTTTCCTTCAACCCTTTAAGAGCAAATGATAGGTAACTTTCGTCGCTGACCTCTGGACTTATCTCGCTGGTATTATCACCTTCATCTCATTCAGACGTTATATAACAACAGCAGTTGATAAAGCGTCGTAAAATAACCAAAAAAGAAAGCATGACATTCCTGGCCGCTCTAGGCTTATCTATACTAATAATAAATCTGTAGCCGAAATTTTTCTGGTAATTTTCGATTTTCCAAAAATAATTGGTCCTAACATATATAATTAACCACCCTGAAACCGAAAATCGCTTTTTTTTAATTTTTGTTTGTATGTCTGTCTGTCTGTTTGTTTGTTTGTTTGTTACCTTTGTAACTTAGATTTTAGGCTATATGACATTCAAATTACATTATTTAAAAGGGGCGTTATAAAGGGGCCTGAATTAAATAAATCGAAATATCTCACTTATTATTGATTTTTGTGAAAAATGTTACATAACAAAAGTTTCTTTAAAAATAATTTGCGATAAGTTTTATTCCTTGAAAAATTTTGATAGGACTGATATTTAATGAGACAAAAGAGTTTTAAAATTAAAATAACTGCCATCTAAGGCCGTGTAATGAATTAAAAAACAAATGACTTCGTCTATAAGGGGCCTTGGACAGCAACAATCGAAAGCTATGAAAGATAGCTTACAGAGACTGTTTCTGTGTTTGTATGAAGTAATATCGGAAGCTAAATTGACCGATTTGTATAATTAATTATTATTTCACCATTGGAAAGTGTAGTTTCTCTAGATGGTCATAATGCTATAATGTGATTACAGTGACATATAATATAATATAATATAATATAATATAATATAATATAATATAATATAATATAATATATAATATAATATAATATAATATAATATAATATAATATGTAATATTATATTTAATATAATTTAAGTTATTTGAAGGGTTCAGAACCATAGTGGGCCAAGCGCCATTTACTGAATACGTAGAAAACAAGTATTAAATTAAGTTATCACCATATAACAAGTAAAATAAAATATACACATTAAATCTAAATGATGTCAATCTTCATTAAGCTATGGTTGCATGTAATAAAAATTAAGAAACATGTTAAAGGAATTGACATTACACCAAATGAGTGTCACTGGATTAAAATGATCGCATTTTAATTATTTGGATGCAATTTAAATTAAGTAACATATTAAACGATTTATCCTTCTATCAAACACGAATGTTCCCTGGATCAAATGTCCTATTTTAATTATGTAATTACTTTATATTTATTTTTAATGGTTGCAGCGGAGCGCACGGGTACGGCTAGTTTGTAATAAACGATTACTTACGTTTTACAATTAGTTGGAATGAACACTTTTGTATTCGTAGGTGAATGTGTCTAATCACGGAAAATTTGTTAAGATGTAAGATCATAGGAATCTCTTAGAGAGCTAGAACAAATTCTATTATAGTATTGTTTTCTGGTATGAATGAGGAGAAAAAAAAATGGACGAAGTGAATAAAGTTACTAGTAAATGTTTTTACTGCTAGTTCTTAAGCAAATACTTCCATTCCAGTAATGAAACATTTCAGACTGCATTAATACTTATTAGTAAATACTGCAACTTAACCCTTAAATTCGCAATGTATCCTATAGGAACAACATGTTAATAGGCTATATGCTATAATTGTAATAGAACAATAGAAAAAATGGTAGGAAAATTAAAATTTCACAATACTATAATATTGTACAACATATAAAATATGGACATTGCGATAGTTGTTTTCTTTACAGTCCGACACGGTTTAATAAACTAGTGTGAGAAATTAAGTTTTGCCAATGTAAGGGTTAAGGAAGTATATTAATGTGGCTCTCGAACAAAACGTTTCAGGATCTTGGTTTCATGCAATTCCTTCCCCTAACATCGGTACCCTTATGGATCCCAGATCCTTTAAAGTTTCCGTGACTTTACGCCTCGGTTGCAAAATCTGTCACATTCATAAATGCATCTGTGGCAATATTTTAGATTCTTATGGGCACCATGCCTTAAGTTGTGTCATGAGTAAGGGGCGTCTCTCTCGTCATTCATCTCTCAATTACATCATTAAAAATTATTAACATCCTCAGGGGTTCCATCCATCTTAGGACATTCCGGGATCAGCCGTTCAGACTGCAAGAGACCCGATGGTCTGACTCTAGTCTCGTGGCGTGTAGGCAAATCCTTAATTTGGGATTCCACATGTGTGGATACACTGGCCCCTTCAACCTCTAAGACACCAGGATCTGCAGCAGAAAGTGCCACTGTCAGTAAACACCATAAATATAAACATCTTGCAGATAATTATATTTTTGTCCCTTTTGCGGTTGAAACGTTTGGTTCATGGTTTAGTGAAGCCAAAGCTCTCATCTTCACCATAGGCAGAAGTTTAGTGCAGCTTTCTGGGGACCCTCGAAGCAGTCAATATCTACGTCAACGCATTGGTATCGCCGTTCAGCGCGGTAATGCTACAAGTATTCTTGCGTACTTCCCCAAGTCCTCTTATTTAGATGAAATTGTCTTCCTTTAATTATTCAATTTATTTTTATTTTATTAAGTTATAGTATACATGTCAATGTGAATACAATTTTTTATAATATACATGTCAATGTGAATACAATTTCTTTTATTTGTAAAACTTAATTTTTTTTTATTCTAAAAAAATGTGTCTAATTTATTTTGACTTAATATTTACATCTCATTATGCTTTTCCCTTTATTTCTATATGTTATACTGGGTGTTCATTTCAAAGTGTGTCATGACGTCACTGTTGTTGGGTTACCGATTTGAATCGAGTTTCAGCTTATATGTTAGAGAAGTTGCCTATTATTTAAGGCGTTCTTCAATCTGAACTTGAGAACGTGTACGGTATAACTTGAACGTCGTAGCAACAGATGGCGGTCTGTACGGTCTGTGTGCTATCATAACCTCTTTCGAACTGTGTTTTGCGCCGGCAAGTCGTACGCAGGGTATTTGTTATCATCGGTTGCGTACAGTAACATTCCACAACACAAATCAAATGCTCCGTGTCCATGTTGACCGTCGAAGTTAATGTCAACAAATACGTAAGTAATCGTCTTAACCCTCTCCCCATATCCCGACAGTACGTATTTCCAAACAGTTCACATTCCTGCCACTACCGGCGTTACCGTACGTATCGGCACGTACTCTTCAGAATGAACACAGTTCGTACTTGCTAGGCAACTTCTCTGCCTCTTAGGTTATACACCTCTGCGGAAGTTTGGAAGATTGAATTCTCTAGGCTCATCAGCTAGCCACATGACGGCATACAGCGAGCCATGACACATTTTGAACTGAACACCCAGTATACTATGTCTCATTTGATTACGTTGTATTATGATTATCTCTTACAATTTTTTTTCTGTGCTATATTTTGTAAATTTGTAGTGTTTTGTACGCAGTATTAAAATTAAGTTATATTTTTGGTAAAAGTGGATGTGATTAGTAGTTACTCCATTTGATCAATACTTACTTAACGATATCTGAATAAAAAGAAGTATTCACTTTATAGCAACAAATAATGTGAAATTTTCAAGTAGGCCTATGGTAGAGATCAAGTTTACGTTTTAAAGTAATTGCGGTACACCTCATTACCTCATTAATAATGACAGCTTTTATGAGCGTAAGAGGGTATAAACAGTACAGGAAACTAGTCAAGACTAGAACAAGATCACCAGAGTTTGTTTAGATTCACAGAAGAAAATGTAGAGCGGCTTGGATATTACTTCTCGGAAGAAATAATATGGACATTTTTCTTATATTTTAGTGCTCCTGGTTATCAAATTGTTTTTGCTGAAGATATTGGTATTCACCGCACAATAGTATGCAAATCGAAGTTTAGTACCATTTTGATTATTTAGGCCTACACTATTTTCTGAGTCAGAACTCACGTTGAATAACTAAAATTCGTTAAACTATCATTCAAAATAACAAAATTATTATCTATTATTTATAAATCATATAAATACTGTTGATTGATTCTAAAAATCATGGCCAACTCTATGTAATCAATGCTGATCATATGTAAAACTCATAGTCCATTCATTATACAGGACTTTCATTTCAAAACTTCACAGTCTAAATAACTAATTATTTAAATTGAATTCAATTCAAACAAAAAACACGTCAATTTAGATATTCAGAGGGAAGTCTGAAACCAGGCTTAATTGCATTATAGATTTCACCCCCACCTCCAGCCTCTCCCACTTTGAAATTTCAAATGGCACGCCTATATTTTTATACTTAAATATGAAAGAGTATTCAATTGTTTATACACCTCATTCATTTCTTTACGCATCTCTTGTTTTCTATCGTTTTCACTCTTATGTGCCAATCCGTTCATAATCGAATACTGAATATCCCCAGAAGATCTAAAAGTAGATTTTAAGGGAGTCAGAACTATAGACAAAATATGACATTTTTCAACAAAAATTGGATTTTTCCTTTTATTTCTGCAAATGGTTTCTAATATCCTACTCTACATGTTTGTGCAAAGTTTCAACGTAAATCTCCTAACGGTGTCATCAAAGGTACGCTGTCTTGAAATTTCAACTTTGAAGTCAATTTTCCCCTCCATAATATACTGTGTACTTCTCTTCATTCAAATCACTAAGGCCCAATTTTATAAAACTCCCTGACTTGAAGATCAACTTTGATCGAAGATCGAAAAGTGAACCGAGCTCAAATACTTCTTCTATTGTATAAAACTTTTCTGCAATCACATTACCTTGGTTCAAATGCAATCTAAGTTCACATGAAAAGGATTTGGCAACATCGCATAAACAGGTGAAATACGTGATGCGCGGACCATGTTATACAGGTTTGTTCAGTGTTGCCAATCTAGCGACTTTAACTCTTTTTCAACAACAATTTCTTTTAACTTTTATATTGCTTAAATAGGGATTTAGTGACCTTTTAGCACCCCATAGTGACAAAATTTAATCTTTCCTTGTTGATAATGAGAAATCTAGCGACTTTACAACTACTTTTTGGCGACTTTCCGTATTACACTCTGTTGGAGACACTGTTTTTTTGTGCAATGTAAATAATGGCGGACAATAAGAAGAAGGTTGACTGTTCTCCGAGTTGTTATCATGTTATGGTGTTTGATACTGCTAAACATAATAAAGCTGTATAAAACGACAATTTTCGTTTAGTAATACAGTTAATTGAACATTTATGAATGTACCTATCATATCCATTAATAATTAATGGTTGTTATAAACATAATATAATTATAGGTTATGTTATTTGATACTGCTGAACACGATAGAGCCTTATAAAATATAAGAATATTTGTGTATTAAGGCATGAAATTGAAAGAAATAAATATAAACGTACCTAACATATCTATTAATATTAATAATAATGGATATTTTATTTGCACAATCTGTCACTCGTATATTTCAAACAGAAAAGAAATAACTGAACTTGGATCATCTAACTTAATCGGAGAAATTTCTTCAGTCAAAGTTGACTTTAGTTTGAGACAAATTAATCTCAGATTAGACTTTATACAACACAAAATTCCAAGTTCAGCTGAAACAAGGATCAATTTAACCTCTGATCTAAGATTAAATGGTTTATACAATCGGGCCTAAGTCTTCTACAATTTTGTAGCTATTTTTTATACTCACTATATCATGCTCAATAATTTTGTGCGTGTTTTTTTTTCTAACTCTTGAACTTAAAAGACAAATATTTATGTTATATAAACAAAATAATTATAAAAATATGTTGGGTTGTTTCACAAATTATTTTTGTTTGTAATCTGGCAGTATTAAAAAAAATTGAATGCATAATTCTCAACCCATCAGAGCACTGGAGCTGTGCGAGTATAAAAATATTAAGACTGATTGAACGAGATTTGTATCAGGAATAGAATTTTCAAAATTCCCTCCCATCTTTTTAATTGAATAACTGAAAAAATAAGTGTTTGATGAAAGTCAAATTCTGTCAACTTTATGTATACCAAAAATAGAAGGTGTATGTTAAGGGTCAGTAGAATGGCTTTGGATTGGAACCCCCAGGGTAGTAGAACAAGAGGAAGGCCAAAAAATACATGGAGAGAACAGTTTTGGAGGAAATTGCTAGGGAGCGGAAAACATGGAGCGAAGTGAAGAAGTAGGTTACAAATAGGGTCCGATGGAGGCACTTTGTGAATGCCCTATGCTCCTCATGAGGAGGTACAGGAGTTTGATTGATTGATGTTAAGGGTGAAGATGGGAGAAATTTTGGTCAAAAATCGTATTTGTGTTTTATTGTCAAAAATGAATCGGCAATCTCTTGTTTATATGTTGAGCAAGTTTCAGTGCTCTATGACGCTCGAAAGCATAAAAATTACGCGATATATAAATGGCTGCATCCTTGAATTTCAATTTCATGTAAACTTTACAAGCTGTTTTCTCGCACTTTTTTTCAGCAGATATGATCAGTTTCGAAGTTTATAGACACCTAAAATTTTGATGCTAGGAAGATTAAATTTTTACTCCACGTTCTGTACGTATACTGTGGTTAACAAAATAGGGCATGGGTTTTATGATTAAATTAATACTTTTATGCTCGACCATGCCGAAATGTAGTAATTATACACCTGGTAGCAGACCTTTAATGCATGTCATTAAAGTACACCTACGTATTAAAGGTCAGGTCTTTCAGCCAATGACGACTCAGGTTACAACTGTTCAGCCAATGACAGGTCAGCTTTCTACCGTTATAAAACCGCAAGTATCGATTATTCTCGGATATGCAATCGAAAGAGAATTAGCGAAAAGTCACGGAGGCTGGAAATCCAATACTGTCGCAGAAGGTTATGTTCTGTTACTATAATAATTAGCGTTAATTGTAAATAATATTCAAATAAATTCAATTTGTCATCTCGTTTTTCAATGTCGAATTCAATAATCAAGGTTATAATATTATAATATTATCAAGTTTAACGGAACTACGTCAAGGTCAATGACATTATTGTTCCTCGGAAAAAATCAATACTTTCGCGTCTGCGCACATCTCACAATTCACGACCTAGAACAAGGTCACTTCCGATCTTGTCAGATACCTACAAATAAAATGTGTACATCTGAATACCGGTAATTTCAAGTTAGAAATATGGTCGAGCATAAAAAGTCGTATGACACTCGCCTATAATGGTAATTAAGAAGCTCGTATGAAAATTATGAAACTCGCTTGCGCTCGTTTCATAAATATCCATACTCGATTCTTAATTACTATCATTATAGGCTCGTTGCATAATGTACTATTTTAAAAAAAACGTTATGGGGACTTTTCCAGAATCTAAATCGTGGGAGGAAATATTTTATTTCGTGTAGAGCTGTAGACAGTTTTTCGCATCCTTTAGTTTTGTTGCTAATTTATAGTTTATCCCTTACTCAATTGTTTAATTTAATTTCAAAATTGAATTAAAGTTTATTTTGTATAAGACAGTTTGATATGTTTTTAGATAATATTGTTCTAAATTAAAGCATTAAGTGAAATTGTTAAGTAGGATAAAATCACTCTGTGAATTATTATTGTAACAATATTGTGTTGTTAGTGTTATTTACATTACCGCTAATTTGTCATGAGAATATCCATTTGATCATAATAGTCTTAGCTATAGTATAATTATGTTCGTGTATCTATGTTCTCTTATTGTTATATATAAATCAATTTTCACATTCTGATAAAAAAAATAATAAAAAAGTAAATATTTATAGTGGCAATTGAAGATTTTTATTTTTACGTATGCAGTAGATATAAAAATTTATATTCCTTTTGTAGTAGGCATATAAGGAAACTAATAAGTAGGGTTTTTCTAAATAATACTCTGATGTTGAAAAAAAATCAGACATTTTACTGAAAAACTGAACGACACATTTCATTTTGAAATATACAAAATGGTTGCCAAGGAGATATTTTAAAAATATGTTTGTTAATAACTCAGAACCTAATTCACTCAGAGAAATGAAACTTCACCACTTCATTATTTATCACCCTGTGATTATAAATAATCTGTGGCGCTACAGCCCGTGAAGGGCCAAGACCGACCAGCCGGCTGCTGGCTTCACGGCCACATGCCGAAGCAGAGGTGGACGATCATCCAACCAGAATGGAGGTATCGTGTGGTTAGCACGATGAGCCTCCCAGCCGTTATAGCTGGTTTGCGTAACCGGATTTCGCTACCTATCGTAGCTCCCCAAGTGCATCACGATGCTGGGTGGACACCAGTCCCATACACTGGCCGAAATTTCATGAGAAAATTTCTTCTCCCATGAGGACTCGAACCAGCGCGCATTCCGTAATACGAGTCCCAGACAAGATGCCTTAGACCACGACGCCACGGCGCGGGACGTTTGAAAAATGTAGAAAGTAGAAATTTCACCCACCACTCCTCTTAGAAAATGCAGAAAATTTCATTTTCTCTCTAAGTCCTCCCTTAACAGTTTTAACGCCTGATCCCAATACGTGGTATCTTGCACCATCCCAACCACATAACCAGATAGTACAGCTGCTTGTGTGTGGTTGACAGTCCTTGCAATCTATACTAATAATAAATCTGTAGCCGAAATTTTTCTGGTAATTTTCGATTTTCCAAAAATAATTGGTCGTAACATATATAATTAACCACCCTGAAGCCAGCTTTTTTGAAATTTTTGTTTGTATGTCTGTCTGTCTGTCTGTATGTTTGTTACCTTTTCACGCGATAATGGATGAACGGATTTCGATGAAAATTGGAATATAAATTATGTTCGTTTTAACTTAGATTTTAGGCTATATGGCATTCAAAATACATTATTTAAAAGGGGGGGCTATAAGGGGACCTGAATTAAATAAATCGAAATATCTCGCTTATTATTGATTTTTGTGAAAAATATTACATAATAAAAGCTTCTTTAAAAATAATTTGCGATAAGTTTTATTCCATGAAAAATTTTGATAGGACTGATATTTAATGAGATAAATGAGTTTTAAAATTAAAATAACTGCCATATAAGGCCGTATAATGAAATAAAAACAAATGACTTCGTCTATAAGCTAAATTAACCGATTTGTATAATTAATTATTATTTCACCATTGGAAAGTGTAGTTTCTCTAGATGGACATAATCCTATAATGTTATTACAGTAGCTTCTGATATACATAATATAATATAATATAATATAATATAATATAATATAATATAATATAATATAATATAATATAATATAATATATGTGCCAAACTTTCAGAACGGCCCCGAGGTTCACTCAGCCTCCTGTAAAATTGAGTACCGGGTCTTTCCCGGGGGTAAAAGGCGGCCAGAGCGTGGTGCCGACCACACCACTTCATTCTAGTGCCGAGGTCATGGAAAGCATGGGGCTCTACCTCTATGCCCCCCAAGTGCCTTCATGGCATGTTACGGGGATACCTTTACCTTTTACCTTTATATGTAATGTAATATTATATAACTTATTTGAAGAGTTCAGAACCATAGTGGGCCAAACGCCATTTACTGAATACGTAGGAAACAAGGGTTAAAATTAAGTTATTACCATAATTCAATGGAAACCTATAACAAGTAAAATAAAATATACACATTAAATCTAAATGATGTCAATCTTCATTAAACTATGGTTGCATGTAATAAAAATTAAGAAACATGTTAAAGGAATTGTCATTGCACCAATGAGTGGTCTCTGGACCAAAATGATCGCATTTTAATTATTTGGATGCAATTTAAATTAAGTAACATATTAAACGATTTATCCTTCTATCAAACACGAATGTTCCCTGGATCAAATGTCCTATTTTAATTATGTAATTACTTTATATTTATTTCTAACGGGTGCAGCGGAGCGCACGGGTACGGCTAGTAGTATAAATAAAGACAGAATCGGCAGACATTTTTCCTTGATCACGGATGATGATGATGATCTGTCGGTGGACTCACCACTGGCGCACAATCCGCCTCTGCTGCTGGGCGAGGTGCGTGTACAGAAGACTCGCCAATTAAAGCCAGGGAGGACCCTGCTACTTGCCGTGTTCGCTCTTATCAGATCCCACCTGCTGGATGCACAGCCCCGCCGTTATAATTATCACCAATATCATCAGCTTCAGACAATGCCATGCATTCAAATGTAAATGGCACAAACGTCCCGTGCTGTGAATTCCATTATGTAACAGAGAGATCACTTGTTGATCTTTGATTTGCTGAGCATTTCCAACAGGAATGTTGTAATAATTTCCGCTACTTGAAAACACTTCAGTAGGCCTATTCTCATTATCATCGCCTAGTTCTAAGTTTCTGCATTTGTTCTTGTATGCAATTCTTTATCGTTGTTGTTCTTCTTTGTTCTTGATTTTCTTCTGTGACATCGTTCTTTGTTGCAGTTTGTGTCATCAGTCATCATTGCTTATTTTTATTTTTTCATTGTTTTTCTTGTTCTGTTCTTTCTCGCAGTTTGTGTTATCAGTCATCATTGCTTTTTATTTTTTCATTGTTTCTTGTTCTGTTCTTTGTTGCAGTTTGTGTCATCAGTCATCATTGCTTCTTTTTATTTTTTCATTGTTTTTCTTGTTCTGTTCTTTCTCGCAGTTTGTGTCATCAGTCATCATTGCTTCTTTTTATTTTTTCATTGTTTCTTGTTCTGTTCTTTGTTGCAGTTTGTGTCATCAGTCATCATTGCTTCTTTTTATTTTTTCATTGTTTTTCTTGTTCTGTTCTTTCTCGCAGTTTGTGTCATCAGTCATCATTGCTTCTTTTTATTTTTTCATTGTTTCTTGTTCTGTTCTTTGTTGCAGTTTGTGTCATCAGTCATCATTGCTTCTTTTTATTTTTTCATTGTTTTTCTTGTTCTGTTCTTTGTTGCAGTTTGTGTCATCAGTCATCATTACTTCTTTTTATTTTTTCATTGTTTCTTGTTCTGTTCTTTGTTGCAGTTTGTGTCATCAGTCATCATTGCTTCTTTTTATTTTTTCATTGTTTTTCTTGTTCTGTTCTTTCTCGCAGTTTGTGTCATCAGTCATCATTGCTTCTTTTTATTTTTTCATTGTTTCTTGTTCTGTTCTTTGTTGCAGTTTGTGTCATCAGTCATCATTGCTTCTTTTTATTTTTTCATTGTTTTTCTTGTTCTGTTCTTTCTCGCAGTTTGTGTCATCAGTCATCATTGCTTTTTATTTTTTCATTGTTTCTTGTTCTGTTCTTTGTTGCAGTTTGTGTCATCAGTCATCATTGCTTCTTTTTATTTTTTCATTGTTTTTCTTGTTCTGTTCTTTCTCGCAGTTTGTGTCATCAGTCATCATTGCTTCTTTTTATTTTTTCATTTGTTTCTTGTTCTGTTCTTTGTTGCAGTTTGTGTCATCAGTCATCATTGCTTCTTTTTATTTTTCATTGTTTTTCTTGTTCTGTTCTTTCTCGCAGTTTGTGTCATCAGTCATCATTGCTTCTTTTTATTTTTTCATTGTTTCTTGTTCTGTTCTTTGTTGCAGTTTCTGTCATTAGTCATCATTGCTTATTTTTATTTTTTCATTGTTTCTTGTTCTGTTCTTTGTTGCAGTTTGTGTCATCAGTCATCATTACTTCTTTTTATTTTTTCATTGTTTTTCTTGTTCTGTTCTTTCTCGCAGTTTGTGTCATCAGTCATCATTGCTTTTTTTTTTTTTTCTTTGTTTCTTGTTCTGTTCTTTGTTGCAGTTTGTGTCATCAGTCATCATTGCTTCTTTTTATTTTTTCATTGTTTTTCTTGTTCTGTTCTTTCTCGCAGTTTGTGTCATCAGTCATCATTGCTTCTTTTTATTTTTTCATTGTTTCTTGTTCTGTTTTTTGTTGCAGTTTCTGTCATTAGTCATCATTGCTTATTTTTATTTTTTCATTGTTTCTTGTTCTGTTCTTTGTTGCAGTTTGTGTCATCAGTCATCATTGCTTCTTTTTATTTTTTCATTGTTTTTCTTGTTCTGTTCTTTCTCGCAGTTTGTGTCATCAGTCATCATTGCTTATTTTTATTTTTTCATTGTTTCTTGTTCTGTTCTTTGTTGCAGTTTGTGTCATCAGTCATCATTGCTTCTTTTTTTTTCATTGTTTTTCTTGTTCTGTTCTTTCTCGCAGTTTGTGTCATCAGTCATCATTGCTTCTTTTTATTTTTTCATTGTTTCTTGTTCTGTTCTTTGTTGCAGTTTCTGTCATTAGTCATCATTGCTTATTTTTATTTTTTCATTGTTTCTTGTTCTGTTCTTTGTTGCAGTTTCTGTCATCAGTCATCATTGCTTATTTTTATTTTTTCATTGTTTGTTGTTATGTTCTTTGTTGCAGTTTCTGTCATCAGTCATCATTGCTTCTTTTTATTTTTTCATTGTTTTTCTTGTTCTGTTCTTTCTCGCAGTTTGTGTCATCAGTCATCATTGCTTCTTTTTATTTTTTCATTGTTTCTTGTTCTGTTCTTTGTTGCAGTTTGTGTCATCAGTCATCATTGCTTCTTTTTATTTTTTCATTGTTTTTCTTGTTCTGTTCTTTCTCGCAGTTTGTGTCATCAGTCATCATTGCTTCTTTTTATTTTTTCATTGTTTCTTGTTCTGTTCTTTGTTGCAGTTTCTGTCATTAGTCATCATTGCTTATTTTTATTTTTTCATTGTTTCTTGTTCTGTTCTTTGTTGCAGTTTGTGTCATCAGTCATCATTGCTTATTTTTATTTTTTCATTGTTTCTTGTTCTGTTCTTTGTTGCAGTTTCTGTGATCAGTCATCATTGCTTATTTTTATTTTTTCATTGTTTCTTGTTCTGTTCTTTGTTGCAGTTTCTGTCATTAGTCATCATTGCTTATTTTTATTTTTTCATTGTTTCTTGTTCTGTTCTTTGTTGCAGTTTGTGTCATCAGTCATCATTGCTTCTTTTTATTTTTTCATTGTTTTTTGTTCTGTTCTTTGTTGCAGTTTCTGTCATCAGTCATCATTGCTTCTTTTTATTTTTTCATTGTTTCTTGTTCTCTTCTTTGTTGCAGTTTGTGTCATCAATCATCATTGCTTCTTTTTATTTTTTCATTGTTTCTTGTTCTCTTCTTTGTTGAAGTTTGTGTCATCAATCATCATTGCTTCTTTTTATTTTTTCATTGTTTCTTGTTCTGTTCTTTGTTGCAGTTTCTGTCATTAGTCATCATTGCTTATTTTTATTTTTTCATTGTTTCTTGTTCTCTTCTTTGTTGCAGTTTGTGTCATCAATCATCATTGCTTCTTTTTATTTTTTCATTTGTTTCTTGTTCTGTTCTTTGTTGCAGTTTGTGTCATCAATCATCATTGCTTCTTTTTATTTTTTCATTGTTTCTTGTTCTGTTCTTTGTTGTAGTCTAGTTGCTTCTTTTTCTTTCAGTCGTTCTTTGGTCGCTGTAATCATTATTTCTTCTCCTCTTCTGTCACCTTCCTTTCTTTTCATTATTTTATGTCATCGTTATCTTCTGTCCTTCGTTCTTTGTTGTATTTTTGTCATTATGGCTTCTTTTTCTTTTTTGTCGTTTTTCGTTTTATGCTAGAATTATTTCTTGTTCTCTTCTGTAACCATTTTTTTGTTTTCGTTATTTTATGTCAAAGTTATTTATTTTCTGTGTCTTCATTCTTTATTGTAGTTTATGACATTGCTTCTTCTATGTCGTTTTTTGTTCTATTCTATCATTTTTGTTCCCTTTTGTTACTGTTCTTTGTTTTCGTTATTTTATGTCATCGTTGTTTATTTTCTATGTCATCGTTCTTTGTTTTAGTTTGTGTCATCAATACTTCTTTTTCTTTTTTCGTGTCTTGTTTTCTTCTATAATGCCGATATGTACATGCAAGTGTTTCAACGAAATGAGATGGCACTGATCTTATGAAGTTCCGCAGTCGGTTGATTTCTAGAAACTCAGCCTTATATTCTGCACAAAGTTCTGATTTTTCTTTATGCGATGCGTTTTTTTTTGGGGGGGGGGGATATTGAAATAACAGTCCTCCATACCCATTCCACGCAGTCTAGACCAGCGTTTCTCAAACTATGGTCCTCGGACCACCTGTGGTCCTCGAGGTCTGCCCTTGTGGTCCTTCAAAAAAGACAGAAGAAAAAATAAAATTCAATCGAATTGTATATCACACTATAGCTGAAAATCTCAGAGTTTGTAAATACACATGGCAATCGCCTTTCACTTTTTCTCCCAGTACTGACATTTTACGAAGTTATTTACCCTACCCGTCTATCGCCTTCCCACTCTACTCTCAGCAACAAAAGATGGATTTAAAGCGCTATGAATGAACCATAGACTTACTAAATAACCGCTAGACCGCTCACTGGCGCTAGTGTTATGCTCCCAAATTGAACAGCCGACGGGCGGCCATTTGCTTGGTTGAGATGAATAAGCAGGTTTAGTTCGTGTGCTATTTTTAATTGCAGCAATGCACACAGATGTAAAGATAAAGAAGGAAGGAATGTTACATTTCACTGATTAGTTAATCTTTAATTTCTATAATATTTTTGCCCCGTATTATGTTACAGAAGACAAACTACTGTCTTATACGGCTGTTTGTGCTTCAGATTTCCTCTGAGTAAAGATTCCCTTAACCGAAAATGGATAGGTGCAATCCGCAGAGAGAATTTCTACCCTACAATGAATCATTCAGTGTTTCAACTCATTTCGAAGATAGTTGTTACCTCTCAAACTACGTTATTACCGTATACATTGTTACTGTCCTTCATCCACTCCATATCCTTCCCTTTCTTCAAACAGCTGTTGTTTTAGTGCATACATGAATAATAAAATTATTCGCCGAATTCGAAGATACAGAATTAATAGTAATAATAATAATAATAATAATAATAATAATAATAATAATAATCCGTGGCGCTACAGTCCATGAAGGCCCCAGACCGACCAGCCGGCTGCTGGCCTCACGTCCACATGCCGAAGCAGAGGTGGACGATCATCCAACCAGAATAGAGGTATCGTGAGGTTAGCACGATGATCCCCCCAGCCTTTACAGCTGGCTTTCGCAACCGGATTTTGCTACCTATCGTAGCTCCCCAAGTGCATCACGATTCTGGATGGGCACCGGTCCCATACACTGGCCGAAATTTCATGACAAAACTTCTTCCCCATGAGGACTCGAACCAGCGCGCATTCCGTAATGCGAGTCCTAGGCAGTATGCCTTAGACCACCACGCCACGGCGCGGGACGGTAGAAATAGATCCTGTTTAAAAAATATATATAAACAAATTTCAGAGCCTAAAAGCTGAAACATGTTCATTAATACTGCATGTACTAACCACTCATTAAGTAATGGCATAACACATTTCAAATTCATCTCCCAGAACAAGTATTAGGCCACATAGCCTGTTAGAGGAAGGAATTTTCACACCATCGTTCCTTTGGACAACTCAACAGAAACTGTATAAACTACAAAAAGTTAATTTTTTAATATCCCTGATTGAAAGTAATTCTTGTCTTAGTTACGGATTAATGAAACAGTTTTTTATGCTACTGCTGCTGCTGCTGCTCCTGCTACTTGCTGCTACTACTACTACTACTACTACTACTACTACTACTACTACTACTACTACTATAATAATAATAATAATAATAATAATAATAATAATAAATAATGCTTTTGATTTTATACAACAGTTTAACCTACAGATTAAATTAAAAAGTAGACATTATTAACCTTGGTTATGAATATTCACATTCGGAGTTCCTATGAAAATGATGCAAGTCTGACAGCCTGGTTGAATCCCGATAAAGCGGATCGAGATTGATAAAAATCCCGATTTGAGGGATAATAGCCTAGAACGCAATTTAAACAAGTTAGTCTTGCATTTCCTATTATCCGATATTTTTATTTATATATTGACTCAGATGGTTACATTGTAAACATAGAGGTAACCCGCGGAAATTTAGTAAGTCTGTGAGGTAACCCAGTTGATTCCCGTAAGGTAACTCTACTAGCTCCCCTAGTTCTACCACATTGTTGATTAATCCGTTTCCGTACCTAGTTGCTGTTCTCGAAAGTAATCAACATTGTGTATTTTAGGTGCATTGAGTGCCAAAAAAAAAAAAAAAAAAAAAAAAAAAAAAAAAAAAAGAGCGTTTTGATATTGTATTTTACACTAATAACAGACACATACAATTGCTGCATTTTGTAGTGCAGTGAACTATGTTTAAACATGGACTCATCGTCGATGTACTGTTGCAGTACCGGTTCCGGAAAAGAAAAGTTGCAACGTTAATTTAGTAGCGAATGGTTAAAACATATTCATGGTTAATAAAAGAAAAAAACGATTAGCCTGTAGTATTCACTGTAGCCTACTGTGTGTCTTTCGTATTTTAGTGTTTCTCAGGGAGGTGAATATTACATTAAAACCACGATAATACTACTTTGCAGAAAACAACTATAAATCTCTTTGATAAAGTGATGATAAATATAATATCTTAAGTTAGCTTCTGATATCCCGATTCCCCTCGCAGAAAACCTAGCAACTCTGCTGACAGGAGACACACGTTATTAAAGATATATCGCAAAGGAAGTATTGTTTCTTTAAACAAAAACATTTAGCTTTCGGATACGCAATACAACACGTATTCAAATAGCGGTTTCGAAATCCCGCGCGTTTTCTAACAAACAAATGGCGGCTTTCTGCTGCTTCAATTTGGGAACATATTTCTCAGTTCTCCGCTACAGCGTGGTAGGGGCTCGCTATGAACGTGGTGTTTCTCGCCATCTTTTCCTGCAAATCTGGCGCCGTGTCTATTATCCAGCTAGGGACCACCCGAATTCATAACAGGACCAAAGTACGGAACCTTTTCATGTATTTATGACTTTCTTAATAGTTTTGCTGACATCCAGTCTGCACATTCAAGTGGTCACGTACTGTACGTCGTACACCAATAATAGAACATGCAAAATTGCATTTTTACTTGTTGAAAATCAGGAATGTTTCTGCATTAATTTTTTTTTTATTTCTGTTTTTGCAAATGACGATATAAGAAATTTTATTCCATTAACATTAACTTAATTAGTTAATACTAATATAAAATTAATTGAATTACATTAATTTTAATTAATTATTTCTACATTACTATTCATTATTTCTACATTATTTCTACATTAAATGTAAATTATATTAAAATATGCTACATAAATGATAAATTTACTTTTGAAGGGAACAAGAGTAAGGTGGTCCGCGGAACTGTTCTGAATTTAAAAAAGTGGTCCCCACTTCAGAAAAGTTTGAGAAACGCTGGTCTAGACGATTTTTATGAAAACATTGAAACAGTTGTGCACAATGTAACAAGGGAGCAGTGTGATACTATGGTTACTAGGATGATAGAACGTATGGAAGACGTCATACACAATGGCGGAAGAGTTGTACGATAGGTATTGTGTTGTGTAAGAAATGTTATCAAAATATTTCGTTTACCATTTTTTGCACCACCCTGTAGGTCTATATTCTTTGTGTTATTCTTCTTTATTTAAGAAATTGTTCCATATTTACCTAAAAAATGTTTGTATGGTCAGGGTAGTGCCTGAAAATGAAAATTATTCCCATGAATTACCTGTTTAAAATCTTTGTTAGAAGTCCCTCGTGATCTCCGCGATGATCTGAGGGTCCCGTCTCGCCCTTAAAATATATTGAGGCTTTAATCATCCTGACGCGGTAATAGCAAGCTGGCGTATAATTACAGGCAGAACAATCGTTTAAAAGGAGTACACGAACAATTACGCTTGTCTCCTGTATAATTGATTTAAATATTATGAAGCCAGCAGCAGGCGGAGTGATCCTTCACGTGGCGGCCAGGACAATGGACGCGTTGTTATTTCTTACTCCAACACCGACACAAGAATAAAACAAACAAATAAAAAATAAGACATGAGACTTGGATGGAGATCTCGTCAGGGCGTGCCCGGGTTTCTGCTGTGTTGTGGGTGTGAATGAAGGAAAACCTGGCCAGCGGATCGGCTAGTAGGCAGATAATCCTTTATTTTATTTAAACTTTCTCATTATGCGAAGTGCAGAGAAAATTCAGTGCTGCTGCAAAGAAAATTATCTACTTCAAAATGTTCTAGAAATACGCGTTTTAAGGTATCTGATACCGACAAAGCAGCATTCCTTGCATACAGCCTGTATATCGCTTTGTTTGCCTGTGCGTCGGTATTTCGTTTTTTTCGTTATATGAAGTGTATAGAAAGCCAGTTATGCTGTAAAAAGTCATTTTCAAAATTTCCGCAAATTTGGGGTCATTAAAAATGAAATATAATTTAAAAAATGACCTTACTTACAGACTTAGTTACTTACTTGCTTGCTTACTTACTTACTTACTGGCTTTTAAGGAACCCGGTGGTTCATTGCCGCCCTCACATAAGCCCGCCATTGGTCCCTATCCTGAGGAAGATTAATCCATTCTCTATCATCATATCCCACCTCCCTCAAATCCATTTTAATATTATCTTCCCGTCTACGTCTCGGCCTCCCTAAAGGTCTTTTTCCCTCCGGCCTCCCAACTAACACTCTATATGCATTTCTGGATTCGCCCGTACGTGCTACATGCCCTGCGCATCTCAAACGTCTGGATTTAATGTTCCTAATTATGTCATAAAAATTCCGTATTTTGTTTTGTTATATCATAAAATACTTACAGGTAGTAGGGGTTAAATTTGGAGAAACTATAAGGGAAGAATATATAAATATGGTATAATAGAAGAAATACGAATTTAAACGCTAAAACGATAGTAATATAAATGTAAATAAATGTGGTGATGGCACCATCTACAGAAATGTGGGGCCATCACTACATATAGATATGAAGCAGCTGTTGACAATAAATATTCTTCATTCATATTCATATCATAAAATAAATTACTGTGTTAAAGGACATAGTTTAAAATGTTAAAAGAAAAATAGTGATATTTCATCAATATCCGCCTCCTAATAAAAAGGTTATCAGATTTTTCAGGAAAGTTAATTTTTAAGCAGGTCTTCTCTGGCTCCCAATATTGCAGCAAATTCCTCACATGTAATATTGAAGTTGGCTCGAACTGTACTTAAACTCATTCTGGATTTTTGGAATGTCCACATCATGTTCACTGAAGAAAAAACTCTCTTCACTGAAGCATTAGGCCTATGTCCAGGAAGATACAGAGATAGTTCAATCGACTTCTGGAGGTGTGCACAATAAATAAATAAATAAACATTTTTCGCTCCATTTTGAGTAGAGAATAGCATTTTCTTCATTCCACTTTGCTGTTTCTCTAAAGCCACATATTTCTTCAAGCAAGAAATGTCATCATTATATCTTCCTCCAGATCAAGTCAATCTACATTTGAGCCGTTCATAGCAGAAGTTGTGTAAGTCAAAATTGGGTGATGAGGTTTAAAGTAAAAATTCTGTAAAATACAGCGCAAAGTAGCAATTAATATGTCCTTCGTGCTATCCACTGACTACTAACAGTTTAAATAAATTCAATATTAATTGCTACTTTGCGCTGTATTTTACAGAATGTTTACTTTAACCCTCATTACCCATTTTTTACTTACACCACTTCTGCTCTCAACGGCTCATTTGAAGAAAAATAATAGACTGTCTCTTCAAATTTTACTCTTTTTGGAGGAGATTCCAGCAATACACATTTCAAAAAATTATACTTACTTTAGTCTATATTAATTTCTTTATCCGTTAATGTCGGTTGCCGTCTGCGTCAGAAAAGATTATACCGTACTTAAGAGCTGTAAGGGCTGAAATGGATTTCCATTGTTATTTTGTTTGATGTTCTTCGGGGCACAAATTAAAGATGTGGACAATTCTGGGGATTCAAATTTTATTATTTTAAACAAGAAGATGTTCTCAAACCGCGATCATGAATAAATAAACATTCACCAAATACGAATGTAGTCTTTGTTTCATTCGTTATATATAATTTGAAATGGTAATGGAAATTATGGGAAAACGGCTGGACGGATTTTAATAAATGACCCCTCATTTTGAAGCTTGGAACTCAAAGTTTTTCGGAAAAATAGTAGTTTTCAGTGAAATGTCAATTTTTAAACATAATTTTCCTATTTTCCAAAATCCATCTGTCGTTAGTTTTGAGAACTAGCTAATAGCATTCACGGCCGACTTGATATTCCCTTCGCTTTTTTGTAAAGGAGAAGCGAAGCGAGCATCAAGTCGGCCGTGTTGCATTTCACAATAAAACAAAACACATACCTACTACAGTAAACAATATTACACGAAGGCCATGATCTGCAAGAATGCTGACATATTTAGAGCTCAAATTAAATTGGTTATTAAAAACTTAACTTACTAAAAATAATTTACAGTTTCGATTCTTTGGTGTGTAATTTTCTGGGTACATCTGTGTATTGGATATAAAAAAACTACAAAACTTGAGGTGGTTTGATGACATTATTACTATTAGAAATGAAATATTATTGTAGTTAATGCCGTGATGTGACTATTTTTCATTAATTATACATATCAATGTTATATTGATGATATGAAAGTGAAACGTTTTGGGGTTATATAAGTAGATGTAGAGAATAACTTAAATTAGATTTTGATTGCTATATTTTACTGACTGGCGGCTATATAGTATATGTTACTGAAAGCTATAAAAATTACGTAAGATAATATTATTAAAAATCAAATATTTTCATAATTATTAATCAAGTGGGTTGGGTCTTTTTCATATATTTAATGGCGGTGTGGTGTAGATATTTATATGCGTGGTTCTCTTCAGTATTGGCTCGAAAGAGAGTATCTTTCATTGTTATGGAAGCAAATAACTTTCCGAATGTCTGGTATTCTACATTGAACATAAATCTGAAAAATGTTTATTTGAACGTCTAATGAACTTAGTTTGCAGCATTTGCTGCACAAGCCACTAGTTACATATAATGAGAAAGAATGTGTAATTTAACTGCTCCCATTTTTTTTTTTTAAATTTCGGACGTCTTGTTCAAACTAAATAACTGCGTACGAGTCACTTCACTAGTTGAGTTTTAATACGACACTTAATATTACTTCGATGAACACTGTCCGCCCTCGAAGTCTGCAACTTTTTTAACTCTTGAGCGCCTACCAGATTAGGTGTACAGTTGACAGAGAATAATAATAAATGCAAATGAGACTCGTGAAGCATCCCTGTTTGTGTCACCTCGAGTTCCTGTGTAAACATCTGACGAGTAAATGAATTGCCACCCACCGGTATGACATTGCCTAGCAGGGCTTCCCACACCCACAGCACTCAAAGAGTTTGGCGCCCACAAGAATAATGTGGCTCAGTACTTGGGAGATTGTGTTCAATAACTAACCACTGAACGCATGTAGGAAATTTAAGTTGCGGTTCTCATATTAGGCCGCAGGGCTGCATGGGTAGCTGCGGACACGTAGCTTATAATGCGGAGATTTTTCACCCTGCTAAGGCCCGATTGTATAAACCATTTAATCTTAGATAAGAGGTTAAATTGATCCTTGTTTCAGCTGAACTTGGAATTTTGTGTTGTATAAAGTCTAATCTGAGATTAATTTGTCTCAAACTAAAGTCAACTTTGACTGAAGAAATTTCTCCGATTAAGTTAGATGATCCAAGTTCAGTTATTTCTTTTCTGTTTGAAATATACGAGTGACAGATTGTGCAAATAAAATATCCATTATTATTAATATTAATAGATATGATAGGTACATTTATATATATATATATATATATATATATATATATATATATATATATATATATATATTTCTTTAAATTTCTTGCCTTAATACACAAACATTCTTATATTTTATAAGGCTCTATCGTGTTCAGCAGCATCAAGTAACATAACCTATAATTATATTATGTTTATAACAACCATTAATTATTAATGGATATGATAGGTACATTCATAAATTTTCAATTAACTGTATTACTAAACGAAAATTGTCGTTTTATAAAGCTTTATTATATTTAGCAGTATCAAACACCATAACATGATAACAACTCGGAGAACAGTCAACCTTCTTCTTATTGTCCGCCATTATTTACATTGCACAAAAAACCAGTGTCTCCAACAGAGTGTACGGAAAGTCGCCAAAAAGTAGTTGTAAAGTCGCTAGATTTCTCAATATCAACAAAGAAAGATTAAATTTTGTCACTATGGAGTGCTAAAAAGATCACTAAATCCCTATTTAAGCAATATAAAAGTTAAAAGCAATTGTTGTTGTAAAGGAGTTAAAGTCGCTAGATTGGCAACACTGAACACACCTGTCCGCGCATCACGTATTTCACCTGTTTATGCGATGTTGCCAAATCCTTTTCACGTGAACTTAGATTGCATTTGAACCAAGGTAATTTGATCGCAGAAAAGTTTTATACAATAGAAGAAGTGTCTGAACTCGGTTCACTTTTCGATCTTCGATCAAAGTTGATCTTTAGTCAGGGAGTTTTGTACAATTGGGCCTACATGAATTAGAGGGATTTATAAAATCGGAAAATACACTGTGTTCTGGAAAATTGTAATAGAAAAAGAAGAAATCATATCTCAGAAACTGTTGCATTTATATTACAGATGTTTACACGTTTAAAAAGAGAGACCCAAAAAGTTTTCCATGTTGAATCTTTCACAACTCTTCATCACACGAGGAATGTGTCAAGTAGCACCGGAACAGCTGTAAGCCGCACATGCTTACATAATTGACACAAGTAAGATCGCCATTTAATCAATTATTAAAAAAGTTTTGTTTATATTCCAGTAGACCTACATGTTAACGGTGGCGTAGGCAGATATTTAAGATCGGTGTAGGGGCAAGTTTTGAGAACATGACTTGGTGAATTTGAAATACAATAATGCGATGGTGTTTGGGTAAAGGGAGTTAAGTCATTTTTTGTGCAAATGGAGTTTTGTTCCCCACGTGGATACATAAGTTAAATTCTACAAGTGAGTGTACAAAAAAAAAAAAACAAAAGAATACTACCATTTAATGTGTTTTATTATACCTATATAACGCAGTAACTCTTATCAACAATGATTTAGTTTTCTTTAGGTACTAAAATGCAATTTAGGTTTTTCTAAGTTCAACAGAATTCACATATACGACTTCTACGATCATGAGTCGGAAACGTATTGAAGAAATTAGGAGTTCTGAAGCAACGAAAAAAACAGGTAAAAACCTATAAATCCGGTCCCTACTGTTCAGCAATGACGACATGCATGTATTAAAACATTTGTCTTCAAAGCGAATATTCTCAGCACAATCTCAGGATTGTCTCAAGACTAAAGGCTCATTCACAATGAAAATTAAACATAGCGTAAGCGTTAACTTAAGAATATAAACGTTACGGTAAAATCAAGAAGTCATACCATCATTCACGATGGGAACATAAACATAACCGCATACATACTTGGTAACCATGGAAACATAACAACGACGCCATTTCCACATATTCTGTCGTATACTTCAGCGCTCCACGATTGTGTTCTGTTTGCAAATCACGTAAGCATAAGCATGAAAGTTTGGAGTTTGCAAACTTTCATGTTAACGTCTTACGGTAATATTTAAGTCAATGCGTATGTGAATCATTATGAATGATCCCATTTGGTAGCCTGGGCGCAAACTTCTGTGTTTATGTTACGATTATGTTTAATTTTCATTGTGAGTCGGCCTTAAGACAGGACGGAGGACGTGACTGTGCATATGAAACTTGAGACCGATCTTACTTATTCTTGATCTTGGGAAAGTCTTGATAACAGCTTGGCGTTGACTGAGCATACGGGTCATAGTCCCGCTGTTAGTACTGAGATGCTCATCTGCTCGTATTGCATCCTTCACAGTCAGTGACAGTGTTGACAATAAATTGCACACAGCAAAGTTGGCGTAATGACACCGCCGTCTTTTTCACCGCTAAGCACCTTCCGCTTGGTTTGTTCCGGAAGTCTGTGGTTAGCTGGCCTCCTGGCCATGTGCAATTAAAGCGACCTTGCAAATTAGGTGTAACATCTCAGTAGCACGTTCAAGCTGGACAAAGATCGTCCGAACATTGGCCGCGGCGGCTTGGGAGTGTCTCACCAGTGTTACCGCGGCTAGCAGGGACCGTTCCAGAAATGCTCCCAATTACAATTTTTATTTCATTATCGTCATTACACCACGCGGTCTTTTCTTTTCAGTCTCAAGGTAAATACTTCTGAACAATACATTAAAACTTCGGTCATCTCTGGTTTTCAGCATCCTCTAAGTCTTAAGAGATAACTAAATAGTGATTTTAGAAGCTGATGAATTTTCAGGTCTGTTGTATTATGTGCCGTTACTGAAGATGTAAACATTTCTGTGCTATGTGGAAGATATTAGCTACGTTGTAAAGATAACTGAAGGAGTCAGCCACGAAGAGTAAGTTACGTGATTGCAGGATGTCGAAAAAATAAAAAATAGCAATAAAGGGGCGAGAATGAGACGATGCTATTGGAACAAAGTGGACTAGATAGTGACGTCGAATTATGCGAATTAATCAACTGAAGGGCTGAATAAATAAATAGATGAATGAGTGAATGAAAGTTAAGCAAATAAATGAGTGAATGGCAATTAAGGCAAATAAATGAGTGAAAGAATGGACAAGCGAGAGAATGAATACTTGAGTCAATAAAATAATGAATAAATGAACTAATTAACGTAGTATACGTGAGTGAATGAATGAATAAGTGAATTAATTAACATGTAAAAGAGTGAACTGTTGAGTGAATAATTTAATAAATAAAGGAGTGAATTACTCAGTGAATAAATTAACACACAAACGAGTCAGTTGTTGAGTGAATGAATTAACATGTGAAGGAGTGAATTATTGAGTGAATAAGTTGACACGAAAAGAATTGAATTTCTGGTTGACTGAATAAACAAAATAACACAGAAAGAAAAGTGAATGAATTATCAAGTAAAGGAGTGAATAAATGAATGAAGAAGTGAAAATATTAACACGTAAAGGAGTGAATTATTTTATGAATGAATAAATGAAAGAATTAACACGTAAAGGAGTGAATTATTGAGTGAATGAATGAGTGAAGGAATTCACACGTAAAGGAGTGAATTATTGAGTGAATGAATAAATGAATGAATTAACACGTAAAGGAGTGAATTATAGAGTGAATGAATTTAACGTAAATAAGTGAATTATTTAGTGTATTAATAAAAGAAATTAATTAACACGTAAAGGAATGAATTGACACTAAATAAGTGAATCATTGAGTGAATGAAAAGTGAAAAAAGTAACCCGTAAATGAGTGAATTATTGAGTAATGAAAAAAATAAATGAATTAACGCGTAAATGAGTGAATTATTAGGTGAATGAAAAAATAAATGGATTAGCACGTAAATGAATGAATTATTGAGTGAATGAATAAGTAAATGAATTGACACTCAGAGGAATAAATTATTGTTGGAATGAATTAACACGTAAAAGACTGAATTATTGACTGAATGAATTAACACATAAAGGAGTGAATTCTTGAATAAGTGAAACAATTAACATGTAAATGAGTGAATTAATGAATAACCAAGATAATCGATTAACACATAAAGGAGTGAACTATTGAGTGAATGAATAAGATAATGAATTAAGACGTAAGGGAGTGAATTATTAAGAGAATTAATAAGCCACTAATTGAATGGACTACTTACTCTGTAAATGGCTGATTAAGCGAGTGAATGATTGAGTGCTGCGAGTTCCATAAATGAATGAGCACATGAATTGATGATAACATATAAATGAATGGAGTGAGTGAGTGAATTATTTAGTAAGTGATTAAATAAATTAATACTTTTATGAGTAATGAGTGAATTATCAAAATCATAATTGCTTTGTTAGTCAATAAGTGAACCAATATATGCGCTCCAGAGGGAATGAATGAATTAATTAAGGTATGAATTATGAATGGAAATATATGAGTGGGTGAGTGAGTGGTGAGTTACTGAGCGGTGAGTGAATTAGTTCTTATATCCTGGCTTAGGTCAGTCGACGTCAGTACTCAGGCTTCTCCATCAGCTGTTTCGCTGACATATTTAATTTGCATCTTATTTATGTTGACGCGACAGCTGAGCTCCGTCATTGAGGAAGGAATCGCGGCCTGATCCAAGTGGAAGCGAAGTAAATGAAGCTAAAAATCTGCGAGTGCCGAACTAATGAGCAAAAAGAATATTTGGCACATCGGTGCGATGACTACTACTGTTCCATTACTTGCTCTAGTAATACTAGCCTACGGTTATCCAGATACTTCCTCGTAAGAAATGTCGGTTTTGGAGAAAAATTTTTGTTGAAGTATGTTGTGATAAGAAATTAATCCGACCTTCAAAGTAAAGATCATTAGATCTTGAACCACCTTTCAGTGAGGCTTGTTATTCCGGGACGATACCAATTTCTGTTTTTTATGCAAATAATTCGTTGTTACCCATTTCAACGGCTTGCAAGTTTTAATTTTTCCCATTTTTTTTTAGATCGCTATGAGATCTCGCATTGTCTGTTGCAAGAGTATTCTGTTTCGATTAACTCTCTCCCAAAACTTCAGAAACTCGTTCTGGCTGTTCAGAATAAAGATCTGCATCGACTGTAAGTGAACAAACTTCTAGTGAATCACACCTTTAAAAATTTCACCAGACACATGACTTAAGTTCGGGGCTAACCGATTTTGTTTAACGAGAATTTTGACAGGCTGAGCTGACGGGGATCGATCCACTGTTTTGAGGTGTCAGGGTTGCGGTAATATACCCATTTTTCATCACGTGACAATTCTCCTGATAAATCTATGATGCTGAGTAGCTTTAGGTGTTGGACCCCGGACTCATTTCACCGGCATTATCACCTTCATCTCATTCAGACGCTAAATAACCTAAGCTGTTGACAAATCGTCGTAAAATAACCTACTAAAAAAATAAATCTCTGACCCATGGGATTAGCTATAAGCTGATGGCAGATATCCACTCTGCGTTGACCTTGTTCAGGTGTCAACTCATAAGGTATAAATCTACAACCTCTGTTCAATGATTGAGCTGTTTGGACTTTTTCCAATGCTAATTTTCAAAATTGTAGCACAACGATTCGAAGAGTAGAACTCTCTTCGTCGTCAGGTGAAAACCTGATCAGTCAGACAGGCTAGCTGTTTGTAACGATCCCCACATTAGGTTTTCACCTGACGACGAAGAGAGATCCACTCTTCGAAACGTTGTGCTACAATCTTTAAAATTAGCAATGGAAAAAGTCCAAACAGCTTAAGCATTGAACAAATCACCGTTGCTCTCCGCCCCCCCCCCCTTCATTCAGATCAATACAACTTCTGTATGTTTTTCTGAGCGTCTTAATGTGACGACGTAATGTATATTTTGAAGCACCGAGTAGGCTACCTTTTGTTGATTTTCTCTCAAAACTCTGCGCGTATTTTCAATATTGCATACCTTAGGTCTTCCAGTACGTCGGAAATCTTTTGCCTTCTTCTCCATTAATTGAAACACTGGAAGCGTCGTTGTGCTACACTCTCACTAACGACACCTTCAACATTGACTTCACATTTTCTTCGTGTCGCGGGAGCAGCTTTATAGTCTTGTTTCCAGTGGTGCTATCTCAAATTTTATCACCTCCATTTTAGATTCTTTGTATTTACAATTGACGAGTGTCACATGCTCACAAAACGCAATAATAACTGTAGCGTCCTGTTAATTGAAATGCCCAACTAAAGAAAATCATTAAAATCTTACAAAACACCAAACTTAAAAAAAAACAGACAATACTTGAAGCTGTGCCAGAAAGAGTGAACGATGAAAGAATAATGCTGAAATTTATGAGGGAGAGAAAAAGGAATTGGTTGGGCCACTGGCTAATAAAAATCTGCCTACTGAGAGAAGGAATTGTTAACGGAAGAAAAGTTCGGGGCAGAAGAAGATAACAGATGATAGACAATATTAAGATACAGTATATGAATCATATACGGAGACTAAGAGGAAGGCGGAAAATAAGGAAGATTGGAGAATGCTGGGAAAGACCTGCCTTGGGCAGAACACTATGGCTTGTGAGACAACCTAATATAGGCTTAAATCGAAAATCGAAAAAGAATTGGGAGGAAAAATTTTAAAAGGTACGCAAAACGCGTCCTTACAAGGGGTTGGGGGCTGTACAAAGCTATATATGTGAGCTCCAAGCCTGTTGGCCACTAGTCTCACTCCGGGTTACGCTGCTCCACTGAAGGAACTCTAGAAAATTTTGAAGGGGAAGCCGAAATTGGACGTAACCTCTTAGGTACTACATACGCGAGGGGGACTGAGATTTGATCAACCGATCACGGAACGGGAAGAGGAAGAGATGGCTGGTGTTTGCCGTTAGGATGGCAAGACGCTGTCATCTGTTGTTCGATGACAAAGCATGTGAAGGCCGTCGGAAGAAGTGCCGTGAAATCTAAATCTGCAATTTGAGAGGTCCCTGTCCTTTCAATTGCGAATAATTGAGTGACCTCCTATATTTAATAGACAATTTATATAAGTTCTGAACTAGGGCATACTTCGTTTATAATAAAGGGAATATATATGGGGAAGGGCATATAGGTCCGTGGCCCATTTCTTATAGGACTCATCCCATTTGTCTTACGCCTGAGGAAAACCACGGAATACCTTAGGCAGGATGAGTTGTATCATATAAGAGACTAGCCAATTTGGCTATTATGTAGGAGGTGATTGTTGTCATGAGTAGGCTTAAATATGACCACAGTAGATCTCATCACCTCTGACTGGCTTCTGTAGCACGGACTGCACTGTGAACACTCCCCGTTTTATGGACGACTCGTGCTGATCCCGTGTTAATAAGCGCGATGCAGGCCGAGTTGTTGCGACGCGATAGGATCGGCACGGAGGCGTGGGACTGAGTGACACGACAGCCCCCGTTTAATTACCTGTCCTCTACATGCGAGCGAATGTCCCTGTTTCCTCACCTCAGCCTTGTTCCAGCTCAAACGCATCTCGCTAAAAGGCGAACCGCGCTGCAGGGCCGTCAGGAAGCCAGAGTTCAGTTCCCATACGCTTTGTTTTAATGTTAGCTTTCCTATTATGCGGAAAGTGAACAGACTATATCGCGATGGTGCAAGTTGAGAGATTTTTCGAGGTTCAACATCGTTCATGCCGAAAAAGGTTTAGGAATATCGTCTGTCTGCCCATATACAGCGATTTCTTCTAAACTATAGGAAATTTTTTTGTTCATATTCAATAGCTTTTCCGGTAGTGTATTTATTTGGGAATGATAAACATGAAACACACCGGTTACTACAAAAGAAATATATTTTTTACACTTACTTACTTACTTTCTGGCTTTTAAGGAACCCGGAGGTTCATTGCCGCCCTCACATAAGCCAGCCATTGGTCCCTATCCTGAAAAAGATTAATCCATTCTCTATAATCATATCCCACCTCCCTCAAATCCATTTTAATATTATCTTCCCATCTACGTCTCTTTTGACAATTTTTATTTTATTTTATTTTATTTTTTATTTTATTGCCTGTATCAACATCTAGGTTATGGGGAACGTTGTACTTTTGACAATTAAATTTTTTGATGTGGCAAAGTTGACTAACCTAACTCCATTGTCATTACTAGTTATTTGTAGGCTCTCTTTTCCAATAGTCGGTTTAAAAATATCCTCCCGTCCTACTTTAGCATTGAAATCCCCCAATAAAATGTTCATGTGATATCTAGGTAACTGATCAAAAGTCTGTTCCAATTCCTCATATAAGTTATCCTTTATATGGTCGTCTTTCTCTTCTGTAGGGGCATGAACATTTATAACTACGATATCGCACCATCTACCCTTGAGTACTAAATACGATAACCTATCACTGATAAATTCGACCTTTTTCACTGCTGATTTTATTCTTTTATGAATAAATAATCCTGTTCCTAATTGGTGATTATCGTTTCCTTGCCCATAATATATACATTTTATATCTGTCATAAATACAAAATTATTGTTATCAAGAATCAATTTACAAGTTTATAGAGTAATTCTTCAAGTTTACTTCGGGAACTCACAAAATGTCTAAATGTTCTCCATGTGTCACACGGCACACATCAAAGCAATATTTTAGTTCAACCCATATCCGGTGTAGCATACCTGCATCGACACTGGGCACCGCACTCGTGATGTGTTGTTTCAACGCGTCTAAATCACTAGGGGAACATAATCCTTGTATTTCACAAATTTCCAAAGGACGGTGTGAGATCGGGACTCCTTGGTGGCCGTGCGAGAGTACAGTCGTCTATTGTGCGTACAATTCAGAGCTGTTGAAGTATTTCATCCAGATAATTTCTAACAGTCCTGTCCTAGTTGGAGAGTGCTCCATCCTATTAGAAAAAGAAGTTATATCCATCAACAGTTCCTCAATCTAACGTGCAGAATACATATTGATATCACAGATAACTATCTTAGCTATTAGGCCCCTATGCTTGAGCCAGTGCAACACTCAGCTTAATAGTACCAACAGTGTATCTTAAACTTCTACTGTTCCTCAACATAACCGTGTAAAATACATGTCGACATCATAGACAGTTTTTATTTTATACAATATTGAATATGTCTATATTTCTTTTGTAGTGACCCTTTGTAATAAATGTTAACATATATGAGCCTTGTTGTCAGCATCTTGGAGCACAATACCACATCACACATTGGACAGTTTTTGAGCTCATGATCGGTGCCCGTGGCACGAACCCACGAGAAACTTTAAATCAACTTAAACAATTTAACATTTCTGATGCAACGATTGATGCCATAGGATCTCATGTGTTAAAATCATCCTTAGCTATAATTAGTAATCATTTGTACCCAACAGACTTTTATTGTAAATGATTTCCTATGTTTTCGTATCATTTATCTTAATGTTTTCTTTTTCCTTTCAAATTGTCACACAATTGGCTTTAATGATTATTCTTTATGAATTGATTAGTAGGTCGATCTATCGAACCCTTATTTAGGGCGGCTGTTTTATTATATAAAAATTATACTTACTTACAAATGGCTTTTAAGGAACCCGAAGGTTCATTGCCGCCCTCACATAAGCCCGCCATCGGTCCCTATCCTGTGCAAGATTAATCCAGTCTCTATCATCATATCCCACCTCCCTCAAATCCATTTTAATATTATCCTCCCATCTACGTCTCGGCCTCCCTAAAGGTCTTTTTCCCTCCGGTCTCCCAACTAACACACTATATGCATTTCTGGATTCGCCCATACGTGCTACATGCCCTGCCCATCTCAAACGTCTGGATTTAATGTTCCTAATTATGTCAGGTGAAGAATACAATGCGTGCAGTTCTGTGTTGTGTAACTTTCTCCATTCTCCTGTAACTTCATCCCGCTTAGCCCCAAATATTTTCCTGAGCACTTTATTCTCAAACACCCTTAACCTATGTTCCTCTCTCAGGGTGAGAGTCTAAGTTTCACAACCATACAGAACAACCGGTAATATAACTGTTTTATAAATTCTAACTTTCAGATTTTTGGACAGCAGACTGGATGATACGAGCTTCTCAACCGAATAATAACACGCATTTCCCATATTTATTCTGCGTTTAATTTCCTCCCGAGTGTCATTTATATTTGTTACTGTTGCTCCAAGATATTTTAATTTTTCCACTTCTTCGAAGGATAAATCTCCAATTTTTATATTTCCATTTCGTAGCTATAATATTCTGGTCACGAGACATAATCATATACTTTGTCTTTTCGGGATTTACTTCCAAACCGATCGCTTTACTTGCTTCAAGTAAAATTTCCGTGTTTTCCCTAATCGTTTGTGGATTTTCTCCTAACATATTCACGTCATCCACATAGACAAGAAGCTGATGTAACCCGTTCAATTCCAAACCCTGCCTGTTATCCTGAACTTTCCTAATGGCATATTCTAGAGCGAAGTTAAAAAGTAAAGGTGATAGTGCATCTCCTTGCTTTAGCCCGCAGTGAATTGGAAAAGCATCAGATAGAAACTGATTAAAATAAAACGTGATAGAGGAATTCACAAAAACCTGATGGTGCTTGAATACATCTTTGTTTTATTGTTTCATTTTCACTGTCTCTTTTTTTTTCTTCCTTGTAACATGGGAATAAATTTTGATTTCTCTGCCGGAGACCGAACCCTGGATAGATAGCCATGTGACCGCTGGGCCAATGCAGGACGACTTCCTCTGCAGCATCTACCTGCAGATTCATGATCTTCGTATCATCTCACCACGCTGGATACACTCTTAAGTTGAAAGCTTCATTTAGTATAGCAGTAATGACTGTTACTTGAGGAAATATATCACGATTGGTTCGTTCCAAATCACATTACAACCCATGTCTTCGGAGCGCTATTATCTGTGCAGCTGAAGTCTGTCCAGTCTTACAAATAGCAGCTGTTCTTTCCTACAGTGCGGGACCCATATTAAGATTTGAGTGCTGCCGTGAAATTGACCTGCAGAGCCCATAAAACAAGAAATCCAGTATATATACTCTCTCAAAGATCCTTAAAACTGCTTGTTAATGCATTTTACCAAAAGATGTCAACGTATCAGCCGCTATAATTCTAGCTAAGTATCTTATTAGTTAGTTTGTGAGAGGTGGAAAAATCGGCAATTTGCACGTCAGCATCGTATATTCATATTGTGCTTGCCGTAGGTTCTCCACTTCTTAGAGATATAAAATGCATTATGCAGTACACCATTACATGTAGTTCGAAGTCAGTCCGTCATGTTTTCTGTTATAATAATTCTTTCTCATTATGTGGAAAATGTATTATGATGTTCCATAAGTCTATTTTCAGCATCGCTGAAAGTGGTTTTTGGCATGTTACATCTATCTCTACACAGGGATTTTTCCTGAATTATTGTAAGGGTTTAATATCATTCGGTAATAACAATAATTGTGTACCATTAATTATGCATTTTGTGACAGCGACGTGAGATTCGAACTCAACCAGCGTCCTTCGAGAGAGCATATCGCGCGGGCTTCACAGTTTTAAGGGAAAGGAGCCTACAAAAAGGCTGCGCGCGCAATTCAACGCAGTGAATGTAACGACCTTCTCGACTATTCCAGAAGTCTGTCGATGTGGGGATATCGATGATAATTCTCTACACACCTGATAGAAAATTCTCGATAACTATGATTTTGCTATAAAAGAAGAAGATAGCGAACTGGATGGAGAGTTTTGGATGGAGTTTTCAGTTATTCAGTCAGTGAGTGGGCCAGAGCAAGGGTGGGTGGCCGGAGTTCGACTGGGTGTGGTCCGCATCTGGATGGAGCATCCGATGGATGGATGTTCGAGTGCAGTGGACCGCAGTTGGAGGGACCTGAGTTCGAGTGCAGTGGACCGCAGTTGGATTAGACCCGAGTTCGATATATTAGTGAACTGTCTCTGAAGGTCTGTGGTTCGAGATACCGTGAACTCGAGTGACTGAGATAGAAGAACTGATGAGACTGAGAACTGGTAGTTCTGATTTGATAAATAGTGATTTGATAAATATTAGTTAAGATTAACAGTTCATTGTTGTGCGTAATAGTCCATAGAAATTGTCATTGTCGTCGGTGGTGTGCTATAACGAATACGGTGTTGGTGGATGATCAATTGTTGATGAGATGCGTTTAATGGATGGATTGATGAAAGGATGGATTATTGATGTGATGAATAAATTATGGATTGTTGATATAATAAACTTCACAATATATAAGGTCCTATTTTTAAATAACCAATTATTAATAAATAGATTTAACATAATATATTTTATATAAGTAATCAAGATGAATACGAACGTATCAGCTGTGCGTAGTGTACCTGGCAGGTCTTCGGGCAGTAACCTCTGTCGACGTTGCGACAGGGAGGTTGAAACCCTTGCCCATGTCCTGGGGGCCTGGCCACACGGTGAACTGGGTGGACGAAATACGGACGGCATCATTTGTTGCTTGGACAGTAAGATCTATAAAAATATTTGCAACTTAATGCCTTACAAACTGTGTTCATATAACTTTCTTTTAATTAAGGAACAAAGGTTATTCAGTTATTGAAGAAGTACACGGCATATCCAGTAAGGGCAGTAATCGAAGAATAGAATAATTGCATTTAAACCTCCCTCTCTTGAAGGTTACATGATAGACCCTACTGTGAGATTCGAATCGCATGCAACACCAACCAGAAAATCTATATTCAAGGAAAAAAACATTGAATATATAGAGATTCCATCAGTTTTTATAAGGACAAATACCATCTGGAATCCATCGTCATTACCACTAATGATAGGAGCCCGTTCTGTAATAAAAATATTTAAAGTTCCAATATAGTCGACTTCTGTAAATCTTTTGGCCTGCATAAAAGTATTTTAAGAGATCTAACAATTGCAGCACTCAAAGGCTCAATAGCTATTTTCAGGCATCATACATATGGACCATGACTAATTCGCATGTCCTTGACGTTACTTCGTTTAATATCATGTGTTTCAATATAATTCAAATTGTTTATTTTTCACTCTAACAACAATTTATCACTTCACTTTCATTAATACATAAATAATTAGAAGTACTCTATTGTATCATGGTACTCTTTGTCGATGGCAACCTAATAAATTTACAGGAAGAAATTAAATTAAATTATTCAAATAACTTAGATTTATATTAATATAAATCAGTTTATATAAATATTTCTAAAGTAGAAATTACAAGATATATAATATAATTTTTATATACTTGTTCATAATCGGTGACTAAATTAATTCAACCAGAAAATGGTGCACCTTTTAGTAAAAATGTAAACCAATGGCAATTTTTTTTGTTTTTTAAGTGGAACATAAGTTTTAATTATTTCTTGGTACAGTAGCCTACTAAAAATTGGTGAAATTCAATATTAAGATTAATTTGTGTGATCTGATTTAATAAATATATTTTCAGATATTTTTTTAATTAATTGAATAATCACATTTAGGTAAAAATTCTGAATCTTCCATTAACTCCTACTTAGAATGCATATGCTCAAAAAAACTAAGTTTTCTATGTTAAACATTTTCTGAGAAAAGTATTTCTGTTTCAAAGAAAATTAGTTTCCTTGTGTTCTTAGTTGAGAATTGCCTCTGTGGTCTGTTCGTCAGTATGCTGGCTTCCAGATCAGGAGGTCCTGGTTTATTCCAGACTCAAGATCTTGATTAATTTTTCTTGCAGGAGAAGAGTTCCCTGGGTGTCTAGAGTCTGAAAATTTGTATGAATGTGAGTGTGCCGGGTTTAATATTTCATTAACCAATCATCACAAATATAAAAATATATCAGGACTGTCGCTGGACAAAAACCTGAACATGTTTCAGCGTCACATTGTTGACAAGTAACGCCATCTGTTATCATGATATAAAGCATCTAATAGATGCTATTTAATTTGTTGCAACGGGAAAAAAATTGAGAAATTACAAGTTACTGGAGAAGACAACTGCCATTTTTTTCATGGTTCTGTCAGCCTATTTTGTACAGAATAAATATTTAAATTACCTCAGTATTATTATTATTGATATTATTATTATTTATATTATTATTATCATTATTGATATTATTATTATTATTATTATTATTATATTTTATTTTCAAGCATTTAAGTGTCCGAAATCAAGGAAAGAAACAATACATATTTGTTAAGCAAACGTTTGTGGATTAGCAAAAAATGAAAATTAAATTTTTGTTGGTCCTAATCACTTCTCAGTTCTCTTAAGAAACTAGTGGTCACCTTTCTAGGCCTCCCCCTTCTTATGTTTGATGTGTCTTGCACATCGTATTGAGACCTATGTTTTTGTATTTCTGGTTCCGACTTATAGAGGAGATTTTCGGTTTGCGAATTGGAAGATTTGCTTGCGTCAGGGATCTGAACGCGAATTTTCGGGTCGTGAAGCGTGTTGGGGACCAGAGGTTGCAAATGAGTGTTGCAGATCGGTTTCCCAACAGTGGCTGCTCCATATTTGCAGTTGTCTCGACACTCTGCAGACGTGAAACTTATTAATAGCGCGGGATGCCAGACGACACGGCTGACAACTGCCGGCCCGCGAGCGTCCATTAAATGTGGCATTTAATTAATACATCAAAAGGCTCAGACGATTGTGTCTTCACAGCTCATTCTGCAGGAATCCGCAGGAGTGCGCGGTTCATTTCACAAGCTGTTATTGAGCTTGTGACATCAGTCATTCATCCTGCAGCTCGCAGTCCTCAGCCTTGTCAGCAGCATTGTGCATTACAAATGAGAGAAGAAATTACGTTTTAGCTTTTCTTTTTTGGAACGATCACTACTTCCACTTTACCGGTACTCATCTAATATTTGTTTATCTATATGTCTGTCTGTCGTCCACTTCTCTGTCTACCTGTTTTGTCTATCTATCTATCTATCTATCTATCTATCTATCTATCTATCTATCTATCTATCTATCTATCTATCTATCTATCTATCTATCTATCTATCTATCTATCTATCTATCTATCTATCTATCTATCTATCTATCTATCTATCTATCTATCTATCTATCTATCTATATACCTACCTATCTATCTATCTATCTATCTATCTATCTATCTATCTATCTATCTATCTATCTATCTATCTATCTATCTATCTATCTATCTATCTATCTATCTATCTATCTATCTATCTATCTATCTATCTATCTATCTATCTATCTATCTATCTATCTATCTATCTATCTATCTATCTATCTATCTATCTATCTATCTATCTATCTATCTATCTATCTATCTATCTATCTATCTATCTATCTATCTATCTATCTATCTATCTATATCTATCTATCTATCTATCTATCTATCTATCTATCTATCTATCTATCTATCTATCTATCTATCTATCTATCTATCTATCTATCTATCTATCTATCTATCTATCTATCTACCCTTCTATCTATCTGTCTGTCTGTCTGTCCGTCTTCTCCGTCTATCTATCTATCTATCTATCTATCTATCTATCTATCTATCTATCTATCTATCTATCTATCTATCTATCTATCTATCTATCTATCTATCTATCTATCTATCTATCTATCTATCTATCTATCTATCTATCTATCTATCTATCTATCTATCTATCTATCTCTGTCTGTCTATCTGTCTGTCTATCTCCACCCACCTATCTATCCACCCATCTATCTATCTATGTATGTATCTATCTATCTATCTATCTATCTATCTATCTATCTATCTATCTATCTATCTATCTATCTATCTATCTATCTATCTATCTATCTATCTATCTATCTATCTATCTATCTATCTATCTATCTATCTATCTATCTATCTATCTATCTATCTATCCATCCATCCATCCATCTATCTATCTATCTATCTATCTATCTATCTATCTATCTATCTATCTATCTATCTATCTATCGTCTATCTACCTATCTAACTATCATCTATCTATCTGGCCTATCTATCTACCAGGTGGCTACCCGGTATCTATCTATCTATCTATCTATCAATTACCTGGTTGATCTTTTCTATCTATTTTATCTCTATCCAATATGAGCAAATGCTGGGTATCTATCGGTCTGGACTATCTATCTATCTATCTATTATCATCTTCTGTCTCATTCAGACTGTCTAAATAACTAAGATGTTGATAAATCTATCTAAAAGAATCTAATATATATCTATCTATCTATCTATCTATCTATCTATCTATCTATCTATCTATCTATCTATCTATCTATCTATCTATCTATCTATCTATCTATCTATCGTCTGTCTGTTTATCCGTCCTCCGCCTGATCGCCATGTCTTCAAATCCACCTACCTACATACCTATCTGTCTCTTTCTGTCTATTATTCATCCACCCTTTCTTTCTTTCTTTTTTTGCTTCTCCTTTGTCATTTTGTTCCTAATTTCGTTTTCTTCCTGATCTTCATTTCTTTCGTAACATCTCTCTCCTCGACGTCTGGACATCCAAGAGGGCCCCTTCAGTGAAGCCAGAACTTCTGCTAGCAAGGAAACGTGTTTATGGGCTATAATGTATTCTCAGGTGTGCTGAAGGATGCAGCACCCACCGGCGCACTCGGAACCAGATGATGAAGTGGTAATGCACGTCGGCAGGAAGTATGCCGAACGCTTCGCACCTCGGCGAAGACCTCTTCTTCTTTTTTACTGCCCAGTATATCTCGTTCCCTGAATGACAATCTTTATTACACGTCTTCTTTCATCCCGTGTTAAAATATAAACCCTTCACACTTGTTTGGCTATATATACAGGTTTTACAGGCTTCCGACGCATAGAACGCGATGCCGATATTCCTCTGTGTTAAAAGCTCTTCCTGAACTCATAAAATTCGGTCCCTACCACACTCAACATTTTTTTTTCACAGTCCATTCAATATAAACCATTAACAAAATGGCCCCAACGTCATTGCATCTCTTTTTTTACGTCTTTTTTAAACGCATAGGAGTTCTAAAATGGGAGAATCTTTTCCTTGGTGCTGTCATATATTGTAAACAATGTATTTTATGAGGGGAAAGACCTTCCAAATTGAGACCTTCGTATTTTTATGCTGTATACCATCACGCGGACGGTAAGAAATTACTTGCATGCGCGCAGTAAATTCCGAACTAACTTTTTATGTTCAGTCTAATAGATGATCAGAAATGAAGTCTGCAATATGGAGATTGTAAATTTCCTTTCATTCATTCATTCATAGTGTTCTGTCCAAGGGCAGGTCTTTCAGTGCAAATTCAGCTTTCTCCAATCTTTTTTTCTGCGTTTCTCTTAGTCTTCGCATATGATCCATAGCCTATATCTTCTACAGCCCCTGACTCTTCTCCCTTCATCATTCCTTCCAGTGAATCCTTCACTAGACAGTTTTTTCTCAGCCAGTTACGCAGCCAATTCCTTTTTATCTTCCTAATCAGATTCAGCATCATTATCCACCCACTCTTTCAAATACAACTTCGTTTCTTATTCTGTCTGTTCATTTCTCCATAACCACATTTCAAACGCTTCTGATCGTTTCTCTTCACTTCGTCTTAATGTGCATGTTTCTGCCTCATACAATGCCACACTCCACACAAAGAACTTCACTAGTCTCTTCCTTAATTCTTTTTCCAGAGGTCCGCAGAAGATGCTACTTTTCCTATTAAAAGCTTGCGTTGCCATAGCTATCCTTTTGACTTCCTGGCATCAGCTCAAGTTACTGATTATAGTACACCCCAAGTATTTGAACCTGTTCACTTGCTCTACTGCCTCATTTAGAATTCGCATGTTTACCTTCTTTATTTTTCTTCCGATAATCATAGTCTTCGTCTTGTTTACATTTATTTTCAAACTTCTGTTTTGAGTCTATATTAAATGAATTAATATATGTATGATTTTTAAATATTAGTTCACAGAAATAAACTGTAATTAGGCCTACATTATCATTCGCAACATGACAAACGAAATGAATCGCTGTAGAAACATCTGAAATGTAGGCCTAAAATAAGAAAGTACATCACTCGTTTATGTTTTGCAAATAGGTCAAAAGCAGTGGCGGCTCGTGATAAAATATTACGCGTGTTCACAATTTTGTGTTCCAAAACCGAAGAGAATTTGAAATCATACGTTTAATATGAAATATCATGATTCCAATGTTTTACTATCGAAAAAATCATGTATAAGTTCAAAATATATAATAATAATAATAATAATAATAATAATAATAATAATAATAACCCAATCTTTTTATTTCAATTTTTCCTAGTAAGTCAGTTTACCCAGTTCTTCAAAATTGCTTGAACAGCTTCATTGTTTATGTTTGTTAAAAACTAATGCATAACCTTCCACAATAGCGTTATTTAAAAAAGCGTGTGTTCAGTAATATATTTTGGTTCTCAACACACTGACACACCATAGCCTATACCATAGATTGATTACTATAAGTACATGCCAGTAAACATTATTCTTAAATATTATACACCACCATACAGATACTTAAATTCATACCACTATCACAGTCTGGCAGCACGTGTTTGAAAGCTACATTATGCTGTTATGCTAACACTAAACTATAGTAATTCACAAACTACACTCTCGTAGCAGCACTGTACACAGACCCACACAAAGTAAACGTTCCAATAGTGAGAAATGCTGACACCTGCAGGCTAAAATATAGGCTATTAAATTCCCTGCCTCGAAATATAGCAAGTGGAAGATAGGCATCGATGCACGTGACATCTGTAGATTAGATTCAATGTTCACTTAACGCCTTGTGCTCTTGACGAGTCATAAGCGGCCAGCTAAAGACAAGTTTGTCCCGCGCATGCGTGTAATTTCTGTAACATCCTTGCTAAGAGCACGGCTTAAAGATGAACGCACGTTGCCAAGTTTACATAAGTTCATGCAAGATGCGGGAAGTTTAAAATACTCGATTCTGATATTACACATCCCCCCCCTACGTCAATACGGTATTAAATAATAAAGCTAGTCGTGCTTCAATGGAAACAAGGTGTTCACGTGCTCTTGTGCTCTTATTGACGCACTGCCATTTCACCGGCATTATCACCTTCATATCATTCAGGTCAAAAGCCCTAAAAAAAAAGATACGCCACTGTACCTAACAAGATACTCATCCAAATAGTGGGCTCGAATCTGCTTTAAAATTCCTAACGAAATCGGATATAATCGACTCGACTGTTCGAATAGTATAATCACATTTTTTCTCGCGACTTTGTGTCCAAGAAAAGGAGAGAGATAAGAGGGAACGAGGCAGAGGCGTTAATATATTTTCCATGGTTTTGGTGCTCGTAATATAACTTAAACACTGGAGCATTCAATACGATACGAGACGCCTGCAATCACTGCAGACAGCGAGTGGTGCCAGGGCCGCCAGCTCTCTTCGCCTCAGCATTTGACTGAATTCGGAGCTGGCGCGCTAAGTAGACCATTTGTACCCACCAACTGTAGCAGCGGTGGTGGGCGCCTCTTTATTTATTTCAGATCGACTTTTCTGTTGTGTAAATCTGTAATAAAAACCTCGACTGGTATTATACTTCCAGTAACGTCAGTTTGACTTTTTGATGGTGTCTGGAGTGTCGCCGAGGTGTAATCCAGGGCTGCCCAAAACACGGTTCAGTAACGCGTCATTTTCACGAAACAAGTTTTCAACAGAAACAACATGTCTATAAAAAAATAGGTGCACGTTATTTCTTCTCATTATGCATTTTATTCGGTAACCAGTTTCTTTTTGTTGAATGGATTTTCCTGAATAGTATAGTGAAAAAAATGTTTATATATCGACGAGCAACTCAACATTTAAAGTCTTGATAAACCTACATTTTAAATGAATATTTAAGGAGAAAAATTCGCTCCCGCGCCGGGGATCGAATTCGGGTCCTTAGTTCTACGTACCAAGCGCTCTGACCACTGAGCTACGCCGAATTCAATCCCCAGCACTGGACTGAATCCTCCTCCTTCAATGTTTCCCTTGATGGCCTGACTCCAAGTTAGGCATATATGTTGACGTGTATGTCCAATGTCAACTGCCATTATACTAGGAGCGCACTCAGCTGAGCGACTTGTTTGGCTGGGATTCCGCAGTTATGTGCACAGGGAAACATTGAAGGAGGAGGATTCGGTCCAGTGCTGGGGATTGGATAACAGACATGGTTTGGAATTCGGCGTAGCTCAGTGGTCAGAGCGCTTGGTACATAGAACCAAGGACCCGGGTTCGATCCCCGGCGTCAAACCGAATTTTTCTCCTTAAATATTATTTGTCAATATTACACGTATTATTCTGTTGGACAAATTAATAAATCTATAAATATCTACATTTTAAAGCTTGATGTTGCTGTGAAAAACCGAAGGATCATTGAAATGACTCTAAATTCTGTTAATGACGTTATATATAGGCTATATATATATATATATATATATATATATATTTAAGTAGGTTATTTTACGACGCTTTATCAACATCTTAGGTTATTTAGCGTCTGAATGAGATGAAGGTGATAATGCCGGTGAAATGAGTCCGGGGTCCAGCACCGAAATTTACTCAGCATTTGCTTATATTGCGTTGAGGGAAAACCCGGAAAAAACTTCAACCAAGTAACTTACCCCGACCAGGAATCGAACTCAGGCCACCTGGTTTCGCGGCAAGACGTGCTAGCCGTTACTCCACAGGCTTGGACGTGAAGTTTCATATATGCTATAAGTTTAAAATTAGGTGTTAATTGGATTTTTCACAGCATTATGAATCTTTAAATTGCAGTTTTCTCAAAACTTTAAATTTTAAGTAGTTTCCCTTTTGAACTGGCCAGTTGATATATCTAATATTTTTTAGTTATGATCTGAAACGTAAAATTGTCTTATGACTTTTCCATTTAAATATGAAGAAAACTTCTCTTCTTCGGTAAGTTTGCCACTCATTATCCATAACATTCTATCAGCCACTGCCAGACAAAGTCTATTTTCTTCTTCGAAAAACCACAGGCCTCCCATAACTGTAACACGGTTGCATACAAATGACAATTTCAATTCATAGAAATCAAATCAATATCTTACACGTTTCACAACAGTTCAGTTCGTTTTTCAAATTAGGTATGAGCCCTTTTCTGATTTTTACTCAAAGAAAGGTGGCAGAGGATTTGTAAAAAATTATATATTTCCTTGGACAGTTTAAGGAAGCATATACACCTTCAGAAACCGAAAAACGTTTTTTCTCTTTTCTTGAATGGCGAAAAAAGTTTAATGTATCTCGTAATATGTTTTGAGTTTTGACGTAAAACGTGAGATTGTGCTAATTTACTTGGCCATTTAAATATGGCAAGTTTGTCGCTCAAATCCGTAACTTACGTTTTCCAAATCCGGTTTCCTCAAAAACGTATCTTTTTTTAGATAAATTCTTGAAATTTAGCATGGCAAGTGTATTTCCAAATCCTGGTTTTTAGCAGTGTTTTGCAATTTTAAGTTCTTTTTCCATTAACAATTATTTATATAAAAATAATTAAATTTCACAATTCATGACAAAAAGATCGCAAAAAAAGTTTTCTATTTATATACTCAACTGATAATGGCTGCATTTATTGCTGCACTCGTTAAGAATAAAACAGAAAAGAAAGCATTAAAAAATATTCAAAATTGTACAGACATGGAATTAAAAAATGGACCTAGTCTTGTTAGCAATCCTCCTATATAGGCAACAAGCTTTGCAAGACTGTCCACAAGTAGCATATATTTAGGCGTTCTTGTTTACTACACATGCGCATGGGTTGTATCTGGAACTTAAGTGGCTCAAATTTTGTTTCTGGGTCTGTACAAGGTATCAGCGAAACCAATTTGTTTTGCACAAAGTACACTCCCCCCCAATTTAAAACTATAAAATTACCCTTAAGTAATTTTTTTTAATTATAAAAATTATTTATCAATCTAGAAGTATTGCCTATTCACTGTACTAAATTCCAGTGCAAATTTAAGTCTGGTTATGTAGAAAATGAATTTTGAATTTTACTAAATGTAGCCTATACTAGGGAAATTTTTACAGCAGTGGCAAAAAAATCCGGACTGACTCTTGTAGCTGATTTCAGAGCCTTGTTCACTCCAGAACACGATAGACAACTAACTAAGACTTTCGTGGTTCGAATCCTGCCTGGGAAGGAAACATTTTTTGTTCCTTATTCAAATTTATTCCCAATACTTTTCGATTGCAGCGATATTTTACTACTTAATGAACTTATTATTCCCAGAACATGAATTTTACTAGCAACCGAAAAGTATTGGGAATAAATTTGAACAAGGAACAAAAAAGTTTCCTTCCCAGGCAGGATTCGAACCACGAAAGTCTTAGTTACTAGTCTATCGTGCTCTGGAGTGAAAAAGGCTCTGAAATCAGCTATAAGGGTCGGTCCGGTTTTTTTTTGCCACTGCTGTACATACTCTCTCAAGTCAATGTTTCTCAAGCTAGGGATTCATCGAGTTCTTAATGGTTTTAAAATTTTATTTTATACCTCAGAGGATACTATAAAATGTATAGAAAATTTTCGAATATATGAATCAGTAACAACAAAACATTACCAGTACATAATAATAATAATAATAATAATAATAATAATAATACTAATAATATCAATAATAATAATAATATCAATAATAATAATAATAATAATAATAATAATAACAATAATAATAATTAAATTAAGAAGAAATTTGGAGTACATTTAATTTTGATACAGGGTCATACATTCTGGTTCAAAGTTATTTCAGAATAATAAAACACGAAAAAAGCACGTGCTGCATGTTCCACGTGGGTTTAAATCTGAGCCTTGAACTAGTATCTAGTAAAACATATACTGCAATTCCGGGTTTGAATTCCACCTTTTAATGGAGGAGCTATAATATCGTCAGCGGCCTTCACCTGACCCTGAACAAGAGATTCTTCGATGTGTCTAAGATAGAGTCAGCGACCTCGCTATTTCTCACGCATCATCTTTGTTAATACAACTGCTGTCCCGCTGGACTAGGCATCGTGTTCTTGTTTCGTAATGGATGTGAGAAACCTGGAAACTCTGTAGGAAAACTAACAGGAGTTTGGAATTCCAACGATCTCCTCCAGTCCCTCGGTTTTACTTGTGCAGTTCATAAGAACATCAATACTTCCCACCTCGAAACCTTCCTTGAGTTAGCTGACATTCGTTGGAAAGATATCTGATGTCAGTTGGGGACTCCCTGATTAACTCCCTCTTACTTACTTACTGGCTTTTAAGGAACCCGGAGGTTCATTGCCGCCCTCACATAAGCCCGCCATTGGTCCATATCCTGAGCAAGATTAATCCATTCTCTATCATCATATCCCACCTCCCTCAAATCCATTTTAATATTATCTTCCCATCTATGTCTCGGCCTCCCTAAAGGTCTTTTTCCCTCCGGCCTCCCAACTAACACTCTATATGCATTTCTGGATTCGCCCATAGGTGCTACAAGCCCTGCCCATCGCAAACGTCTGGATTTAATGTTCCTAATTATGTCAGGTGAAGAATACAATGCTTGCAGTTCTGTGTTGTGTAACTTTCTCCATTCTCCTGTAACTTCATCCCTCTTAGCCCCAAATATTTTCCTAAGCACCTTGTTCTCAAACACTATTAACCTATGTTCCTCTCTCAAAGTAAGAGTCCAAATTTCACAACCGTAAAGAACAACCGATAATATAACTGTTTTATAAATTCTAACTTTCAGAGTTTTTGACAGCAGACTGGATGATAAAAGCTTCTCAACCGAATAATAACACGCATTTCCCATATTTATTCTGTGTGTTTAACTCCCTCTTGACATACTAAAATTGTAATCACTCTGGTACTTGTAGGGATATTCTAAATTAATTGCACATTTAGTCGGCGATTTCTTCAACCAATCCGTTCCGCAATAAATATCTTCTGTAATCGACATGTCCACAAGGTCATAACAGTTGCTGGACTGTGCGACAGCATATAATAGGGATTGTCTCAGTTGCTCTAGTATTTTGGAGACAGAAGTGATTGACTTTCCAGACTTGAGGTTCTTAAATTCTAAATCAAACACCCGTGATCTCTTATAATAACGTCTCTCTAACTCGGCTGTAAAAACATATCATTTCATTTCCTCAGATTCATTTTACACACTTCTTTATCATTATGGGGCTCACAAAATTTTGCCCTGTAATAATATACACCAGATGTGGCTTCAGAGAGGGTAATCAGATTTTGACATTGAGGAAGATCCAGGGTGCGAATTAACGGGAGGGATGGGGCGATATCCCCCTATTGGAAAGTTATCTCCTTCTCGTAAATTCATACTAACATCTCTGCCAGGGATAACTTCTATTCCCCTCACAAAATATGATTGTTTTAATATAAGTATACTTTATAAAGTATAAAGTAAGCAAAGAAGATAATATTTCTTTATTATTTATCATCAGCGGCAAGCTGGCAACAATCAATAACTTAGAAATTATATAAGGTAGGTGTCCCTGATATGGCCATGCTAAGGTTTGAGAATTTTTCCAGCCGCCATTTTGAAAAAAAGATGTAAACCACTTTTTTCTTACTCGTTCTCAGTCTAATGGACTTTCTTAAAACAATTTTCTTTCCCCATAAAAATAGCTTTAATTGTCCAAAAGTCCCAAATTCCAAAAGTCTACCTAGTGGCCATATCAGGAACATGTGCACATCATATGGCCACCCTTGTTCCATGTTCTACAAATCGTGATTGTTTTCAGTTTGATAGCGCAGTTGTGCTAAAATTAAATAATTTTGGTGTAAATTGAATAAACGTGACACTCAATAATCTTTTATATAATTCAAAAGTGTAGTCAAAAGAGGTTTTTCCTTTAAAATTACGTTGTTTTTCTTAAAATACAAAATTTTTGCGTAATCCCAGCTATAAGGCATGTACATTTGTTAGATGAAAAATAAAAGTGAAATGAACTTGATATGGCCACATCAGGAGCAGGTAAGCTTTCACGAAAATCGTTGGATTATGAACAACTCGTAAAAGATACGCCATCAACGACAACACCAATCAACAGAACATTAAAAACTGAATGGAGTACTATGGTTTCATTGAAACAAGTCTTTGAAAAACATGCATAAGTAAAGCAAAGGAGACTTGCCAGAGAAAATAAGAAGAGATCACATGAAAACCGCAAAACAGGCAACTGACGCCATATTTCTCAACCTGGCTAGATGGAAAACGATCAAGTGACATACCAGGATGCCCTTTCACTGGATGCTGCTGCAATTTAGCAGATTTTTTGGTTAACTAATACAATAGGGGAGGCCATATCAGGAACATGGCTATAACAGGAGCACCCACCTTATCTTATCTTAAGCTGGCTCATGGATATAATAAAATTATTACTATGATCAAGATGCAAGACAAGCATCTCAGTGCGACCAAGCGTTGAGCAGTAATAGTAATAATAATAATAATAATAATAATAATAATAATAATAATAATAGTGACATTTTATTTTTGGATTTCATAATTAAAATGGATAATAATGTCACACCAGTAGTCGAGTAGGGGAGTAGTGGGTACACAAAATATTAAGACATATGTATGCAAGTGAAATTTCAAGTATTTTTAAAATCAAGTGCAATGGAAATATACATTAAGACATGGAGTACAATAATACATAAACAGAAATGTTAATAGATAAAGGACATAATATACAATGCGTGTTTGTCAAAAAATGCAAATGTCTCACTGTTCCCATTCAGGAGGGTACAGTGAGACACCACAGTTTCTATTAACGGACATTGAAATGATTTACATTTATTTCAAAAGAAAAGAAAGCTTGCTATTTCTCTATCTTGCGATGTTCTGTAGAATTATTTAGAATCATTTTGATCTCTGACTTCGAAACCATTGAAACATCTGGAACATTGGAAAAGTGAATTTTCCATGACTTTTCAAACTTTTGCGAAAAATAAAATGAATTTTTGGTGACAACAAACCTTATAATTATAAGAACTTAATTTAATTCTTTATTATTTTTAAATATTTTCTTAAATTTTGTGAATAATTTTTTTTTTAAGAAACCATTAAAATGTAATGTATCCATTATTTTAGGCTATAGTTCCTAAATTGGTTACTAGTATGTCCATTTTTAATGTTTGTTATTGGTAAATGTAATATAATTACAGTTTATTTTTGCAAGTCATTGGTACATGGGAACAGTGAGACGTCTCAGTGTACCCTTCAGTGGCATGTCTCACTGTTCCCTTTACACATAGTTCTTCTAAAAATGGCGCCATCACTACAAAATGAAAACAAGAAAGACGAAACTTTGCCAAACATAATCTCAAATACCATAGTATTAGGCAACGAAACATTCATATTTCCATTTCATTTGTATATCCAATATAACCTTCATTAAACACAAGCCAAAATTTTACTTCTAGAGTGAAAAATTACGAATTATTTTTCATCACTCACCTTTATAACTAGAACCAAATCGAGTATGAAAATACTGTTACTTTACTAATGCAACATACAACTCCACTGTTACAGACATTTCAACATCAAAATTCACCATCTAATAAAAGTGTCTCACTGTTCTCCCTGTCTCACTGTACCCCACTTCTTCCTACCACATAAAAACGAGTAACAAATATTATTTGGACTTTTTGTTGTCGTATGAAAAGTAATGGTTTGTCAAGACCTCTGAAAGTCTTGTTATATAAGAGACTGACTGATTCAGCCTATTCCTGTACGTTGGTATATGCTAGTGAACTATGGACACCCGCAAGTTAAATGAACAAGATCAGCAATGCTTTGAAAGAAAAATATCTATAAAGTTATGTGATCCAGTATGTGACTAAGGTGTCTGGAGGAAAAGATATGATCAAGAAGTATACACAGTTTTCAAGGCTGTAGACATCATTAAGAATAAAGTTTAACCAGGCAGAAGTGGGCAGGATATGAGATGAGAAAGTGAGGCAGAGAAATAGCCAAGACAATTTTTAACTTTTCGAATATAAGAAGATCGAAGGAAGAAGAGGGGCCGCGATGGTCGGGTTGAATGGCTGTGCCGAGGATCTAGGAATGAGGAATTGGAAAGTGCCAACTCTTGGCTGTGACAGGTGGAGGAAATTTCTTGAGGGGGCAAAGACTCGGAAGTGAGTTGTCGAGCCATGTGATATGATGATGGTGGTGATTATGGGCCCGTCTCAAAGAGCGAAGAACTATTCACTCTCTCACTTTACTCTTCAATATTCTTCAAACCTCTACCTAGCTTCTCGTTTTCAACATTTCTCCTCATATCATGAAATAGATACTCGCTCACAACACCATATCACACTCTCCATTCCTAAACACAGAACATCCTTCTACTCTTCATCTTTAACCGTCTCTGCAGCTCATCTCTAGAACTCTATCACAACATGTCAGAGACTGTCGGACATTGTCTAGTTTCAAAACTACATTAAAATTGCACTTTTTCAATTAAGATTCCTTTCGTTATAAGCCCTTTTCTCTGCGATAGTTTTGTAAAAATATAGGCTATATATTTATTTCCTTCCTTTCCCGTTTTTGTTCTCTTTAGCAGCCGATGAATTTATTAGCATAGCCATTTTATTGTGAATTTTATTTATTATTCTATTTCTTTTCTTTTTTATTATTGTTTTATTACATTCCATTTTGTTATATTCTACCTTACGTTTCCCATATTAACCATTTGTACTAAATGAGTTGCTTTTACTATATTCCAATGTATTTTACTTTCTTTTTTTTTCTATTATGGTATTATTTTCATGTTATTTAGTGTCGATTTTATTATGCTATTATTATTATTTTTTTGTAATATAGTATTCTGTTCTTTAACTTTTTGTTAAATTTTAACTGCTTGTATACTTTGTAACCTGGTAGAGTGTAAGAGAAGGCCCTATGGCCTTAACTCTGCCAGTAAAAATAAAGAATTATTATTATTATTATTATTATTATTATTATTATTATTATTATTATTATTACGCAGCAGGACAAATAGAATTTAACGAAAACATATAAAAAATTACTCTTGGGAAATTAATAGGCCCAGATATGGTGAATTCCTTAACAGACCACTAAAGCTACACGCTTCAAGTTAAAGTTTCAGAAATACAGTAAATGAACTATAAGTAGCTACTTCCTGGGAATTGAATTCCTTTTACGCCCCTTTCAAAAGCAGGTTGCCGAACTGAAGACCTATCTCTTCTCATGGTGTGCAATAGCCTGTTTATCTCAGAGAGTAATATTTAAATGTAACATCGCCCTCATATCTCACTGTCATAGTGATGCTGTAGATTTAGCACTTGAATCAGATTGTTCTGTTGCATGATAAATTTAGTGGACGGCCTCGAGACACGAACCTCTGACCTGTCAATTAAATAGCTGGAGGCAGTAACCTCTTCACACATGCAATGCCGAGCCTTGATCATGACAGCGGTGCGAGGTTTAGTCACCTGCTCCTAAGGTTGCCAACCTCACATGCATTTGTCGGCTTGGAATGTTAGGTGGGCGCACCGTTAGCTGGACGAATGCAATATCATTTTTCTATCTTGGAAACACCAGATAATATCCCATGAGTCTTAGGTCGAATGTGTTCTTCAGATAGATTTCGTCAACATTTTACTATTTCCTTATAATTCATCCGTATTTTTATAGCGAATAACAACAGGGAACACATTACATCCAATATCTCCCTCAAGATATCATGGGAAATCGGTGAACGTTACACGTAACGTGCAAACAGAGGAATTTCTGTATCTGGCGCCTATGGGACTATGTATTGTGGGTCCCTATCACCACGGCATGGCGCGTCCTCAGGCTTTGGATAGAGGAGACGGCCTCCAGATATGGAGGGTAGCTGCGAATATATTGAATAAGCAGTCGTGGACATCCGATTAGGGTGGTCCTCCAGCTTGGGGTTGGGCGAAGGGCTAACAACCCATCACCGTAAAAAACAGCTTGTTACGAAACCAAACAATAAGCCTCGGAATGGGACTGATTCTCCGGCCAAGCAAAGAGATAGGTTTGGAAGTAAATCGCGAAAAGACAAAGTATATGCTTATGTCTCGTGACCAGAATATTGTACGAAATAGAAATATAAAAATTCGAGATTTATCCTTGGAAGAGATGGGAAAGTTCAAATATCTTGGAGCAACAATAACAAATATAAATGACACTCGGGAGGAAATTAAACGGAGGATAAATATGGGAAATGCCTGTTATTATTCGGTTGAGAAACTTTTATCATCCAGTCTGCTGTCAAAAAATCTGAAATTTAGAATTTATAAAACAGTTATATTACCGGTTGTTCTGTTTGGTTGTGATACTTGGACTCTCACTTTAAGAGAGGAACATAGGTTAAGGGTGTTTGAGAATAAGGTGCTTAGGAAAATATTTGGGGCTAAGAGGGATGAAGTTACAGGAGAATGGAGGAAGTTACACAACGCAGAACTGCACGCATTGTATTCTTCACCTAACCTAATTAGGAACATTAAATCCAGACGTTTGTGATGGGCAGGACATGTAGCACGTATGGGCGAATCCAGAAATGCATATAGAGTGTTAGTTGGGAGGCCGGAGGGAATAAGACTTTTGGGGAGGCCGAGACGTAGATGGGAGGATAATATTAAAATGGATTTGAGGGATGTGGGATATGATGATAGAGAATGGATTAATCTTGCTCAGGATAGGGACCGATGGCGGGTTTATGTGAGGGCGGCAATGAACCTCCGGGTTCTTTAAAAGCCATAAGTAAGTAATTAAGGCGCCTATACGAACGAACGAACAAATTAGGGGAGAAGCCTGAGCGAAGTGTGATGGTCGGAAGAGAATTATCCCTATGCCTCCATGTTAATTTGAAATCAGTGCACTCATTAGACCTAGGTATCTAGCTTTGAAGCTGTTAGTCATGTGATCTTGCAGTATATTAGTTATCCTTATCTTGGATTAAATTTAATTTTTCGGCAAAGAAAAGTTTTTTTATAATATTGAATGTGACTATTCAAACAATAGTCTTTCTCAAATATCCTGTCGCGGACTATCCAGTCAGCTTGACGGATTATCTATAGTAATTTCACAAGGGTCTGAGATTTATCTGGGAAATCTCAGACCTCGAGTGATAAGTGCAGAGCAAAACAAACAATTTTTTTTAAAGACTTAGAATTCCTTCATGATCGTTGTGCCAACTGTATACAGTTAAAAAGTGATTATGTTGAGTGAATAAAAGAAATGTTCTTAAAAGCAGTAACTTCTTCCATGTTAGGATAAGAACTTGGTAATACCATTTCATATGTTGACATATTGAATAATAATGATATCAGTAATAATTAGGGCTAGGATTTTGATGACCTATAAGTTATGAAAAAATGTCTTAAAAACAATACATTTATGACCTAAAAATCTTAAAAAAATGCCCTAAAATTGATCTTACATAATTGGCTTAGTAGGAAAAGAGGTTTTGTACTACTTAATATTTAGACTAGTAATTGAATTAAATTTTACATAATTTTTTCTAAATAGTACACTGTAATTAATTATTTTACCTGATGTAGTTACCATGTATGATCGTTCACTTCTGCTTGGCATGTGGACGTGAGGTCAGCAGTCAGCTTTTCGGTCTTGGCCCTTCACGGGCTGTAGTGCCATGGATTTACTTTACTTTTAGTTTCAATGTAGTCTACCACAAGGCCACTCTTATCCGGAAGTAGCAGGTATAGAGGAGTCTATATTGAAAGGGGTGGTTGGACTGATCCTTTACATGCGGTATGCTACGTTAAAATGGCAATATTTGTGTAGAAAAACGATTAAAATATTATACAAAATAATCAATATTAATGGAAAAATTATGTAAAGAAAATATCATAGGGAATAAACATTATTTTACATTAATCATGGGGATTTATGGCCAAAATTATATGATAATGCCTAAAAAATGACCGAATAAAACAAAAGATGTTCTTATGAGTTGAAACAGGCAGAAAATGCAAAAAAAAAAAAAAAAAAAAAAAATCCCGTAACTAAAATGTCTTAACACTCAATTTATCACATAACATATTAATACAAAAGCAGCTGATGTTTCTGGCTTACTAGAAAAAGATGCAATTTCATCAAAATCCTAGCCCTACTAATAATATATTAATAATACATTCGTAACGACACCACATATCTCTTAAATTCTATGTAAGAAAGTGACTTCCTCATCATGTGGTCACCATGGTGTAATACACGACTATACTGCGTTCCATAATATCTGACAGGCGACGTAAACACTGCCGGCAGAGATGGAGAGGAGTATAATTGCTTGTCTTGAAGTTGGGCTTAGGTAAAACGCTTCAGACCACTTGAAAATAAGACTGGAATGAGACCTCTATCATTGGTTGAATAGCAATTATTCTTCTCCCTCTGCCACCAATGTTTACGTCGCCTGTCAAACATTATGGAATGAAGTATAGTTTATCCTTTGTTATAGGGTGAGTCAATTAGTTTAGTCTTTTTGATATCCATAATCAGCAGGTAACTTTTATTTTATTGTTTACCTGAAGACGAAATTAGTCCCGATCTTCGACATATCGTGTCAGTTTTATTCCATCAACACCAGAACTGTCTAAACTAAGACCCTCCTCAGTAAAGCTAACGTTACATCCTCTCCACTAAAACAAATTGTACATATACAGTCTGTGTTGAAGTGAAATACAGGGTGTTAAAAATAACCTTTACAACGTTTCAGGGATGATAGAGGAGGTAAAAACAAACATCTGTTTTAAGTGACAAAACTTTAGCAGATGCGCCGTTTTGCCGCTAGATGGCCTGAAGGAATAAATGACTTGACTTCCGTCACAACACACACTGGTTAGTTCTGTTTGTGCACGACCACCTTGTAGGACCTTGTCTTTTGCCTAACAGTCTCCATGGTGATAATTATTTTGTTTTTCTACACGACGTCCTATCAAACCGTTTAGAAAATATCCCATTGAACATCAGAGAACGAATATGGTTTCATCATGACGTTGCCCCTCCACACTTCGATCGTGGTATCAGGAACCATCTAAATGCTACATTCCCCGATCGCTGGATTGGAAGGGGTGGGCCGGTACCGTGGCCACCTCGATCACCGGACCTAACCCACTGGATTTCTTTTTGTGGGGAGACGTGAAATGTTTTGTGTGTGAGATGCCGATCGATACGGCAGAAGACTTAGTTGCTCGCGTTGTTGAAGCTGCACATGTTATTAGAGACAATGTTGGCCTTTTTGAGCGTTGCAGACCCTCCATAGTACGAAGGTACCAGTTGTGCAATGCCTTCAATGGATGGAAGTTTGAACACCACATCTAATACGACAATTGGTCTTGTTCTTTATGGATTATACTAACACGTACACAATAAACGGCGCATCTGCCAAAGTTTTGTCACTTACAAAAGATATTTATTTTTACCCCTCTATTACCCCTGAAACGTTTAATAGTAATATAAGTTACAAGAGCGGTATGTTGACGTTTTCATGGTCGAGGAAAAGATTGAAAAAGCGAAACGTAGTTGAGCTTTTTTAATTTCCGAGAACATGAAAACAAACATACCGCTCGTGTATCGTACATTATTTTGTGCGAAGATCGTTTATTACATACCTGAAAGACGAATTTCTAATTAGTTGCAATGAAATCTCCATGTTGGTTTCTGTTTAATGACGCCAACTTCGGAACACCAAAATATATTTCTTCATTTCTGTGTTTAGGCTACTATACTCCAGCAGGCCGTGATATACGTCTGTCTTTTTTTTTTTTCCCAGTCTATAAATGCGAACTTAAAACAAACGGTAAGGTTATGTAATGATTTATTTTTCATTTTAATATTTTAACAATATTATTTATATAACATATTGCAGTAATAACATCGGCATCTGAAATCTTGTTGATTTTTTCACGGCTTCCTTAATGTTACTTGTATCAGGAATGCAATAAGTTTCGTGGAGTAGTAGACTTTACTTAATTTTTGCAAATATTTAAAACAATAATTAACATTCACCTAAATTGCAGTGGTAAGTTTCCAATTGATAATTATTACTATGTTAAACGTCTCTAAAAATAATATGTTAAAAGCCTAAAGCAGTAAATGAATGTCGCGCTTAAGCGGTAGAAGAGGGAAATTGTTATGTGTGTTACGTTGGGAATACTGAATGTGGTATTTCACACTTACCGCGTATTGGTTCTGTGCGGAAAACAAGCAAATACGCACGATCTCGCACAAACGTTATTTTTTAACACTCTGTACATCTCCATTTGTCTTTTGGGAATGCAAGCCGCTGGATTATATCTGTATATGCTAATAAGATATTCATTTTATGATAAAATTATAGTTTCAGCTACATTTACCGTCTTATTTTGTATCTCTAACTTTACTATGTTAGTGGACTTCATAGATAACCCTGTTATGCGTTTATAGATTGAAGATGGTGGTCATTAAAACATTTCAACACTTCCCATTTTCTTTAAAATTTATGCTTCTATGTTGGCAACCCTTTTCAAAGGACATTAAGAGTTGCATATTAATTTATCTCAGCTGCAGTGCGCTGCTCTCATAGAATGGTGACTTGTGTTTAAATTAAATAATAAATAAAATAGAAAGAAGTGCACAAAAAAAGTCATCAGTATTTGTCTCATCAAGAAGTCGTTACGCGGACGAGATGCCTGGAGCCACTAGCCAAGTCATCGTGGACTCTACAGGCAGGAAGGAATGCTTTTGAGAGGAGAAGAAGAAGAAGAACAAGAAAAGAAGCAGTCTTTCTTTAATATGTAGCTGGGGGAGAGATTTATTACTTTTTGTTACGCTCACAAGTTTTGAGGAACACACATCCGCTACCCAGACGACAAAGATGCTGTTGCAGCACCTGAATCCTCCTCTCTGTGAGAACCAGCGAGATTATTTCATGTCATCGTCGCCAGCGCCTGACTAAGTCGTGTTTTACAACATGATTACTGCAGCTTGAAAAATGACGGTGGAAGACAGAATTACAATTTATCACTTCTGCTGAATAAAAAGGGATTACTAAAATAAGATGTATAATCTAATTACATTGGCGAAGAAAATACTGAATTTGTTCTGACTTGAAGCTTTCGTTGCTCTGGCTTACAGACAAATTCAAACAGTGTTCTGGAATGACAGGAATTTTGCCCCCATCGACGAGATGTGTTCGCTAGATTTAAAGACACATTAAGAACTCACAAATCTAATCTAATATAAGTATACAGAATGAATATTAATCAGAAATAAGGGTATTTTCAATATAAAGTTTTATCTTCCTTAATGAAACAATAACCATAACTGTACCAGAAATTTAACAAAATAAAGTTAAGAATAATAATGGCCTTTACCGCATGTTTCTAATGCAAATAGTTAACGAAATATCATCCGTTGAACTTTCATTCTTGAGTTAAAATGTCTGTATGATAGAAGAAAAAGAATAAAATGTTATTTTCTTTACTGCAATAATAATAATAATAATAATAATAATAATAATAATAATAATAATAATAATAATACAAATTATGGTGAGGTGATGTTTTAATTCAGGTGTAAATAATTAAAACCTGTAAATGCAAGCTGCTGGAGTTAAATGTCAGTTCTGAGCAATATGGGATGAAGATAAATGCAAAAAAGACGAAGACCATCGTTGTCGAACAAAATAAAGAAGGTAAACGTGCGAATTCTAATGAGGTAGTAGAGCTAGTGGACAGCTTCAAATACTTGGAATGTACTATAAGCAGTAACATGAGCTGCTGCCAGGAAGTCAAAAGGAGGATAGTAATGGAAAAGGAAGCTTTTAATAGAAAAAGGAGCATCTGCGGACCTCTGAAAAAAGAATTAAGGAAGGGGCTACTGAAGTGCTTTCTGTGGAGTGTGGTATTGTATGGGGCAGAAACATGAATATTCCGACGAAGTGAAGAGAAACGACTAGAAGCATTTGAAATGTGGATATGGTGAAAAATTTATTCATTTTATTTTATTGGGTTATTTTACGACGCTGTATTAATATCTAGGTTATTTAGCATCTGAATGATATGAAGGTGATAATGCCGGTGAAATGAGTCCGGGGTCCAGCACCCAAAGTTACCCAGCATTTGCTCATGTTGGGTTGAGGGAAAACCCCGGAAAAAACCTCAACCAGGTAACTTTCCCTGACCGGGATTCGCACCCGGGCCACCTGGTTTCGTGGCCAGACGCGCTGACATTATTCTACAGGTGTGGACTTCATTCTTCAGTTAAAATGTGTATATGATAGAAGAAGAAGAATAAAATGTTATCTTCTTTACTGCAATAATAATAATAATAATAATAACAACAACAATTAAAGTTATGGTGATGTCGTGATGTTTTAATTTAGCTGTAAATGATTAAAACCTGTAAATGCAAGCTACTGGAGTTAAATGACATCTCTGAACGGTATGGCATAAAGATGAATGCAAAAAAGAAGACCATCGTTGTCAAACAAAATAAAGAAGGTAAACGTGCGAATACTAAATGAGGTAGTAGAGCAAATGGACGCCTTCAAATACTTGGAGGTGTACTATAAGCAGTAACATGAGTTGCTGCCAGGAAGTCAAAAGGAGGATAACAATGGCAAAGGAAGATTTTAATAGAAAAAGGAGCATCTTCTGCGGACCTCTGGAAAAAAAAGTAAGGAAGAGAGTAGTTAAGTGCTTAGTATGGAGTTTGGCATTGTATAGGGCAGAAACATGGACATTACGACGAAGTGAAGAGAAACGAATAGAAGCATTTGAAATGTGGATATGGAGAAAAATGGAGCGTGAGAAATGGACAGACAGAATAAGGAATGAAACTGTGTTGGAAAGAGTGGGTGAAGAAACATGATGCTGAAACTGATCAGGAAGAGGAAAAGGAATTGGTTGGGTCACTGGCTGAGAAGAAAATGCCTACCGGAAGGAATGGTGAACGGGAGAAGAGTTCGGGGCAGAAGAAGATATCAGATGATAAACGATATTAAGATACATGGTTCATATGCGGAGAATAAGAGAAGGTGGGAGACAGGAAAGATTGGAGAATGCTGGGTTTGCATTGAAAGACCTGCCCTTGGGTAGAAAACTATTTATGAATCAATGCATTAAAAATAGTGAATTGAAACCATAATGTCAGAATACAGTACTTATGTATTGGATTGTATTGTATTATTTACGTATTTATTTATTTATTTATTTATTTATTTATTTATTCTTTTATTTATTTATTTATTTATTCATTTATTTATTCATTTATTTATTTATTTATTCCTGCATTTATTCATTTATTTATGTATTCATTTATTTATTTATTTGTTTATTTATTTATTTATTCATTTATTCATTTATTTATTCATTCATTTATTTATTCATTCATTTATTCATTCATTTATTTATTTAAATGCTTACCAGTGAATATAAAGTACTCTCATTATATGCATGAATTATTTTTAAGGTGTGGTAAATAGTGAGTATTTATATAGCCCTGAGAATATTTAGAAATAATAAGTGATTACAACAAATGTGTGTGAATGACTAACACTAAACATAAAGTACAATAATTACACACAAATTACATAATTATGCACTTATGTTAAAATGAGAGGAGGATAAGGAATTTGCGAAGTGAAAGCTATGTTACACGGTTATATCGCACAATTAATTTAACACAGGTTACCTAATTTATTAATGACTCTGTGTGCCATTTATGTAGCACAGATTTTTATTCTGTTCCTGGGCGTGAAGTTATAGGAGCTATGGAGTGGCAGTTTTCTGATTTTATAAAATAGGCGAAGCAGGAATGTGATCGTAGACATAGTTTTCAAATATTTATGTTATGTAGTTATGATCTAAATTGCTGCATAATGTTTAATAGTAACAATATTTTTTTATTTATTTATTTTATTGCTAGTAAGTTTGAAATGAATACAAGTTAATAAATATAATGTAAGATAAACTTAGCCCACTCCTGAATGAGTAAGACTCGTGCTCAGGAGGGATTCCAATATTCAGACAAAATAAAATTAAAATTGAGAGTGAATACAGATTAAAAAGTGTTTAATGTGTTTAAAACCAAACTATAAATCCAATACAAATTTTTTAAATATTTTTATTAATTTGGAGAGGATTCTTAGTTAAAATTATATTAGAATAAAATTTGCTTAATAATCTGGGTCCTTGACTCATGCTATGGTAAAAAGCTGCATTGGTTTTACCTTTTGGGTTAGACAAACGCAGAGAATTAATATATTTTTTTCCATATTTATGTATATACCATTCAAAGTTGTTCAGATTTTGTTAAAATATTTTAATAAAATAAAATAATAAATTTGTTTAATGTCGAAAACTTTGAAATGTTTAAACAACAATTCAGTTGAGTAATCTTTCTGCTTTTTAAAATAAATTTTAAATACTTTTTCTGTAGTAAAATTAACGGATAAATGTTGGATTTATAAGTTCCACCCCAACCCATGTAATATAATACTTCTGATTACATTTCGCCATGCTTTTCACATTGCATTCAAAATGTTAGGTCTACGTCCCTCAGGTCCTAAATGTGTACCGAGTACGTATTGTGTGATGATTCCTGATTATAACGGACGATGCCTGCAGCATGGAGTAGAACAGTCTCAGCCGCATGCTTCCACCGCTCATTTGACGAGGAAGCCCCATTTACACGCGCATAGCGACGACTCTCTTCCCCGCAAATAGAGTGAAAAGTCTGTGAGACGCTCTGTTGTCTTGCTGAACGCTTTGTTTGTACCCTCTCAGAAGTCTTAATTATCTGTGAATGCGTGCTTTGTTGGGTGAATGAATCACTGAAAATTAAACGCAATTAAGTCATGTTCGCCTGAATGAATTTTCCAAGAAACTCAATTTTCACGTGGTTTTATTTTCTCTCCGTGTTGATGCTTAATATTGTCGAACATATAGCTTGCGTCTTCCCTCTTTAGCATCAAATTTGGCTCGGTAAGAAGTCAGTAATGTCCGCAAGACCTAAGGAGATACAATCGCTTTCGAATCTCGCTTGAGTCCCATATATACTGGCCGAAATTTCATGAGAAAATTTCCCTCATGAGGACTCCAACCAGCTGGCGTTCCGCAACGCGAGTTCTAGATACGAGCACCGTGCAGAAACAGATCAATCAGACAATGGCAGGCAACGCGACCATGCGAACTAAGGACCAATTCTTACTTACTTACCGGCTTTTAAGGAACCCAAAGGTTCATTGCCGCCCTCACATAAGCCCGCCATCGGTCCCTATCCTGAGCAAGAATAATCCAGTCTCTACCAACATATCCCACCTCCCTCAAATTTATTTTAATATTATTCTCCCATCTACGTCTCGGCCTCCCTAAAGGTCCTTTTCCTCCAGCCTCCCAACTAACGCTCTATATGCACTTCTGGATTCGCCCATACGTGCTACATGCCCTGCCCATCTCAAACGTTTGGATTTAATGTTCTTAATTATGTCAGGTGAAGAATACAATGCGTGCAGTTCTGTATTGTGTAACTTTCTCCATTCTCCTGTAGCGTCATCCCTCTTTGCCACAAATATTTTCCTAAGCACCTTATTTTCAAACACCCTTAACCTATGTTCCTCTTCAAAGTGAGAGTCCAAGTTTCACAACCATAAAGAACAGCCGGTAATATAACTGTTTTATAAATTCTAACTTTCAGATTTTTGACACCAGACTGGATAATAAAAGCTTCTCAACCGAATAATAACAGGCGTTTCCCATATTTATTCTGCGTTTAATTTCCTCCCGAGTGTCATTTATATTTGTTACTGTTGCTCCAAGCTATTTGAATTTTCCACCTCTTCGAAGGATAAATCTACAATTTTTATGTTTCCATTTCGTACAATATTCTGGTCACGAGACATAACCATATACTTTGTCTTTTCGGGATTTACTTCAAACCTATCACTTTACTTGCTTCAAGTAAAATTCCCGTATTTTCCCTAATCGTTTGTGGATTTTCTCCTAACATATTCACGTCATCCGCATAAACAAGAAGCAGACGTAACCCGTTCAATTCCAAACCCTGTCTGTTATCCTGAACTTTCCTAATGACATATTCTAGAGCGAAGTTAAAAAGTAAAGGTGATAGTGCATCTCCCTGCTTTAGCCCGCAGTGAATTGGAAAAGCATCGGATAGAAACTGGCCTATACGGACTCCGCTATAAGTTTCACTGAGACACATTTTAATGAACCGAACTAGTTTCTTGGGAATACCAAATTCAATAAGAATATCATACAAGACTTCTCTCTTAACCGAGTCAAATGCATTTTTTAAATTTATGAATGACTGATGTACCATTATACTCCCATTTTTCTCCAATATCTGTCGAATATAAAACAATCTGCTATATTACGCCTAAAACGACACTGATGATCCCCAATAATTTCATCTACATATGGAGTTAATCTTCTCAAAAGAATATTGGACACACTTTTGTATGACGTCAATAAAAGTGATATTCCTCGACCGTTACCACAGTTACAGTAGTCTTGTCCTGCAAAATAGGAAGTACTGTACAAGTTTATAAATTTCGCTAGATAATGCGCTTCCACCCTCTTGTATTAATTCTGCTGGAATTTGATCGATTATTATTATTATTATTATTATTATTATTATTATTATTATTATTATTATTATTATTATTAATTGTCTATGCGGATGACGTGAATATGTTAGGAGAAAATACACAAACGATTAGGGAAAACACGGAAATTTTACTTGAAGCAAGTAGAGCGATCGGTTTGGAAGTAAATCCCGAAAAGACAAAGTATATGATTATGTCTCGTGATCAGAATATTGTACAAAATGGAAATATAAAAATTGGAGATTTATCCTTCGAAGAGGTGGAAAAATTCAAATATTTTGGAGCAACAGTAACAAATATAAATGACGGTCGGGAGGAAATTAAACGCAGAATAAATATGGGAAATGCCTGTTATTATTCGGTTGAGAAGCTCTTATCATCCAGTCTGCTGTCAAAAATCTGAAAGTTAGAATTTATAAAACAGTTATATTACCGGTTCTTCTGTATGGTTGTGAAACTTGGACTCTCACTCTGAGAGAGGAACATAGGTTCAGAGTGTTTGAGAATAAGATGCTTAGGAAAATATTTGGGTCTCAGCGGGATGAAGTTACAGGAGAATGGAGAAAGTTACACAACACAGAACTGCACGCATTGTATTCTTCACCTGACATAATTAGGAACATTAAATCCAGACGTTTGAGATGGACAGGGCATGTAGCACGTATGGGCGAATCCAGAAATGCATATAGAGTGTTAGTTGGGAGACCGGAGGAAAAAGACCTTTAGGGAGGCCGAGACGTAGATGGGAGGATAATATTAAAATGGATTTGAGGGAGGTGGGGTATAATGATAGAGACTGGATTAATCTTGCACAGGATAGGGACCGCTGGCGGGCTTATGTGAGGGCGGCAATGAACCTTCGGGTTCCTTAAAAGCCATTTGTAAGTAAGTAAGTATTATTATTATTATTAATTTTAGTGTAGGCCTACTTATTCCATTTATATTTGTACGTAGATGTGTAAAATTCAATTAAATTTCAACTGTATGCTGAATATAGTAATTCAACTCGTACCATATGCGATCACCACGTACACTACCTTGGCAACTTGACTTGTTCTATCAATAATCAGCTCTGACTGGCCCCTCTCTGGCTTTTGCATTGTCTTTACGTAGAAAACAGCAATTCTGTAGCGTGCATATATCATGAAGTCGTAAGTGTTTTTCTCACGACGCTGTTCTTTGACGTTGATTTATATCGTGGTATTTGGATGCGGGGAGGAGTCCAAACACCCTGTCTGCACTTGTCTGCGGACGGAAGCCATGTCTCAAACAAATCACCCTACCTGTCTCTTCGTCATGGCTGATGAACTCATGTTTTCAAGAAGGCTAATACTGTCAGCTTGTCATCGAGGAGACGTTGCCACAGCAATAAACATGGTGGAGAAGTGAGTCACAGTGTAAGAGCTGCACTATCCCATGCAAATATTGAGATTGCGTCGCGAAGAGATTTGTTTGAGTTGAAGCGGGCTGGATGACAGATCAGGACGCGAGCTGATGCATGGCAAAGCACTTCTTACACGATGAGCACTTATCAACATGAAAAGTCTTCCTTGTTACCAACGTCATTGTAACAAATGTCACAAATTCTCTCTTTCACTTCTTCTATTTGTTTATTTCTTTCATCAGTTCCTTTTTGGTTCTCTGTTTATTTAGTTATTGTTTGTTTCTTGATCAGTTTTTGTAGTTTTTTTATTTAGACGTTTATTTCTCTGTTTCTTTCAATAGACTTACGGTCTTACTAATAAAGATTCTATATGCAGACGTTTAACTGTCTTATACTTATACAATGAGTAGCTCGTTTATATATCGTGTGTAAATTCCTTACTAATAATCACTACATACGTCGTGTATAACAGTATAACTGTTACACAGCTACGTCATAGTTTCGTCATTACTTCGTTTCGAAAGGTAATAGAATATCTGAGGTTCTCTATTGCATCCGGTAGAGCGCTCTAGTGTGACATGTTAAGTATCGATAGTACAACTGACTCTAATCGATTACCACACTCTATTTTGGTCAAAGAGTACAAGCTATAGCAATATTATTCTAATTATTCTGTGCTCTTTGGTTTGTTCTTCTGTGGTTACAAGGCAGCCATCATCATAAAATGACAGTCGATACGAACAGCTGTTCGGCCTCGGCCATTTTTTCTCTATATACAACTCTTAAACAAGGGGTTTCGTGTATATAACTACTGCAAAGCAATTCCCATTGTATAGTTACAGTCTGTTTATACATCCATTGCTTATGCATGGTTTATTAGTAAAGTTTTCTGTCTCAACTCTGCATAAGTCTCGTATAAAAACTATACACAGTTTATTAGTAAGACTGCTAGTCCATTTTTGTAGCTATTACTTCCTTCTTTAATTTAACCCCTGCGGTGGGTTGAGAGGTCAGACCTCCAGCCTGTCACGCAGGTGGCCCTGGTTCGAATTCCGATCAGGTCTGAGATTTTCATTGAAAAATCCATAGTGGCACTTGTGGCGGACAAGGTCACAGTCGGGATTTTTCTCGGGTTCTCCCGTTTTCCCCATGTTAGGCATTACGTCATTCCTTCACCATTTCTCCATTTCATTCCATACCATTCCCCGATCGCCGGCTGCCGACGCACGGAGGGAAGAGGGGAGTTGCCTGCTCGACACCTGGTACGCAGCGAACCTTAGTGTAGTCAGCCGGTGTAGGTTTGGGAATGCACCTAGCTTGAGCATCAGCGCAATAGATCGTAATACGTCGCAGTGCTGGGCCATAGTGTCCCCCTCCAGTAAGTTCCATTCAAAATCCATTCATTCCTTCTTCAATTACGTTTTGTTTGTTTGTTCCATTCGTTAGATATATTTCGTGGTTCCTTCTGCAGTCGCTCTTTTATATATTTGTGCCATTCGTCAGCTGTAAAAATAAACGTATTATTCCTACACCAAACAGGATGAAAATATTAAATTATTGGTAATATTGTATTATCTATTCCATTCGATAGCTTTGTTTTGTTGCTATTTCTTCCGTTTTTTTGTTCCATTCTTTAGTTCTCTTTTGTCATTCTTTTTTCTATTGTTTTATTTTCGTTTACTTGTTTCATTCATTAGCTATATCTTTTGGTTCTTTCATTTTTCGGTTATTATTTTGTTTCTTTCATGAATTCCTTTTTGTGGTCCTTCCTTTCATTAATTTGTGTGTTTGTTTTTTACTTTTTATCTGTTTCTTTGTCCCTTTCACCAGCTCGTTTGTTGTTCTCTGTTTCTCTAGTTTATTTTGTCCTAATTTTTGTCTTTTTCATTAACTTTATTGGGTATTTCTTTTTATATCTTCTCTGTTTCTTTATTTTCGTTTATTCCTATTTTTATTTCTTTGATTTTCCTCTTTTTACCTTCTACTCTTTTAATATTTGAGGAGAAAATTAATATTCGAGGAGAATAATTCGCTCCGGTGCCGGGGATCGAATGCGGGTCTACAGTACAGAGATTATTCTGTAGGACAAATTAATAAATCCATAATATTCTACTCTTTTTCTTTTCTTCGCTCTTTCTTCTTTCTTTTCATCTTTTTTTTCAACTCCCATACAGCAAAATAATACCGTGCAGTATGTATGTATGTATGTATGTATGTATGTATGTATGTATGTATGTATGTATGTATGTATGTATGTATGTATGTATGTATGTATGTATGTATGTATTTATTCACACTGCAATGGGTATATACCCGGTGGCAGTGGTAACTAATTACACTCAATAATGGCAATAATAAACTTATTAATTAAAATACAATTAATAATACTAATAATTAATACTAACAATAATTTATAATAATAATAATAATAATAATAATAATAATAATAATAATAATAATAATAATAATAATAATAACAGGAATATCCTAAATTAAATGAAGCACGATCATTTAAAATAACATTTAAAATAAATGCTAAGTTCGAACTAAAACCCACGAGTATCATATGTTCATATCTCCACAAATACCTTTCAACATTACACTCATTTCGCTGTCAACTCACTCACTGCACTGGAACTACGACACATTTCACTGATTCTATCCTGATTTCACTAACACTTCAAAAATATTTCACTGTTCAAATACTTTGCACTGCCACTATAAACTATAAAGCTTCACTGACAGGAACACGTTTCACTTACACAGCACACTTCACTGACACAACACACTTCACTGACACAACACACTTCACTGACACAACATAATTCTTCACTGATACAACACTTCAATAACAAAATATCATTTACACCCTTTAAATACTGTGTATAATTACCGTCTATTAGTAAAGTCCTTAAGCCTATTTTTAAATACATTTTTGGTTGTTGGTAAAGCCTTTAGTAAGTCTGCAGGTAAAGCATTCCAGTCCCTGATAGTACGATTGAGAAAAGAAAACTTTCCAGTATCCGTCCTCTGTCTTCTTCCCCTCAATTTATATGAGTGGTCGTTCCTTGAATAGTAATTTGACGGCTGCTTTAAAATATGGTACTGCCCCCGCGAATTACTGAAAAATGATTAATTATGACAAAGAAAATTCGATTATTGAGGAAAAAACTCGAGATATCAATACCATTCTCCGCAAAAAATCCTATTTGGACTCGCCGGATACTGAGCACGGGCCTCCACCTGTGAAGGTAGTGCTATAGCTCTTCCTGTAACAGTGCGTCATAATTTGTGACAGAAGGATATACACGGCTTCCTAAATACTCGTCGCCTTACATACACAGCCTCCAGAACTGTTTGTTTGAAAGAATGTGAAACTGTAAATAATTTTGATTATAAAATCTATCAAATGTTTCCTTGAATTTTGAGCGCGTCTGTAGAGACGGGAGGCAAATCTCTCCCCGCTCCTCCCGGCCTCTTCCACTCGTGTGAAGGATAACATTGACATTCTATTTGCAAATATTTGAGTCTATATACACATACTGGGCTGTAGTGTTTACGCTCGCCTCAAGAGGGTGTTACTGTGGTTAGCTCTTCAGATGTTTGGTGACAAGGAGCTGCTTGTTTTATATATCGTGTGTTCCTTCTTTAAACATTTATTCTGTCGGTATTACAGGAAACTGTATAACAGTGTTTCGATACTTTACGTTATTGGTTTGTTGTGACAGAGTGACGTCTGAATGGGCTTTGTTCTCACTCCATCGCGCATGTAGCTCGGCCGCGGGTCGGTGTTCAAATTAAAATTAAATGGAGGTCTTCCTTACTAGGAAAACCGGGCCCTTTCAGCGTTTCTTTTTGTGTTATCATTTTACTAATAAATATTAACGTTTTGTACAAAATCTTTTTCCAAGATTTCCAGCTACCTCGATTGTGTTTTATCCGTAATGGTTTAAATTTAGTTATTCCGTGGAGTTTTGGGTTGTAGCGAATCTGAAGAAAGTAATTTTGTTTATGAAGTCGTAAGTCCATTGGCAGCAGATGCTGAAGTTTCACACGAAACACAGAATTCAGATGATGAACGGAGTTTGATAATGAGGCCCTATATATGCAGAATTAAATTCAGATTAAGCTCAAAGGACAAGTTTTTCAACAAACTAATTAACTACGACAACCAAATGCTAATATTAAAACAATCCTATTTCTACTATAAAGCTACGGTGGTCGATTTTTTTCAGGATTTTATGAAGTTTTGGGATTATCTTTAACTCTTGTAGATGGTAGTGGTGATATTTTTAGTCGATTGTTCAACAATAATATTTTAATTATTAGGTTATTTAGCGTAGATGGAATGAATGATTGCGAGATGGTATTTGGCGAGATGAGGCTGAGGATTCGACTTATAATTGAGGAAAACCTCGGGAAAAAAACCAACCAGGTAAACAATCCAAGAAGGAATGGAAACAGATGCCCGAACCAAGCCTCGGAACGAGTCCCACTTATGATGATGATGATGATTATTATTATTATTATTATTATTATTATTATTATTATTATTATTATTATTATTATGTAGTTTAGTCATCCATTTTATCCCGTCCATTCATTGTCATTATTGTTGTTGTACTATAATATTGTATATCTTTGTAAAACTATTTTATATGATTCCATTCTTCATTTATGATTCCATTATTTCATTTGTAATTATCATTTTAATTAATTGCCATTAATTTAATTATTTCTTTGTACTTTTATTGTAAATTATTGCTAATGTTTTTGTTATATTGTTTGTGCTGAACTGTAATTGGCCTCTGGCTGTTGTACAGCACATTAAATATAAGTAAATAAATAAATAAATAAATTATGGGTAGGGCATGTAGCACTTACGGGCGAATTCAGAAATTCATATAGAATATTAGAATATTAGTTCGGAGGCCGGAGGAAAAAGACCTTTGGGGAGGCCGAGACGTAGATGGGAGGATAATATTAAAATGGACTTGAGGGAAGTGGGACATAATGCTAGGGAGTGGATTAGTCTTATTCAGAATACGGACCGATGGCGGGCTTATGTGAGGGCGGCAATGAACCTCCGGATTCTCTGAAAGGCATTTGTAATTAAGTAAGTATTATTGTTTTTATTATTACCATCATCATTATTATTATCCGAAGAAAAAAATCGAGGTGATAGAAATGAGATTTTTGATGAGTATAACAGGTTGTACTCTTTTAGACCAGATACGCAATGAAGACATCAGACTAGAACTGAATCTACCTATTCAATTTAATTGAAAAACTCACTGAATATAGGGATAAATGGAAGCAACACGTTGAAAGAATGACTCAAGACCGTATTCCTAAATTAATATTCGACTACAGACCAACTGGTAAACGAAACATAGGTAGATCCAAGAAAAGATGGCTTCAACAATTTTAAAATTTATATACTTCATGAGACCGGAAGGAGCCAAATAAGGCTTAAACCATGTGGCTGATGATGATGATGATGATGATGATGATTATTATTATTATTATTATTATTATTATTATTATTATTACGAACAAATTCATTGCATAACAGATCTTGGAGGGCCGAAGTCTATCACCCAACTGCTGGTCTCACGTCCATGGAGAGCCAACGATCATCCAAGTAGTATTGAGGTAACGTGTGGTTAGAACTTTGATCGGGACAGTTGTTTTAGGTGGCTTGCGGAACCGAATTTCGCTACCCACTGTAGCTTCCTGAATTCACCACGTTGCTATTATTATTATTATTATTATTATTATTATTATTATTATTATTATTATTATTATTAGGAACAAATCTATTGCAGACCAGCTCTTGGAGGGCCGAAGTCTATCACCCAACTGCTGGTCTCACGTCCATAGAGAGCTAACGATCATCCAAGTAGTATTGAGGTAACGTGTGGTTAGAGCTTTGATCAGCACAGTTGGTTTACGTGGCTTGCGGAACCGAATTTTTCTACCGCCTGTAGATGCCTGAATTCACCACGATTATTATTATTATTATTATTATTATTATTATTATTATTATTATTATTATTACGAACAAATCCATTGAATAACAGGCCTTGGAGAGGCAAATTCTACCACCTAACTGCTGGTTTCACGTCCATAGAGAGCTAACGATCATCCAAGTAGTAATGGGTAACTTGTGGTTAGAGCTTTGATCGGCACAGTTGTTTTAGGTGGCTTCGGAACCGAATTTCGCTACTGACTGTAGCTTCCTGAATTCACCACGTTGCTATTATTATTATTATTATTATTATTATTATTATTATTATTATTATTATTATTATTGCGGACGTTATAAATTGATGTCGACCTGGTTGGCGAGTTGGTATAGCACTGGCCTTCTATGCCCAAGGTTGCGGGTTCGATCCCGGGCCAGGTCGATGGCTTTTAAGTGTACTTAAATGCGAAGGCTCATGTCAGTAGATTTACTGGCATGTAAAAGAACTCCTGTCCCGCGCCATGGAGTCGTGGTCTAAGGCATCCTGCCTAGGACTCGCGTTACGGAATGCGCGCTGGTTCGAGTCCTCGTGGGGGAAGAAATTTTCTCGTGAAATTTCGGCCAGTGTATGGGACCGGTGCCCACCCAGCAACGTGATGCACTTGGGGAGCTACGATAGGTAGCGAAATTCGGTTGTGAATGCCAGCTATAACGGTTGGGGGATCATCGTGCTAACCACACGATACCTCCATTCTGGTTGAATGATCGTCCACCTCTGCTTCGTCATGTGGGCGTGAGGCCAGCAGCCGGCTGGTCGGTATAGGCCCTTCACGGACTGTAGCGCCACGGATTATTGTTATTAAAAGAACTCCTGCGGGACAAAATCCCGGCACAACCGGTGACGCTGATATAACCTCTGCAATTGCGAGCGTCGTTAAATAAAACATAACATTTACAACAACATACATATTGATGGTGTTCATAATGATTATATGATCGTGGTGGCGATGGTGAAAAGAAATAGGAACTAAATTTCTCGCGGTTAAAAGAAAATGTTCATTGACGCTCCTCAGCGGCGTGGTAGAGCCTGAGGCGCCTTGCTCGTTGTGTAAAGCCGATGACAGCGAGACGAGCGGCGCGGCCCGCGAGTCATCTTGTCACACTGTCGCCTGTCTCCATGGCAACCCTCGCCGAGAGTCTTCAACTATTTCTAGAATTTGGCCCACAGTCACTTCCAACTGGAGGAGTGAGCGGGGAGGGACTTTCCACCTACTTACCAGCCCCGGTTATTTCCGGCGAGGGCACCAACAAACATCCATACCGAACACCACTCCAACCTAGGAGCCCTCGCAACGTAAACATCTTGATCCAGACGCCACGTTTGTGACAACTGAAGCACAACAACAGAGCAAGCAAATAGTCTAGTCCTAGAGCTCAGAAATCTTTGGCAGACACTAATCACTATATCAGCAACAGCAGAAGTGAGAAAATCCACGTTAGAGCATTGGGACTCCACGGCAGCAGTTACCAACTTGTACATCTCAGCACTGTCACAGCTATTGTAAGGTCGCTCTGGAATAGACATGATTTTCCGCACTATGTTGATATTATAGTCGGCTAATGAATGTATTTATCACCAGTTTTTATGCCATGGTAATTGTCATCAGCAACAGCGATGATAAATGGAATATTATGGAACAAGACTATTTTTAAGGAAACAAAAATAAATATACTTTTAAGGAACCCGGAGGTTCATTGCCGCCCTCACATAAGCCCGCCATTGGTCCCTATCCTGAGCAAGATTAATATAGTCTCTACCATCATATCCCACCTCCCTCAAATCCATTTTAATATTATCTTCCCATCTACGTTTCGGCCTCCCTAAAGCTCTTTTTCCCTCCGGCCTCCCAACTAACACTCTATATGCATTTCTGGATTCGCCCATACGTGCTACATGCCCTGCCCATCTCAAATGTCTGGATTTAATATTCCTAATTATGTCAGGTGAAGAATACAATGCGTGCAGCTCTGCGTTGTGTAACTTTCTCCATTCTCCTGTAACTTGATCCCTCTTAGCATCAAATATTTTACTAAGCACCTTAATCTCAAACACCTTTAACCTATGTTCCTCTGTCAAAGTGAGAGTCCAATTTTCACAACCATATACAACAACCGATAATATAACTGTTTTATAAATTCTAACTTTCAGATTTTTGACAGCAGACTGGGTGACAAAAGCTTCTGAACCGAATAATAACAGGCATTTCCCATATTTATTCTGTGTTTAATTTCCTCCCGAGTATTATTTATAACAATAATAATAATAATAATAATAATAATAATAATAATAATAATAATAATAAGCAAATGAACATAAAACAAAATCAGCAAATGTCAACGTTTTATACAAATTGCAAGGAGTGTAATTATCATACCCATCGTCATAACAGCAACTGTAGTAGTCCCAAAGTACACGATGCAACATCTGGAATCCCTGCAGGCTTAGCAACAGTTACTCAGCACGCTGAAATCTAAAGGACTGAACACCTGTCTCTTTACAAGATTCACCACAAGAGAATCGTGCACGACTTTGGATTCTGTATCCGTCTTATGAGCACTGCAATATATTTTATGAGATTAATATGATGTTGACATAATAAATAATAATAATAATAATAATAATAATAATAATAATATAATAATAATAATAATAGTGCACCTCTGTTAGCACGTCTGATCGTAAAACTAGCGGGCCCGAGTTCAAATCCTGGTTTGGACAAGTTACCTGATTGAAGTTTCTTCCAGGGTTTTCCATCAACCCATTAAGAGCAAATGCTGGGCAACTTTCGGTGCTGAACCCTGGACTCTTCTCGCTAGCATCATCACCTTCATCTCATTGAAACGCTAGATAATCACAGCAGTTGATGAAGTGTCGTAAAATTAACTAATAATAATGATAATGATAATAATAATAATAATAATAATAATAATAATAATAATAATAATGAAATCTTCAACTGTTTGATTTTTACAATAGCCGAACACTTCGGTCATTTTGTTATGGTTGTTTATCATAGCACTCGATTATGGAAAAAATCTAGCATCAAAACACGCCTGTCATGACGCTATTAATCGTGCACAATTGGCCCTTTGGAGCTGGTATCAGAAAAGATTACCTAGCAAGTACTATTCCATGACGTCATCACCGCCATCACAGCACAATTTTGTACAACGTATCTGTAAGAAAAAGCTTCAAAACCACAACAAAATAGCATTGTCTTAGAAACGGTTATTTAGCAACCAGAATTTATTACGTCATATCCAGTACTTATGTCTACTTCGTCATAACATTACATTTTGTAAATTTATAGTATTTTTTACATATTTTAATGCTAGAATAGCATAAAACGTTGCATGTAACACGTGTCTAATCTTCATTATAAACACTCATGAAATATTAGCTCGTTCCCTTACGCTCACACGCTAAACACACTCCTGCCATGATTACCTAGATTATACATTAGTTACAGAAATTACTTCTAATTTTTTATTATATTTCCAAAGGTTACATATTAAAAGTTATGGGTGTAAATTTCATTGTGAATACTTGTTCAGATTTATGGCTTATTTATTTATTTATTTATTTATTTATTTATTTATTTATTTATTTATTTATTTATTTATTTATTTATTTATTTATTTATTTACTTATTTACTTATTTATTTATTTATTTTTATCTATCTATCTATCTATCTATCTATCTATCTATCTATCTATCTATCTATCTATCTATCTATCTATCTATCTATCTATCTATCTATCTATCTATCTATCTATCTATCTATCTATCTATCTATCTATCTATCTATCTATCTATCTATCTATCTATCTATCTATCTATCTATCTATCTATCTATCTATCTATCTATCTATCTATCTATCTATCTATCTATCTATCTATCTATCTATCTATTCTGGTGTAGTTAAGGCCAAGCCTTCTCTTCCACAACACCAGGAATACAAATACAATAATAGAAATAAACAGAAAAAATACATTACATACAAAATGAAGCTACACAATAAATAAAGAGAGAAAAAAAACATACAAACAAAGTAAAGCCACAAAAATACACACAGGTTGCGGTTACACAAACTTTAAATGAGTGATTAAGTATCATAATTAATTGTATCCTAACTAATTGACTAATATAAACAAGAAACTTGCAATTTTAATCTAGATTAGAGAAGAAAAAAATATCAATACTTCTAGCAATAGCTAAATACATTAACTAATATAAAATTTTCTAATTTAATTTTGAATTGTGATAAAGTCCGGCAGTCTCTGACGTCATTAGGTAACGAATTCCAGAGGCGAGGTATTTCTAAGTATAGGAAGATGAGTATAAAGACGTTCTATGATGAGGGACAGAAAGAAGTGCTTTGTCGGTTTCGAAGAGTTGTAAGAAATTGAAAGCGCGATAACAGATAATTCGATGAAGTATGCATATAGTTAATAAAGAGAAATAATCATTAGGTCTAATGATATAACATATAAATACCACTAATTTTATTACTTTCTCAATCACAGTCCTTATAAGGTGGGTGCTCCTGTTATGGCCATGTTCCTGATGTGGCCACCCCCTATTGTGAGTTAGTTAACCAAAAAATCCGCTAAATTGCAGCAGTATCCAGTGAAAGGGCATGTTGGTATGTCACCTGATCGTTTTCCATCCAGTCAGGTTGAGCAATATGGCGTCAGTTGCCTGTTTTGCGGTTTTCACCTCTTCTTATTTTTCTCTGGTAAGTCTCCTTTGTTTTGTGCATGTTTTTCAAAGACTTGTTTCATGAAAACCATCACTCCATTCAGTTTTTAATGTTCTGTTGATTGGTGTTGTCGTTGATGGGTATCTTTTACGAGTTTTTCATAATCCAACGATTTTCCTGAAAGCACGTACCTGCTCCTGATATGGCCATATCAAATGCCCATGGCGCCAAGTTCATTTCACTTTTATTTTTCACCTGACAAATTTAATGCCTTACAAAGGATTATGCGAAAATTTTGTATTTTAAGAAAAACAACGTAATTTTTTTTTGGAAAAACCTGTTTTGACTACACTTTTGAATTATGAATTGTAAAAAGATTATTAAGTGTCATGTTTATTCATTTTACACCATAATTATTTAATTTTAGCACAACTGCGCTATCAAACTGAAAACAATCACGATTTGTAGAAAATGGAACAAGAAGCCATATCATGTGCATGTTCGGATATCGCCACTAGGTAGTCGTTTAGAATTTGGGGCTTTTGGACAATTAAAGTTACTTTTATGGGGAAAGGAAATTGTTTTAAGAAAGTCCATTAGACTGAGAACGAGTAAAAAAATGGTTTACATTTTTTTCAAAATGGCACAGAAAATTCTCAAACTTTAGCATGGCCATATCAGGGACACCTACCTTAAATAAGAACCAATTCCTTAAAAATCTAAACATCGCAATAACACCCAACCCAGAGCATGAACACTTCACGCAATTATAGGGCTCCTGTGAATCCCCTGTAACTTTTTAATGTCCGTGTTTTATCTTAGACAAATACCAGTTCTTTGTGCAAGAGATAGACTCCCCATCCAGTGCCAGGATTCGAATCTGGCTCAGCTGAATTAGTAGCACTCGAGCTGGTGTTATAATCTCGTTACATATTTATGAGATCCTATACTTTACTAGATCTCCAACTTTTCTTGGCATACTTGCGGTACATACATTTATAAGTGAACATGTTCTGGCGCCTCAGTGAATACCTCGGGTTTACACGGCTTGAATCTGACTTCTAATTAAGTATAGATTAAGATGGAAGCATAGATCGCGGATTTGAAGCAGTGCCAACACAAATGTAGCCTGACAGCCGCTAATGATGGGATGACTTAGTGGTGTTTGGTTTCTGCTCACACTGAGAGGCATTCCTGTATTATCTAGCACAGCTAGCCGTGTGATAAACCCGGTGCGAGATTTTGGTCCAGTTATATAGAATAGCTGTTGGTAACGGTTCCAATTGATAGGTTCTTCTTTCCTTATCTTCACCGATAATGGAACTGATAGGTAGGTCTATTGCGATGTTTTATATTTTTAGGAATTGGTTCTTATTTATAAGGATTGCGATTGAGAATGTAATAAAATTAGTGGTATTTATGTGTTATATCATTAGGCCTAATGATTATTTTCTCTTTATTGACTATATGCCATAAATCTGTACAAGTATTTACAATGAAATTTACACCCATAACTTTTAATATGTAATCCTTGGAAATATAATACTTATTTACTTACTGACTTTTAAGGAACCCGGATGTTCATTGCCGCCCTCACATAAGCCCGCCATCGGTCCCTACCCTGAGCAAGATTAATCCAGTCTTTATCATCATATCCCACCTACCTCAAATCCATTTTAATATTATCTTCCTATCTACGTCTCGGCCTCCCCAAAGGCCTTTTCCCTCCGGCCACCCAACTAACACTCTATATGCATTTCTGGATTCGCCCATACGTGCTACATGCCCTGCCCATCTGAAACGTCTGGATTTAATGTTCCTAATTATGCCAGGTGAAGAATACAATGCGTGCAGTTCTGTGTTGTGTAACTTTCTCCATTCTCCTGTAACTTCATCCCTCTTAGCCCCAAATATTTTTCTAAGCACCTTTTCTCAAATACCCTTAACTTATGTTCCTCTGTCAAAGTGAGAGTCCAAGTTCCACAACCATAAAGAACAACCGGTAGTATAACTGTTTTATAAATTCTAACTTTTAGATTTTTTGACAGCAGACTGGATGATAAAAGCTTCTCAACCGAATAATAACAGGCATTTCCCATATTTATTCTGCGTTTAATTTCCTCCCGAGTATCATTTATATTTGTTACTGTTGCTCCCAGGTATTTGAATTTTCCCACCTCTTCAAAATATAAATTTCCAATTTTTATATTTCCATTTCGTACAATATTCTGGTCACGAGACATATACTTAGTCTTTTCGGGATTTACTTCCAAACCTATCTCTTTACTTGCTTCCAGTAAAATTCCCGTGTTTTCCCTAATCGTTTGTGAATTTTCTCCTAACATATTCACGTCATCCGCATAGACAAGCAGCTGATGTAACCCGTTCAATTCCAAACCCTGTCTGTTATCCTGAACTTTCCTAATGGCATACTCTAGAGCAAAGTTAAAAACTGAAGGTGATAGTGCATCTCCTTGCTTTAGCCCACAATGAATTGGAAACGCATCTGACAGAAACTGACCTATACGAACTCTGCTGTACGTTTCACTGAGACACATTTTAATTAATCAAACTAGATAATAATAATAATAATAATAATAATAATAATAATAATAATAATAATACACTAAATAGTCGATACCAAGGATCGATATGAAAGAAGTTGCCCACCCAAGAAGCGCGGGCGTAGTTTTTACTATTTAGACGTAAGTGTTGTAAACCGAACGTTAGCTGTAAATTTGTAGTTGTGGAAAGTGTGCGGCCCCCTGCCAGCGCATCAAACTGTCATCGGCATTATTCCGTAACAACTCGCGTTATTTATCGTCTCTTTTATGGCAGAGAGGCCTCTCAATTACAGGCAACTCAAGCATCGGTGTCATCGTAACCCACAGATTTGGAAACTTTCCCGCTCCGGCCTTCATTTACGTTTCACCTCATCTTATTCTCATTTCCTTTTTCTCTCGGAATAAAACTTCGGTCCTAACTAATCCTTTGGCAGGTCCTTCTGGTAGCTCAGAAGAGCACCCGTCATGACATCAGGTCGGAAGCCTGTTCAAAGTTTGTTTACAGGTAAGAACTAGGAACCGTATTCTGTTCCAGGACGTAGTCTATGAAGATAAAGTTAGTTGTTCATAGACTATATTGGTGTGACGTCACATTTGGCGCGTGAAACAGGTACTATCAATCTTGTTTGTGCTGCAGTTGACGTTCTATTGATTATTCAAAATTGGACCTCGAAACTGTTGGAAATGTATACGCAGACCTTTCCTACAATTTAAATTATTTGTTTATTTCATTTATTTTTACTTTATTTATTTATTATTTTTACTAGTACTGGCAGAGTTAAAGGGCATAAGACCTTCTCTTCCACTCAACCAATATGACAATAAGTTACATAGCAAATATACAGTACGTGGCCACATTATTATAACCACTCACATTTTTACTATACTTTACATATTACTTCCTCATTTGAACTCTGGTTTCCTTTCTTAAGCAGAATTCACATTACATATTTAATTTTTAAACAATATTAAGTAAAATTCCAATTATAACAATGTTAATTCAAGAAATATTGATAAATAACCAACCACACCTCATTTTTACAGAAATTTCAGTATTTCGTACGACCTCCTTTGGCTTTAATTACAGCTTTAATTTTCTTTTGCATGCTTACAAAACACTTCTGTATTATTTCCTGGATCCTCTCATTATGATTCCAAACATGTATCAGCCTTTCAATAAGTCGAACTCTGGTAGTAATAAATTCTTTTGCCCCTAGTTATAACTGTAGTCAGCTTTACTAATATGCCTCATTATTTCCGTACTTTTTCCGTGTTTAGTAATAGTTCAGAACCTTTATCACATTGCCGATGTTTATAGTTTAATTTGCTGAACTATCCCACTCAGTAGCATCATGATCTGAGGCAGTGATTCCCAAGCTTTTGGGTGTCACGGACCTATTAAAATTCATACTTCATATCCCCCGCGGTGGCTGAGTGGTCAGACCTTCAGCCTGTCAAGTCCCGGTAAGGCCTGGGTTTTAAAATGCATACTGACACTTGTGGTGGACAAGGTCGCAGTTGGAGTTATCCTCGCTGTTCTCCTGTTTTCCCATATTACACATCTACATCATTCCGTCAACATTTCTCCATTCCGTCATCATTACATAGCGTTTCATAGGGACTTGTTTAGGGATGAGTGAGGTTGTCTGTTCGAACCTGGTTACACCGTGTAGTCAGCCGGTGTGAGTTTAGAACTGTGCCAAGCTTGAGGAATAGCGCCATAGTTCGTGAATGGTCCCAGTGCTGGGTCATTGTGTCTCCCTCCCGAAATTCCATTCCGTTCCATTCACTTCATTTTGGGTGACCACTTTATAGTAAAATGTTTTGAATAATTTAGACCCATAAACATGTTCTACGTATTAAATAGTTGCATAACGTAGTGAATTAAACATCCTTAATGAATTCTTAGTGATATTAAATTTTAGTTTTAGCTTTTGAAATAAGCTGAAAGTATAAACACAAAAATGTTGTTGTATGGCGTTTTTCTAAGATTATTACATTCTTACTACGTCATACTACTTTTGACCAATAAAACGGTACGAAAGGACGTATTTCAACCAATCATGGTTGCTTATCGCACAATTTTATATCGTCCCTAGCATTTGTTTAATTTTATCGCGTCCTAGCATTTGTTTAATTTTATCGCGTCCCTAGCATTTGTTTCTTTGTTTGCCAACATTTGAAACTGCGCTGGTCTGGACGTCAAAAATATATATAAAATTACAAACCACTCCAGTCGATGCACAGCAGTTTCAAATAAGACTCGCATTGGCATTCAAGAACAAGAATTGATAAAAATCACTGATCATACCTATGCATCTTCTGAAATCCGATTTACAAATAAATGAAGAGCACCATTCGGAAATCCTGAATAAGTTGAATACACCATGTAGGCCTAAATCAACGAGTTCCACTTCTATTATGCACACGTCCAATATAACATCAATTGAACCACCAACCACATTCAAATTTGAAAATTCTACATTCAATAATTATTCCTTTTAAAATTATTCATTCGGAAATTCAGAATAAGTTGAATACACCATGTAGGGCTAAATCAACGAGTTCCACTTCTATTACGCACACGTCCAATATAACATGAATTGAACCACCAACCACATTCAAATTTGAAAATTGTACATTCAATAATTATCCCTTTTAAAATTATTCATGTTTATTTTTGTGTCATCGTCGTTAATTAAAACTTTTCTAACACTTGTGTATATTAGTTAGGTTATGTTATAGCTTCTGCTCTGAGAGGATAAAAAGAACTTCTGTTATATGATATTATGGATAGTCACGTATCAGAGATTGTTTAATATTAAGATTTATTGAATAGTAATCATTACAGTGTCTGTATAAAGACACTACTGCCATCTAGCATGCATCTAGCGTAATATTTGTAATGTTGAGATGGTACAATAATACATTTGAAGACAGTTGTATTTTCGTAAGTCAATTAATATTCTATTGTATTGGAGTACTTCGTTACTTCTAATCTTTATATACTTTCTTCTAATCGTGTAATAGTCAATTAAATCCCACTCGAGTTTTGATTTTGTCTAGATAAATCAAAACGTCTAGTGAGATTACTGTTGATAAATTAAATTAGTTTTTTTTTTACATAAGGTTAATAAATGGAATTGTTGATATTACCTTGCAGCGAAGTCTGGCTCACTTATAGGCCTACAAATTCCAACACAAAAACTTTACTTACTTACTTACAAATGACCTTTAAAGAACCCAGAAGTCCACACCTGTGGAGTAACGGTTAGCGCGTCTGGCCGCGAAACCAGGTGGCCCGGGTTCGATTTCCGGTCGGGGCAAGTTACCTGGTTGAGGTATTTTCCGGGATTTTCCCTCAACCCAATATGAGCGAATGCTGGTAACTTTCGGTGTTGGACTCCGGACTCATTTCACCTGCGTATAGACTTATGGACCCATTTTCCGGCTACCACCTCAATTACATGCGCCGCCAAATTTAAAGATGTCATTTTAAGGGCTTATCTACAGAAATACCTCCGCAATATATACATTGTTTTAAAGAGCAAGTTTTGTGCTTTTTAAAACACAAAATAGAAAATATGATTTTTTAAATCTAATCACTACTCGGTAAGAGAGTTTAAAATGAAAATTTTAGAGTAGTCTGAGGTGAAGAGCTAAGTCCCATTCATACGCGCGAGCTGGGAACTGCAGTCCACGTGAGCCTTGTCTATTGTGAGGGGTTGGACTTATTTTAAGCCCGGCCGTAAAATATGAGCATACGTCGGGTGAGATCTGGATAATGGCCAGACGTGTGACGTCCGTGGGCTGAGACACATTGACCCCAATCAACAGCGAGCCCATTGTACACGGCGACGCAACAAACAACCGATTCTCTTGGTTTTGGGTACGTAAACTAAACCAAACTGAAACTTCCGCGATCTTTTCTCATCGGATTATTCACAACGGTTTGGCTTCCTAGGGAAGGTATTGTACTGCAATATTTCTCCTTTAACACTGCACCGTGGTTAAGGATTTATGAAGAAATGTAGATGACGGCAGAAGAAACAGGACACCTCAAGTAAACTATTTACCAACATCAGTTGAAGGGTTCAGAACCGTAGTGGGCCAAACGCCATTTACTAAAACCGTAGAAAACAAGGGTTAAAATGAAGTTATTACCATAATTCAATGGAAACATATAGCAAGTAATATAAAGTATACAAAATGACCTTTTTTTTTTAATTTTGCCGGCCGCTCCCGTACAAACGCACGGGAACAGAGAGTTGTCCTTTACCCTACAGATAGAGTTCGAGGAGCTCTATTCGACGCACTTATCAGCTTTATTCTCACTACACGTACTGCGGAGGTATGGCGCCAAGAATGTTGGCGGAATTTTTTTCTCGAAAATCAGCTTGTGTTCGGGATTCCCATTTTGATGCTATCGTGTAAGAAGTAAGTCAAGGGGAAATACAGGACCTCTTAAAGCTTCATTGCTCATGTAAGATCTATGGAATAAAATGAATGAATGAATGAATGCATACCGTTCCTCTGTATGGCCATTATTTCCGGGATTTGAGACTGAAATATTTTAGGTACCAAAAAAATAAGTGTAGAAAAAAAGTGCGACAGGTTTGCCCGATTTTATTGGTGATTATTAGTGAACATGCGGGGATGCTACAGTTAAAAGGGCGGTCTCTAAGCCGCTTCGTTCTCCTTGTGTAGAGAAAATTCTGTTTTGGAAAGTCAAAATGACCGTTTTTTTTTTATTTTGCCGGCCTCTCTCGTCCAAACGCACGGGGATAGAGAGTTGTCCTTTACACTGAAGAGAGAGTTCGAGGAGCTCTATTGGACGCACTTATCAGCTTTGTACCAAAAAAATAAGTGTAGAAAAAAGTGCGACGGATTTTCCCGATTTTAGTGGTGATAAAGCTTATCCTGTTAAGTTGATGAATAAGTACTGATACGCCGGACGATATTAATTTTAGAACTCATTTTTATTTGGTTGTTTTGTCTTGTTTTGATTAATTCTTGCACCAGTCAGAATATTGAATGTTCCTTCTTTTTTGTAATGAAAATCACATTGAGTATGTCCTGTAAAGTTGACGAACAAATACTGATATCTGAGACGATATTAATTTTAGGACCCATGTTATTAGACTTCTTTTCTTGTTTTCTTAATAAACATTGGTCATTTTATACCTCAAACTGACTTGTTATTGGGGGTTTAATAACTTTGAATTATTGGGGATTTCTGAATTGGTTTCTGGTTTTAATGTTGAATATAGAAGAGGTGGTTTTGCTTTCATTTTTTTTTTTTTTGCGAGTATGCTACTGTTTTATTTATGGGTAGTCTATATTATTTTGTATAATTTTTTAGGTAGTGATGCCAATTTTATATATCTTTTTTATTTTAAGCTTTCTTTTATTTATTTTATATTTGTTTGGATCCGTGGTACAAAATCTCGTTTTCATTTCTTTCTTGTTTTGATGGATACTACCAACTCTCAAAATATTGAATGTTTTCAACAGCCTGTATAAGTACTTAAGATAATATATATCTATTTCTTTTTTACAAAACGTGAGAGCTGGCAGTGTAAACTGCATTGCAATAACGTTCACTTTACGTTGGACAACATGGCTTACGCGTCGAATATAAATAGAAATGGTGTCAACTTTATATAAATGGTGGTGATCCAAGCACAACGCACAGCAGCTAAGACCTTCTCAGAAAATAAAAGACGTAAATTATCCTGTCAGATAATCTTTTATCTACAGGAGAGCGCCACGCAACCCCTACAACTGATATCCCGTCAGTAACAGATGAAGAATGATACAGCGTCATTCTTGATTGATTTATTTAATTAATTCCTGACGTTCTTGTTGACAGATACTCAGGGTTTTCGTATGTTACAGCCCTCATATTTAATACATTCTGCATTCTCCTGATTTGTAGCTGCCAATTATAAATGTGTTTAACGGTTGCGGATGCCGCAGGGGTCTGGATCTGCCGTGAATGTCAATTAGAAATGGACGTTGATGCTTAGGCCAATTCCAGGAATGGGAAATTATGAATGCGACATTTATTTCGATAAAATACGACAGATAGTAATAATGATTCAGATGGATTTATGAGTCGTAAAGCACTTAGTTGCTTTATATCAGTTTTATTCGACATTTTCCTTACTGTGACAAAGAATACTTCTAAGTACCACTAAGAACAACAATGGTACTAAAAATACTCCAGCCTTTATCGTATGCTGTAAAATGTTTACCGTAAGACGATTCGTCAAATAGTGATACTTGTTTACTTTATGTTTTCAAGGTATCTATAAAAGTATTATGATGGGGGGAAAATATCTATTTCGAGATATTACGTACATGTTTACATGTTTTGAGCATCCCCGATAACAGAAAAAATGTTTGTGCGAGATCGTGCGTATTTGCTTGCTTTCCGCACAAAACCAATACGCAGTAAGTGTGAAATACCTCATTCAGTATTCCCAACGTAACACACATAACAATTTCCCTCTTCTTACCGCTTAAGCGCCATATTCATTTTACTGCTTTAGGCTTTTAACATATTATTTTCAGAGACGTTTAACATAGTAATAATTATAAATTGGAAACTTACCACTGCAATTTCACCTAAATTGCACTGTTAATTATTGTTTTTAAATATTTGCAAAAATTAAGTCAACTCTACAACACCACAAAAGTTACTGCGTTTGTAATGCAAGTAACATTAAGGAAGCCGTGAAAAAATCAACAAGATTCCAGATGCCGATGTTATTACTGCAATGTGTTATATAAATAATATTGTTAAAATATTAAAATGAAAAATAAATCATTACATAACCTTACCGTTTGTTTTAAGTTCGCATTTATAGACTGGGGGAAAAAAAACACAGACGTATATCACGGCCTGCTGGAATATAGTAAACACAGAAAACATTTTATAGCAACAATGTTGAATGAAGATAGATCTTTTTGTTTTTAAAAGTTACCGTCATTGAACAGAAACCAAGATGGAGATCTCATTGCAACTAATTAGAAATTCCTCTTTCAGGTATGTAATAAACGATCTTCGCACAAAATAATGTACGATACACGAGCGGTATGTTTGTTTTCATGTTCTCGGAAATTAAAAAAGCTCAACTACGTTTCGCTTTTTCAGTCTTTTCCTCGAACATGAAAACATCAACATACCGCTCTTGTAACGCATATTACTATTTTCGCATAGTCGTCTGCTTAATACATTGCACCTTTATCCCACTCACAAGCAAACGTTCTGATGGGGTCAGATAAAAAAGATTAATTTTTTCTTCCACCATGTTAATAATGTCAAAAGAAGTGCTTATACAAATTTTGGCCACTCGACTGCAATTACGAGGGCCGTAAAAAATAAGTTTGCTAAGGGCAGCTAACACAAAAAAAAAAAACACACACACACAATTTCATTGGACAAATTTATTGGAACGGACACAGCAATTGTTGAGCTATTTTTCAAAATATTTTCCATCGCAAATTACGACATTTCTCATATCATGGGATCGACAGAGAGAGGTGCAGACGCAGTCAAACGCTGGTTCCGATCTGAGGCGGCTGACTTCTACGACACAAAAATTGATCCCATGGTATGACAAATGTCTCAATTCCAGTGGGGGATATGTTGGCAAATAGCGCAACAATTGCTGTATCTGTTTCAATAAATATTTCTATGCAATTATGTTTTTTCTATAAACGGCCCCAGGGAAAATCACTTTCTTGACGGCCTCGTAATTGCGTTCGAGTGGCCAAAATTTGTATGAGCATTTCTTTTGACGTTTGACATGGTGGGTGGAAGAAATAAATTTAACTTTTTTATCTGCCTCCATCAGAACGTTTGCTTGTCAGTCGTAAATTTGATTGGAGTTTGAATGAAGTCTACCTGTTCAGACGTCCAGAGATTCCCTCATAGTGATGACGAAGGCAATGATGATGATGATGATGATGATATCTTGGAATTTAATTTCCTGTACTGTAACCGTGCATGGAGTAGTTCACCAGCTAACGAACGTGATTTCTTGGTGTTGCAGGTTGCCCAGCAGTGGCTCAGGTTCGAATCTCTCGGAGCTCCAATTCCTGGCGGCGTCCCGGCGCGCCGCGGCGGCAGCTGCAGGGGCGGTGTTGCCCCCGGGGGCAGCTGGGGCCGCGGGGGCCGCCGGGGCTGCAGGGGGTGGCGTGGCAGTACCACCACCACCCCCACATCATCCCCCGGGCCCCGACTTCCACCCCGCGTACAGGCTCAACCCTTACATGGAGCACCTGTACTCATCTCTCCAGCAGCATTCTAGTCCTGCCGCCTCTATTCACGGTGAGTTGGGATTTGGTACTCTGCAGAGTGAATTAGAAGGAAATGCTGTTATGTGAGGAGCACTGAAACATGTGTATCATTTTTGGTAGTTGATGGGAATGAAATTGTTTAAAGTTTAGCGAGGGATCAGTCTCAAATCATTATTTTTCTAAACCCGTCTTGTAAATTCGTATTCGGGCAGAACTGTAAAGGGAAGACTAAATACGGAATCATTAGCTTCCAATAAGAACTGTGAGACACGAAAACAAGTTCCAAAATTAGCGTAAAATCTGCATTTGAGGAGCCTTCATGTCAACCGTTGGAGCATTCAGCAGTTCCTGTTCCTTCATTTCTCATCCATTAGACCTGTGGGCTAAACCAAATACAATAAAACCTGAGAAGTAGACCGCTTCTGTAAAATGATCGCCTGTCTTAATTGGCCACATTTTGATCACAAATTTCCATTTGTTACTTATTTGCTTACTTACTGGCTTTTACGGAACCCTGAAGTTCACTGCCGCCCTCACATAAGCCCGCCATTGGTCCCTATCCTGAACAAGATTAATCCAGTCTCTACCACCATATCCCACCTCCCTCAAATCCATTTTAATATTATCTTCCCATCTACGTCTCGGCCTCTCCAGAGGTCTTTTTCCTCCTCCGGCCTCCCAACTAACACTCTATCTGTATTTCTGGATTCGCCTATACGTGCTACATGCCCTGCCCATCTCAAACGTCTAGATTTAATGTTCCTAATTATGTCAGGTGAAGAATACAATGCGTGCAGTTCTGTGTTGTGTAACTTTCCCTATTCTCCTGTAACTTCATCCCTCTTAGCCCCAAATATTTTCCTAAGCACCTTATTCTCAAACACCCTTAACCTATGTTCCTCTCTCAAAGTGAGAGTCCAAGTTTCACAACCATAAAGAACAACCGGTAATATAACTGTTTTATAAATTCTTTCAGATTTTTTGACAGCAGACTGGATGATAAAAGCTTCTCAACCGAATAATAACAGGCATTTCCCATATTTTTCTTGTGTTTAATTTCTTCCCGAGTATCATTTATATTTGTTACTGTTGCTCCAAGATATTTGAACTTCTCCACCTCTTCAAATGATAAATTTCCAATTTTTATATTTCCATTTCGTACAATATTCTCGTCACGAGACATAATCATAAGGTTCAAGTGCTAGTAAACAAAAATTGTATAGCAAAGTTCAAACTTATTTTTGCGTCTTAAAATGTGAGTTAGCAGATACATTTCTGTGGGTACCTTGCTTCCAGAATTTACCCCTTCTCAGACTTTCAAAGAAGGTTTCGACCAAGGTCAACCTCTATTGTTGAAAGTACTAGGGTTTTGCCTAATGTTGTGAAAAATTCTCTTGTGTGGAGGAATTGCATTTGAAGGGTTTCATCCTTAGTAAGTTCCATTCCTCTGATGTTTTGATACAGACAGCGTACTCAAAATAATTAGATCACAGAAACTGCAAAGAACATGTGAAAACATGTGACTTTCAGACGCAGTTATAACTCAACTTTTAGGCCCGGTTTCTTCAATCTTTGTGAAAATGCATATAACATAGCGTTAATTAACTGTAAGTTAAAAGTATGAATTGCTGTTAAAAATATTGCGTTTCTTCAACTTTACATTTCACATTTTAGCATTCTATTTGTTAACTCCCTGTTAGGACCAGAGATTCTAGAGTTTAACCATAACCCTATAACCAAGTATAGGCTCAATTCTGTTTTCTGAACTCGTGACAATTTCGATTCTCGCTTGTTTCCGTCGTTTGATTCAGAGAGGATAGAAGTCTCTCTATTCTCTCAGGTATAATTTCTGCTTTTTTAAGTCGTCTGTATCACAATAGCGTGGAGCGGCGTTTTGATATTGCTGTTATGAAATGGAAAACACTGAAACAAAAAGAAATCGTGGGACTAATTTCTCTTTATTCGAGAGAAGCCTTCTGCTGGAAATTATTTCGCAGTATAAACCAATTAATGAGAATAAACAAACAAACGGATCTACGTTGAAAGCGAAAAGTGAGGCGTGACAGAAAGTAGCCTATACCTTTGTATGGACATGTTCTGTCAAATCACAGAAATAATCCGCTCTGTTTATGTATTCATGGATATCATTTTCTAAATAATCAAAATATAGAAGTTAAACATCTATCGCACCAGCCATATTGGAGTTAAATGATTTAATTGCATGAAATTGGGCAGTTAAAATAACGTAGGTTTTAACAGCCTGTTAGTACTAACAGTAGTTGAAGAAATGCTTCAAGTGTTAAATTTACAGTTAAAATAAAATAACACCAGTGGCGTAGCATGAAATTTTGAGCAGGGGAAGCTAACTCAAGTTGTCTTTCATACAATATGAGAAAATGTATTACAAAAATACAGTCTTAAAATAAATAGTAGTCAATTTCAAGTCAGCAGTCGAAGATTGGTTGGAACCTCGTAAGTAACACCAATAAGGCATGACCTCAAATGATACGTAGTAAAATATGATTTCACGGTTTACACATATCTCTAACAAATAGACACGTATACGTATAACATTAGCTCACTCCCTGTCATACTTAGAGAAATCACAATATTAGTATCATTACGTAAGTATGCGTCTGTCTTTTGGTTGTGTCCTTCATTGACAGCAAGGGAGTCGGTCATTTGTTTTTTAAATCACACTTCTGTTCGTAAGTCAGTCTTGATAATACAATTGTCCTAAAAAAATTCAAGTAAATTAGTGTCAGGAACTGTTATTTCGCTCATTATTTATTATATCAGCCACAATGCACACTAACACTTCAACTGAACACAACTGACGAAAAGGGATAACTCGGAAACTACTTATTTTAAATGTGAAAGCTAGCTTCTTTTCGAGCCTTGCGACTAGGGTAGTTTAAAATGGATGGAAAATCTGCGGGGTGGATTACACAGAAGAAACCGGTCTGCTTGGAAGCTGGTGTGTGCAGGCTTCTTGTTTGCTGCTGCATCACAAATCATCCTGAGCTGCCGCATCACAATATTTAACGCGTAAATATAAATTATATTAAAATTAATAAATAATTTTCTCCATAAACTGCAGGTTTATTATGAAATTATTATTAACTGGGGAAGCTAAGCTTTTTAGCTTACATTGACGCTACGCCACTGAATAACACACTGTTATAATTTAACAAAGGTTGAAGAAACCGGGCCTATATCTATTGACATGAGTCGTTAAGAGGACATTTTAATGTGTACGGTCTGCACGTATTCCTTCCTGGACTACAAGAACTAACCGTATTAAATCAGCACGTGCAGTAACACTGTGACACCTGCCCCATTCATGGCCTGCAGCCCGCATTGAAGATAGTCCGGAAGTGATAGCATGTAGAACACTCTGTTATGTAGCACATACTGTGTTAATCGGCGCAATCTCAGTGCTGGTGGGGGGTAACACGTGTTCCAGTGTCTCCGGATATGCGGGAAGATAGCATTTCATAACGTATCAGCAATCAACGCATGTTGAAAGAGATACGAGGGATATCGGAATGAGATAGGGCGGCTTCGATTCCGAGAGGAGCTTCTCATCTTTCAACCAGAGCGAATGCATAACATTTTTGTCCTCTAGATCTTCATGCGCGGAATCACAGCCAATGTGTACTACTTACCTGCACAGACCAAAGTTTCAGTTTATTTAAACTATTAGTAGTCAGTGTATAGCAAGAAGGACATATTAATTGCTGCTTTGCGCTGTAATTTACAGAATGTTTACTTTAACCCTCATTACCCATTTTTGACTTACACCACTTCTGCTCTGAACGACTCATTTATTATCATAATACACTGCTCTCTTAAATTGATTAGATTAGATTAGATTAGATTAGATTAGATTAGATTAGATTAGATTAGATTAGATTTATTTAACCTGGTAGAGATAAGGCCGTCAGGCCTTCTCTGCCCCTCTACCAGGGGATTACAACTATAACATGAACAATAAGATTACAATTAATATTAAATTTACAATTACAATTACAATAAAAATTAAAGTACGACAAGAATACCTGATTAATGAAAGGTAGACATTTTATCATAGAAGTTAAGAACAAAGAATATTTTTGTATTTACTAAATTACAAATTAAACCTACAATAACAAAATTCTATAGTGATGAAATTACCGGATATTGAGATATTTTGTGGTAGATTAAAAGAACTATTTACAAGAAACCATGTCTGAACGAGTCTCAATTACTGACCAAGTGCCTAGTAAGTTTGCGTTTGAATTGAATTTTATTTCGACAGTCCCTGATGCTAGCAAGTAACGAATTCCAGAGTCTTGGCAGGGCTATTGTGAAAGAGGATGAGTATGAGGAGGTGCGATGGGATGGTATTGTTAGTATTGTTTCATGGCGAGAGCGTGTGTTCAGATTGTGGTGGGAAGAAAGGTAAGTTAGGTTAGGTTAGGTTAGGTTAGGTTAGGTTAGGTTAGGTGCTGAGCATATTGAGAATTAAATCAATGGCTGTTCCAAAACACACTATGAAATGCTTCATATAAAACGATTTTATTTTTATTTCGAAAAGGAAGCAAAAACGAGCAAAATTGTTTTAAGCTTCTTTTGTTTGAAATATTTCAAAGAATAACTCCTGAAATTATTGACATTACTTACGGTTCATCTTATATACAGACACGAGATCGTATGCATCTGTAACTGGCCTTTTATGTCCGAGGTTGCGGATTCGATCCCGGGCCAAGTCGATGGCATTTAAGTGTGCTTAAATGTGACAGGGTCATTTCAGTAGATTTACTGGCGTGTAAAAGAACTCCTGCGGGACAAAATTCCGGCACACCGGAGACGCTGATATAACGTCTCCTGTTGTTAAATAAAAAAAATTATAACATAACGCATCTATAATATTTTTCTCCCAACTCCCGTTCCTTGCCATATTGTCGTTGTCAAGTCAGTGCCTGTAGGGAATAGAAGCACGGTCCCTTCCTGGGAAGTCACCGGTCGACTGAGCCAGGGCCGTGCCATGTGGCGACCGTTGAGAGAATTCGGTCCACGTGGAAAGGTGTTCTCCGGAATGGAATGCACAGTTGTTGCCATAATTCAAAAATTCACTTTACTTAGGCTTTAAACAAGAAATTGAGATGAAATCTACTGCAGACGATTGACCGTGAGTCCCTCCTCCCATTTTTGCAGCTTCAAGCGAAACATCAAAAGCAACAACCTGGAGCCTGGATGCTGCCAACACGCTCTCCATCTTTGTGCTAATCAAAGACTTGCCGACCTGGTGTTACACCAGCCTGTGTATCAAACAGTGCACCATTAATATAAGACAGTAATGTTATTTATCCCCTGTTTCTTTTAAGTGCCTTTATGATATTTCCACATATATTTCAGAGCAAGTGGACATATCAGTGTTGCCATATTTAGCGATAAGTCGCTAAATCTAGGGATTTTTTAATCAGTCTCGCAACAAATTTTGTAAAATACGATTAGCGACTTTTCTTCTGATTTTTTGTATTCCATTTTTCCCTTTCTTTTAAGTTAAAACATTCAACTGAAATCATGCACTTCTTAGTTTTAGAAGAGGCGTGAGTGCATGACTGATTAGTCTAATAATTCATACGTAAAAGCCCTGATCTCATATATTCGTGATCAGGGTGAAAGATGCTGATTCAATGATTCTCACGGGTTAAGTCTCTCTCTCAATGCTACTGCTCCAACACTGATAAACGGCGGCAACTTTGATTGGCACGTGACGAGTAGCGAGCTCCAACTATTTCTTGGTTCTTCCCCCGAACCGACCCGAGGCAATTGAGTTTTGGAATTCTGTGCCGATAGTATTGTATTGTATTGTATTGTATTTATTAACATTCCATGGTATTCATACATGCTTACAGCTAGAATATGGAACAAGTCAAAAAACTTAATACTATTATAAAATCTTAATTTATAGTGGAAATATATACAGAGGAGATTTACAATATTGTCTACTAGTACAACACATAGTTTTAGTATCAATTTCATGAAGTGTTATTGAATGTCATGTATTCACCTACAGAATAGAAGGCATGAGAAATTAGGTAGTTCTTTAATTTGGCCCTAAATAATTTTATGTTTTGAGTTTCATTTTTTATATCGATAGGGAGGCTATTAAAAATGTTTACTGCCATATAACGTACTCCTTTTTGATAGCACGATAGACTTGCCGATGGAGTATGAAAGTCATTTTTTGACGTGTATTTATGCTATGAACTGTTGAATTAGTTACAAAGTTTTCACGATTACATACGAGGAAGATTATTAATGAAAAGATATACTGACAACCCATGGGCATTATTTGTAGTTTTTTTTAAATAGTCCTACAAGATTCCCTAGATTTGGCACCTATTATTATTCTAATTACTCTTTTTTGTAATAGAAATATACTGTTACTATCCGTGGAATTTCCTCAGAATATTATTCCAAAACTCATTACCGAGTGGAAGTATGCAAAGTATATTGTTTTTAAGGTATTGGTATTTACTATCTTTTGCATAGATCTAATAGCAAAACAAGCTGAATTTAGTTTGGGGGTAATTTCTTTAACATGATTTTTCCAATTTAACACATTATCGATTTTTAAGCCAAGAAATTTGGTTGTTGTTGTTTCTAATAGGGATCTATTATTAATTATTGCCCTAGAAATTTGGGAGGTTGAATTTGGACAGGATTTAAATTGAATTATGTCAGTTTTATTACAATTTAATACTAATTTATTGACTGAGAACCAGTCACATATTTTGAAGAGAATTTCCTCTGTTGAAGATTGGAATGTGTTGGAGTTATTGGCTGTAATTACTATACTTGTGTCATCTGCAAATAATATGGGATGACGTACATCTTTTATTATGGGGGGGCAAGATCATTTATAAACACTGGAAATAGTAGGGGACTGTAGTTTTTGCTGGTTTTAATATAGTTTAATATATAAGATTTAAAAAGTGTTAGATTTCACACAAAAAATTGTGGTCAAATGCTTGGGTGAAAATTTCCACACTTACAATTTGCCAGAAAGTGTAGTGTCAATGATTGGATCAAGTGCAGTGTATTCACAATCAGCTGTTCCCACAGCTTCCACCTCTATGTAACAGCCGTCAACAACACAACCAGACTCCGCAGAAGCGGGTGACGGCGAAGAAATCATAATTTTTATTCACATATGAATGTTTTTCTTATTTTATTTAGTGATATTTATTAATTTTTAGCGACATTTCTGGGGATTTTTTTAAACAAACTTTGGAGAGATTTACCTACTTTTTGTTGAACAGTTAGCGAGATTGTAAAGCGATATGTTGGCAACAGTGGAACATGTAAATCCGAGAAAGAGAAGCAAGGAACGCAAGAGATAGAAAAGGTTGACGCTCTTGTCCGTTGATGAACTCCGTAGTTGTTTTCATGCAGAATTCTGTGGTGTTTGGATAAAGGGAGATAAGTAAAAACAATGATTTCGGAGATAAATGAAAATTAAACTTGGAACCCTTATTACAAATAATTTTCTACACAAATAACACACATCAACTGCTAGTATTCTTTGATTTTTGCACACCCACTTGTATAATTTAACTTGTGTGTTCATCTGGAGAACAAGATTCCACCTGGACAAAAAAAATGACATATCCTTTTTGCCCGAGCACCACAGAATTTATGTAAAAGACTGCAACATCAATATGCGGGTTGAACTGTAAGTAATGTACGGTAATTAATTTCTAGGGGTTAGTCTTTGGGTTATTTCAAACAAAAAAGTTTAATACAATTTTCCTCGTTTTTTCTTCCTTTCCTAGATAAAAATTGTTTTATATGAAACATTTCATAGCGTGTTTTGAGAAAGCCATTCACTTAATTCCCAATGTACTCAGTCAACAAGGAAGCAGTGTATTATGATAATAAATTATAGAAAGAATTTTAGTTTTGTCATTTAAATATGCAGAAATTTGATGCGAACAAATATAACATTGTAAAATTCCTTTTCAGAACGAAAACTAACATTTCATTCATTCATTTAGTGTTCTGTCCAAGGACAGGTATTTCACTGCAAACCCAGCTTTCTCCAGTCTTTTCTATTTTCTGCCTTCCTCTTTGTTTCCTCATATATATATATATATATATATATATATATATATATATTAATATCGTCTATCATCTGATACCTTCTTCTACCGTCTTTTGATTTGATTTCTGTGGTAGTAAGTTAGTAAACTATATTTATAAATTTCTTCAATAATTAATACTTTAAAATCTATATAAATTAAATTTGTTGGGTAATCCATATCTTTGGTCAGACAAATTTTTATTAATTTTCTGTGTAATAAAATTAATGGATTATGTACTGATGATGCTACTCCATCCCAATTTATTATACCATATTGTATTAATGATTGTACCAAAGCTACAAATATTATTCTCAATGTCTCCTTAGTGATAAAATTTCGAAGTATTATGAATTTATAAATTGTCTTTCTTATACTTGTACACATGAAATCAATTTGTTTATCCCAACTTAAATGTTGATCTATAATAATTCCTAAATATTTAACTTGTAAGGAAGGTGTTAGGTGTGGGCAATTTCAATTGAAGAGTCCACTGCAAGAATGATGGATGTCATTTGAAATACATTTTGCAGGAGAAGCAAGTGAAAGTTTGAAATGCTTAGCGCTCAAAGCTTAACTGTGATTTTACGATCATTACTGGACAATGACTATCAGTGTTAATGCCATATAACTCTCTATGTACATTCTCTATGTCTTAAGCTATGCATTGACAGTCTTGGTTCATTTTCGACAAGAATGTGACACCCATCATTCTTGCAGTGGACTCTTCAATTGAGATTTTTCACACAATTCTGAATGAATGAATGATTGAATGAATGAATGAATGAATGAATGAATGAATGGATGGATGGACTGGTGGACGAATGAATGAATGAATGGCTGGTGGACGAAGGAACGAATGAATGAATGGCTGGTGGACGAAGGAACGAATGAATGAATGGCTGGTGGACGAAGGAACGAATGAATGAGTGAATGAATGAATGAATGGCTGGTGGACGAAGGAACGAATGAATGAGTGAATGAATGAATGGCTGGTGGACGAAGGAACGAATGAATGAATGGCTGGTGGACGAAGGAACGAATGAATGAGTGAACGAATGAATGAGTGAATGAATGAATGGCTGGTGGACGAAGGAACGAATGAATGAATGGCTGGTGGACGAAGGAACGAATGAATGAATGGCTGGTGGACGAAGGAACGAATGAATGAATGGCTGGTGGACGAAGGAAGGAACGAATGAATGAATGGCTGGTGGATGAAGGAACGAATGAATGAGTGAATGAATGAATGGCTGGTGGACGAAGGAACGAATGAATGTACGGATGGACTGGTGGACGAAGGAACGAATGAATGAATGGCTGGTGGACGAAGGAACGAATGAATGAGTGAATGAATGAATGAATGAATGAGTGAATGAATGAATGGCTGGTGGACGAAGGAACGAATGAATGAATTGCTGGTGGACGAAGGAACGAGTGAATGAATGAATGAATGAATTAATGAATGAATGGCTGGTGGACGAAGGAACGAATGGATGTACGGATGGGCTGGTGGACGAAGGAACGAATGAATGAGTGAATGAATGAATGAATGGCTGGTGGACGAAGGAACGAATGGATGTACGGATGGACTGGTGGACGAAGGAACGGATGAATGAGTGAATGAATGAATGAATGGCTGGTGGACGAAGGAACGAATGGATGTACGGATGGGCTGGTGGATGAAGGAACGAATGAATGAATGAATGAATGAATGAATGAATGAATGAATGAATGGCTGGTGGACGAAGGAACGAGTGGATGTACGGGTGGACGAAGGAACGAATGAATGAGTGAATGAATGAATGAATGAATGAATGAATGAATGAATGGCTGGTGGACGAAGGAACGAATGGATGTACGGATGGACTGGTGGACGAAGGAACGAATGAATGAGTGAATGAATGAATGAATGAATGAATGAATGAATGGCTGGTGAACAAAGGAACGAATGAATGGATGTACGGTTGGACTGGTGGACGAAGGAACGAATGAACGAATGAATGTATGAATGAATGGCTGGCTGGTGGACGAAGGAACGAATGAATGAATGGATGTACGGGTGGACTGGTGGACGAAGGAACGAATGAATGAATGAACGAACGAATGAATGAATGAATTCATGTATGGATTGGGGAAAAAGGTTTATGTATCATATATATAGACTATGTGTGTGTATATATATATATATATATATATATATATATATATATATATATATATATATATGAATATCAAATAAAATACACTACAGTACAGTGTTAAGAAGAGTACATATTGTACGTTAATTTTAATTCTGGAGTAGACATTTCAGGAAATATTTCTGATTTCCTCAAACCCGCTCTCAATTTTTTGCACCTCCAACTGTTCTCTTTATTTAAGGATCTACCTTCGATTCTAGATTCCCTCTCCATTTTATTCCAAGTAGCGATTTCCATTATTTTTTGCTTCAGTTTTAAACACAAGTGCAGATGAACACAAAAAAGAATCTCATTTGTAGGTAATGTTAAAACATTATCATTATGCCTGTGATTTCAAGCGGGGCTTGGAAGCAACCTTTGCTGATTGAGAGACTGATGGCTTTATTAGCAACTTCCTAACCGCACTATCATCGCAGGTAAAAACGCAAAAAGCAACTGAAAGGAACGAGTTCTTCCCACTTAAATATGTACAAACTGCAAGCCGTGCCAGGCCACACACAACCTGAAATGTAATAATGAAGTAACGTAACTTGGCTTCATCTCCGAGTAGAACTGTATTATAACAGAGCGGATGTAAAGTCGCGTCACCATGGAAACAAAATATGATTCCGTTTACATAGGCCTATACCGCTAAGAGAGGAAAGTTATATCAAATACCTTGGAAGGTCCGGGGTTCGATCCCAGGTGGTGACAGGATTTTTTCTCGTTGCCAAACTTTCAGAACGGCCCCGAGGTTCACTCTTATAAAATTGAGTACCGGGTCTTTCCCGGGGTAAAAGGCGGTCAGAGCGTGGTGCCAACCATGCCTACCCGGTGGCGCAAGCCGTAGAGGCACGCAATGACTCTACGGCTTGGTCCGAAGGGTTGTGGGTTCGAGTCCCGCCTCGGGCATGGATGTTGTGTTAATGTTAGTTAGTAAACAGAAACAGAAAACTGAAAACCTGAAAAACAGAAATATTTCGGAAAATGGCCTCTGGCCGGATGTAGAAATTTGAAAAAAAAAAAAAAAAACCACACCACCTAATTCTAGTGCCGAGGTCATGGAAAACATGGTGCTCTACCTCCATGCCCCCCTAGTGCCTTCATGGCATGTTACGGGGATACCTTAACTTTTTACCTTACTATAATAATACCGGACAGCTGTATACTAGCAGCATTGGCGTGAGTGCGAAATATCGCGGACCTGACATCTAGCGGAGAGGGATGGAATTACGTCCACATATACAAATATTAACATAGCGAGATTCGGACTATTGTTTAAAACGTGAGTTACTAATGTGGAATTATATATGAAACGCTTAAGAAATGTTGAATAATATTTAATGTAAAATTATTATCTTATATCAAAGCTGCATATTACGAGAAATATTGTATACTTCATATTACTTTCCGTAATTAATTGTTACATATTTTTTATTTTGTTTATCGAGACAAAATCAATCTGATATTAGGAATGAATTTACAATAACGCTTTATATACCCATTGCTGACAACTGCAAAGATAAAATTGATAGTAATCTGATGCTTGTAATAATTAGTAAAGGCATGTGGACAACAATAAAACTTAATTTGATAAAACCTTAAAATCCAATACATTTTAACTTCTATTTATTTATTATGTCTAAATAAAAAAAACTTATTTGTATTTTTCTATCAACACAAAGACAAAGGATTAGGCCTACTAAAAATGTTATTGACTTACGTTTTATGAACTGTCGGAAATCGAAAAGTACGATTTGGAGCAATTTGTAATGCTGCAATTGTCACAATTATAAACAGCACATATACACCCTGACATTTTAACACCAGTATTAATTCATAAAACTATTAACAAATTAACTATAGGACCATAAAACCCAGACGTTTGAGATGGGCAGAACATGTAGCAAGTATGGGCGAATGCAGAAATGCATATAGAGTGTTAGTTGGGAGGCCGGAGGGCAAAAGGCCTTTGGGGAGGCCGAGACGTAGATGGGAAGATAATATTAAAATGGATTTGAGGGAGGTAGGATATGATGGTAGAGACTGGATTAATCTTGCTGAGTATAGGGGCCAATGGCGGGCTTATGTGAAGGCGGCAATGAACCTCCGGGTTCCTTAAAAGCCAGTAAGTAAGTATTAACAAATTAACTAGCCCAGCAACAATATACATTGCAATTGATTACAGTTTGTTTCGCGAGTATCTCCATCCCGGCAGGCAGGTAGGTAGCAGCACCATCGTCGTTCGCACGTAAAACTGCTAGCTGTCCGGTATTATTATAGTAAGGTATTTGGTTATATGTGACGAAAATTTATGTTAGTTATTGTTCTTGCTTCTGCTTCTGAACCGAAATTTCGTCAGAATTCGAGATGGGTCTACCAATTAATTCCTGGAGGTAGTTTAACTTCCAAGTGTTTCTGCATAAGTATTCATTCTTCATTCATTCATTCATTCATTCATTCATTCATTCATAGTGTTCTGCCCAAGGACATGTCTTTCACTGCAAACCCAGCATTCTCCAATCTTTCCAATTTTCTGCCTTCCTCTTTGTTTTCTCATATGATCCATATATCTTAATATCGTCTACAACAGGCATGTCAATTGATGCCCACAGAAGCCAGCGCGCGCTTTAGAGCCCAGGAGAGCCTGAGCGCTTTACAGCGGAAAGGAGAGAGACAGACGAAAGAGGTGGTATATGCCGCTTGGTCGAGCTATATTCAGGGATGGCCAGCACTGATTCAATAGATAAAGGGAAGAGAACTTATTAAGACTGTACCTATGTTAATTTTTAGATTTTCCTGAGAAGTATAAGTGCACTATAAGAATGTAAGTTTTAATTTTAATGCTCATTTTTCACAAGTTTGATTTTTTTTTTATTCAAAAGAAGTATTTTCTCAACTTTTCGTATAGAAAAGTGAAATTTTCAGATATTTATTTAGTAGCCTTACAGAATGTTTTCGTAAATCTAATATACCGTATATACGTATTCCTGAAGATAGTATATTGAAAATTTTGAAAATATTCGCATGGAAGTTGTTTGTAAGGAAATGAATTAATAAAGCAACTACTGTTACATCATAAGCAAAAGAAACGTGCCCATGTGTTGTAAAAATGTAGCTCTATAGCTTCAGCAGATTTCGAGAAAATAATTTAATATTCTGATGACAGGAAGTTGCTCACAAATATCACCTTAAAAGCAAAATGCGATAAGAGTTTGTTATGTAATATTAGTTACGCTTAAAACTGATACAGTACCTAGGTAACTTTGCTTTGTACTGTAATATTGTTTTGATTAGTTTATTGATTACTTTTGTAAGGCTAAAGATACCATCAATATAAATTCCAACTTATATCATACTCAATCTCTTCCTTTGGAATATCACTTTCTTTATGATTGATGTTTTTCATCCATAATACAGTATAATATTATACTACTATGGAATTTAAATGAATGAAACTGGATCTTTGGATCCAACTTTAACGTACAGCCACTTGTGGGCACCACATTCTGCTAGATCAATGACAGATGGCTACTTCCGTCATTGACTTCTGGCAAATTTACAAGTGGCGAGGTAAATATTCAAAGTCTTAACTCAACAGACCCTCTATTCCTTCTTAACTCTCTATTATGTTATTAAGATTTAAAACACAAGTGCAATATTAAGAAATCAGTGTTAGTACTTTTGTTTTACAGACAATATAGATAACATTAAACAGAAAGAAGCCATATAAAAATAACGACTTAAAATTTCACGTTCCGTTTGAAGTTTGTGCACCACTGTTTTCTTAAACCAACAGGTTGCTTATTCATATACACAACCCTTCGTCTTTCCATACTTAGCGCTTGCTGCCCGCGCACGACGTCAAGGTCAGAAAAATGCGCTTGCTTTGACATTACTGTTCTATAATCTGATATCTTCTTCTACTCCAAACTCTTCTCCCGTTCACCATTCCTTCCAGTGCATCCTTCAGTAGGCAGTCTCCTCTCAACTAGTAACTCAACCAATTCCTTTTCCTCTTCCTGATCATTTTCAGCATCATTCTTTCTTCACCCACTCTTTCCAACACAGCTTCGTTTCTTATTCTGTCTGTCCATTTCAGACGCTCCATCCTTCTTCATATCCACATTTCAAATGCTTCTAGTCGCTTCTCTTCACTTCGTCGTAATGTCCATGTTTCTGCCCCATACAATACTATACTACACACAAAGCACTTCACTAGTCTCTTTCTTCGTTCTTTCTCCAGAGGTCCTCAGAAGATGCTCCTTTTTCGGTTAAACGTTTCCTTTGCCATTGCTATCCTTCTTTTGATTTCTTCAATCCTTTCCTGTACGATTGAACCATGTAATGACATAAGGCCCTCTTGCTCTGAAAGGAAGTGTCGCAGCCCATGAGTACCTTAACAAATACTGTTTGAAAGAAGGTTATATATCCGATCTCAAAGTTTGTCGGTCTATTTTAAAAGCACTGTATATATGTAACAAATAGAAATAGGCAATTTTAGGCTCTAAAACAGCGGTGACCAAAGCGGGTGTCGTCACATTACATCGTGTAATCACAGACATTCAAACGGATACGAGGAGTTTCTTGTATATTGCTGTGTGTTTCATTTACGTACTGAAGGCAAGCAGTGGCGGTATCATGTCGCTCTACAAACTCTGTCTCTACAAGCAGTAAGAGGTGGTTTCGTAAAGAATAAGGAGAACTTTTTGTTTTTCTGTCGGACAAAATGTAATATGTTTACTTTGCTCAACGGTTCAATTAGGAGTATATAAAAACATTAATTGCCACGCTGAATAATGTATTATTATTATTATTAAGTTATTATTATTATTATTATTATTATTATTATTATTATTACTGACAATTAAATATGTGTTTCTGTAATTCTCCTGTACGTGCATGAATATTGATATTTTAGATCTTCTCCCTAGAAGGATAAAATTATTAGGTTTTATCTCAATTTTAATCTTCTTAATCTTTAGATGAGGGTAACTATTTACTAGTTATTCACTTAATAATAATAATAATAATAATAATAATAATAATAATAATAATAATAATAATAATAATAATAATATTGTAGAGAAACTGATTCAATATTATGTGCCAATGAATTGTTAAACGCCAGGAATTGACATGTCTTAAATCATAGCCAGGAAGAGAAAGATGAGATAAATAAATGTAAGGAAGTCAGCTACCTAATGGGGTTTGAAATATCTCGTGCTCTAAAGCCTTTTAATACAACAGAATTTCTCAAAAGTGTAATGATTAAATGGCTTAAATAACTTGTCCATAAGAAGTTTTAATTTTGAAAAACTACGAATTTCTCGACCAAGTTCGAGAGAAAATTTTAGAAAATTCCTCATTATTTTTTTAATAGGAAGGTTAAAAAAAGAAGCAAGAAAATTCATATTATTCACTGGCTCTTGATGACAGCAGTGACAATTATGATACAGCAAAGCTTGAATTATTATCCGCGGGATTGAAAGATGTTAGTACAGGAACCACCACTGGTTGTAGTTTTCATGCCAAGTACCTTTCCTCCGTCTCCTTACTTCATAAGGCTGTCTGTCGCATGTAATCACTGCAGTTCGAATTTTGGTCACCGCTGCTTTAAAACCTTAAAAATAGGTTTCAATGGACAAAATAGGCATTTTAGGCACCATAAAACCGCTTTCAAACGTTGATATTATATATAAAATGTGATGATATTTAACTAGTTTTAGTCTACCTAAGAAAAAAATAGTCATTTAACCTAAAATCCGACATCTAACGCTGACAATCTGTGTAGAGTCATTATTTTGCTGCTGCTTTTATTTTATTAAGAGTGGAACAAGATTATTATTATTATTATTATTATTATTCGACGTTTAAATAAATCTGGGAAATGATGTTATTATTCCATCTCCGAGAAGAATTTGTCATCTAGTACTGCTGTCAAAAGGCTCTGAAAATTATAATTTCATAAAACAGTTAATTGTACCGGTTGTTTACTTCATTAATCTAAACTTGGACTCTAATTTGAATCAAGAACAGAATTAAGGGTACTGAAGGACTGAAAAAGAACCAGATTGAGATAAGATTCTTAGGAAAATTTATTTGGGGCTAAAAAATAATTGGAATATTGAAGATGTTTTGGATTGAATGGAGAAATTACAACATGTTATTTAGCTGCACGTTGTATTGTTATATTAATATTGACATAATTAGGAATAAATAAAATCCAGACGTTTGAGAATTTAATTTAATTTTATTAAATACGTATAAACTTAAAAAAAAACATATACCAAAATGCATTTACTAGAAATGATGTATTGTTATTGAGACAACTGTCCGAGGGAAAAAGACCTTTAGGGATACCAGACAAGAGGATAATATTAAAAGGATTTGAGGGAGGTGATAATGATGGTAGAGACTGGATTAATCTTGCTCAAATAACCAATGGCAGGCATGTAGGGCGTTCAATGAACCTTCAGATTTCTTTTTAAAGCTCATTAATATATAATTATTAAAATATTATTATTATTATTATTATTATTATTATTAATGTTGTGTAGACATGGTGTTGATGATCTTGGATGATGATAAGCAGTTCAACCTTTCGCGTGTTAGAGAATGCTCGTCGTGACTTGATTGGGGTACGGAGTGTCTCACTGTTATTATAACTAGCAGCAGTGGGAACAGGTAAAAAACGTGTAACCGATACTTTTTCAAAGCAAATGGGAATAAATGGTGCGGAGCTGTCGGCGGGGGCTGATCACAGGGTTTCGCGAGGACTGAAGACGCCGCCCCGCCAGTCAACCGCATCCGGTGACCGCAAGATTGCGGCACGTCCCCAGGACAAGGCCCACTACACACGTTATCGGCCGGATTGATTAGTGCTTCATTTGTTAATGACGCCGCCGCGCTACCTACATCTTACTCCGAACTCGTCTCTCATTCAATTACTTCATTTGTAGTACACTGGAAATAAATGTAGGAATACTTGTAACCACCAACTGAAATTGACGTGTGATATGCTTAGGAAATATATTTTGTGCGAGATCGTGCGTATTTGCTTGTTTTCCGCACAGAACCAATACGCGGTAAGTGTGAAATACCACATTCAGTATTCCCAACGTAACACACATAACAATTTCCCTCTTCTTACCGCTTAAGCGCGACATTCATTTTACTGCTTTAGGCTTTTAACATATTATTTTTAGAGACGTTTAACATAGTAATAATTATAAATTGGAAACTTACCACTGCAATTTCACCTAAATTGCAATGTCAATTTATGTTTTTTAAATATTTGCAAAAAGTAAGTAAAGTCTACTACTCCACGAAACTTATTGCATTCCTGATACAAGTAACATTAAGGAAGCCGTGAAAAAATCGACAAGATTCCAGATGCCGATGTTATTACTGCAATATGTTATATAAATAATATTGTTAAAATATTAAAATGAAAAATAAATCATTACATAACCTTACCGTTTGTTTTAAGTTCGCATTTATAGATGGGGGGAAAAAAGACAGACGTATATCACGGCCTGCTGGAGTATAGTAAACACAGAAAACATTTTATATAAACAATGTTGAAGAAAGATATTTCGGTTTTCCAAAGTTGCCGTCATTAAACAGAAACCAACATGGCGATTTCATTGCAACTAATTAGAAATTCGTCTTTCAGGTATGTAATAAACGATCTTCGCACAAAATAATGTACGATAGACGAGCGGTATGTTTGTTTTCATGTCCTCGGAAATTAAAAAAGCTCAACTACGTTTCGCTTTTTCAATCTTTTCCTCGACCATGAAAACGTCAACATACCGCTCTTGTAACGTATATTACTATTGTGATAATACGCGTGAAATTTTTAACAATTACCTACTATTTTTGTTACATTTACCCTTATAGAGAGAGTGCTAGAGAGAGTGGATGAAGAAAGAAACAAGGCTGAAACTAGTCAGGAATAGATAAAGGAATTGGCTTGATCGAAGTAACTGCCTAGTGGAAGGAATGTTGGACAGGAGAAAAGTTCGTGGCAGAAGACGATATCAGATGACAGCCATATTATGGTCTGTCCAAAACTACTTCCTACCTGACAAATGACGCCTTTAGCATGTTACCATGGCAACCTTCAAATCAACCAATCACGAGAGACGCGTAACCATGGTAACGGGACGGTGTTGCCGTGTCTATGTTTACAAGTTGCACGTGAATACCACGGCCTAGCAGTGTTGCCAACTGGACGGAAATTCCGTCAAAAGTGACTGAATTTCAACGTAGTGGACGGGAAAAAATGACTTTGACGGGTGACGGATTTTCTGGCGGAATTTAGATTTACATCGTCTTTTCACTTTTTTTAGTTGCTGTCATTTAAATTGTTTTAATTTTTGGGTGATTTTACTTTCCATTTGAACAGCCCTGCCTGTGCCGTGACATGTTAAAGAATCCCCTGTTTCAGATTTTCTCTTAATGAAGTCGGAGGTTGATGAATTATTATTTTAATCAAGGTTGGTAAGTAAGTTGTGTTAAAATTTGCTTTTTATTTGTAAATAGATATATTCTTATTTATTTTGACGGATTCTGACGGATTTAGAGGTGTTAGACAGACTGACGGGGATACAATTGATGTGTTGGCAACACTGTTACCATAGCAACCTTCAAATCAACCAATCACGAGAGACGCGTAACCATGGTAACGGGACGGTGTTGCCGTGTCTATGTTTACAAGTTGCACGTGAATACCACGGCCTAGCAGTGTTGCCAACTGGACGGAAATTCCGTCAAAAGTGACTGAATTTCAACGTAGTGGACGGGAAAAAATGACTTTGACGGGTGACGGATTTTCTGGCGGAATTTAGATTTACATCGTCTTTTCACTTTTTTTAGTTGCTGTCATTTAAATTGTTTTAATTTTTGGGTGATTTTACTTTCCATTTGAACAGCCCTGCCTGTGCCGTGACATGTTAAAGAATCCCCTGTTTCAGATTTTCTCTTAATGAAGTCGGAGGTTGATGAATTATTATTTTAATCAAGGTTGGTAAGTAAGTTGTGTTAAAATTTGCTTTTTATTTGTAAATAGATATATTCTTATTTATTTTGACGGATTCTGACGGATTTAGAGGTGTTAGACAGACTGACTGATACAATCTGGGATACATTGATGTGTTGGCAACACTGTTACCATAGCAACCTTCAAATCAACCAATCACGAGAGACGCGTAACCATGGTAACGGGACGGTGTTGCCGTGTCTATGTTTACAAGTTGCACGTGAATACCACGGCCTAGCAGTGTTGCCAACTGGACGGAAATTCCGTCAAAAGTGACTGAATTTCAACGTAGTGGACGGGAAAAAATGACTTTGACGGGTGACGGATTTTCAGGCGGAATTTAGATTTACATCGTCTTTTCACTTTTTTTAGTTGCTGTCATTTAAATTGTTTTAATTTTTGGGTGATTTTACTTTCCATTTGAACAGCCCTGCCTGTGCCGTGACATGTTAAAGAATCCCTGTTTCAGATTTTCTCTTAATGAAGTCGGAGGTTGATGAATTATTATTTTAATCAAGGTTGGTAAGTAAGTTGTGTTAAAATTTGCTTTTTATTTGTAAATAGATATATTCTTATTTATTTTGACGGATTCTGACGGATTTAGAGGTGTTAGACAGACTGACGGGGATACAATTGATGTGTTGGCAACACTGTTACCATGGCAACCTTCAAATCAACCAATCACGAGAGACGCGTAACCATGGTAACGGGACGGTGTTGCCGTGTCTATGTTTACAAGTTGCACGTGAATACCACGGCCTAGCAGTGTTGCCAACTGGACGGAAATTCCGTCAAAAGTGACTGAATTTCAACGTAGTGGACGGGAAAAAATGACTTTGACGGGTGACGGATTTTCTGGCGGAATTTAGATTTACATCGTCTTTTCACTTTTTTTAGTTGCTGCCATTTAAATTGTTTAATTTTTGGGTGATTTTACTTTCTATTTGAACAGCCCTGCCTGTGCCGTACCATGTTAAAGAATCCCCTGTTTCAGATTTTCTCTTAATCAAGTCGGAGGTTGATGAATTATTATTTTAATCAAGGTTGGTAAGTAAGTTGTGTTAAAATTTGCTTTTTATTTGTAAATAGATATATTCTTATTTATTTTGACGGATTCTGTCTGATTTCCAGGTGTTAGACTGACGGAAATACAATTTATGTGCTGGCAACCAGTGTTGCCAACACATCAATTGTATCCCCGTCAGTCTAACACCTCGAAATCCGTCAGAATCCGTCAAAATTAAAAAAAAATAATAAGACCCACTCAATATATCTATATATACAAATAAAAAGCAAATTTTAACACAACTTACTTACCAATCTTGATTAAAATAATAATTCATCCACATAATCTGCGATCGGAAAAACAACTTAATGTCACATAGCGTGGTAGGCCTGTTGCTATGGTAACAACGATTGAGTTGCCAAACTTACAGTTCCCACATGGGAGTGCTTAATAGCTCTCTTGGCGACATTTATTGCGCACACAATGTTAGCATTGGTACGTTTCGTCTTTGATTCTCTGTCGATTTATGTATCGCGTCAATTGTCAATGAATGTTTTAACGTCAGCTATCTTAATGTCAATTGCTACCTTCCACCTGCTGGCAGCATGGTAGTCCATATTGGCAATATAGCATTGTTGTTTGAAGCTCGGCCGCTGAACTGTCATGTCCCATCTTTAAAAAAGGCGAGTATACCTCTAGTTCTCCAGTTGGTGTGCTAGAGTGGTCTACGCTACCCCAAAAATTAAACAATTAAAAATCACAGCAGCTAAAATAGTCAAAAGACGATGTAAATCGCAATTTTCCGTCGGATAATCCGTCACCCGTCAAAGCCATTCTTTTCCCGTCCGCTACGTTAAATTCCGTCAGATTTGACGGAACTTCCGTCCAGTTGGCAACACTGCTGGCAACACTGCGGCCTAGTGTTGAATACAGTGCCCAGAATGTCTTTGATTTGGCTGGTTAGCGCGTGCTTTGTGTGAATTAAAAATATTATTTAGTTGTGTTATTGTCTCAGTGTATCGATAATTATTGTGTTTAAATTATGTTAGACGTATTATCGTCGTTGTCATTGGTGGAGTGTGTGGCTAGTGTGTGTTTTCTAGTTTCTGCGAGATTTTCTAAACAGGTGACTTGTGCCATGTCGGAAGGGGGAAAAGGCAAAGAATATTGGACAAGGTGCCCCATTAAAGAGTCAAGCGCTAGAGATGGTGTGTTATGTAAGAGAGTATTTTGAGAGGGAAAAAATAATGGCGGGCCTTTTTTTTACGTTTGGCGCAAGTCGTAATGCAAACTGCTGCTTGTGTTAAAATTATCGATGTTGGAAAAGAAAACGTCCGTGTAGATTTTAATCATAAATATTTTTACAGTTTATAATTATCTCAACGCCTTTGTAACAATATTACTTTGAAGAATACCCGCACTCATAAATGTAAAGGCTTCGTATTAAATTTAAACCTGTTTTTACAGTTTACAGTCCTTTCGACGCTTTTCTAACGGTACGACTACTACTACTACTACTAATCATAATAATAGACTAAAAAAATAATAATGTACACAAATTTTAATGCCTAGTCATGGATGAATATATAATAGGATGCGAAACTTACTGAGTTTCCCGTAACACATACTAGAGACGCTGTTGTAGAAATTGATCTTGCTGCCACCTGTTGGGCGGAGGGGCGTTGTTACATCTAGCAGCGCACCAAGTAGCGAAAAGAGTAACTAATTATTCCATGCATTTAGCAGCGCACCTGGTGACGAAAATGTTAAACTGTGCAGAAAGTATTCCCTCCCACCCTCATTGATATTCAAAACTAACCCAATTTAAAATAAAACATTTACATTTTTATTCCTCACAGCATCTTCTACTGAAAATTCTTACCGGAGCCAACAGGAAGATAAAGGAGACGATCTATTTTACACTACCCAATTAAAATATATAACCAGACAGAGACAAAAAATAAAGCAAAAGGTTAGATAATTGGGATTGTATTCTTTGGGTATTTATTGTACAGCGCAATGGAAAAGTCTGCAAGAACTACTTAGATCGTTCAATTTATTGTATCACTATTACTTTACAATACATTCAACAACACTATTTTTTACAACGTCCATAAATATCACTGTTTAACATACACTGCTTATACACACACGTATCATTTATGTTCACTTATTAGCAAGTTTCTGTCTGCCATCTTGTCTCCTCGAGCAATATCTCGAACGGATAAATAGAGAACTCTGGGGCCCAATTGTATAAATCTCCCTGACTAAAGATCAACTTTGATCGAAGATCGAAAAGTGAACCGAGTTCAGACACTGCTTCTATTGTATAAAACTTTCCTGCGATCAAATTACCTTGGTTCAAATGCAATCTAAGTTCACGTGAAAAGGATTTGGCAACATCGCATAAACAGGTGAAAAACGTGATGCGCGGACAGGTTTGTTCAGTGTTGCCAATCTAGCGACTTTAACTCTTTTTCAACAACAATTTCTTTTAACTTTTATATTGCTTAAATAGGAATTTAGCGACCTTTTTAGCACCCCATAGTGACAAAATTTAATCTTTCTTTGTCGATAATGAGAAATCTAGCGACTTTACAACTACTTTTTGACGACTTTCCGTACACTCTGTTGGAGACACTGGTTTTTGTGCAATGTAAATAATGGCGGACAATAAGAAGAAGGTTACTGTTCTCCGAGTTGTTATCATGTTATGGTGTTTGATACTGCTAAACGTAATAAAGCTTTATAAAACGACAATTTTCGTTTAGTAATACAGTTAATTGAAAATTTATGAATGTACCTATCATATCTGTTAATAATTAATGGTTGTTATAAACATAATATAATTATAGGTTATGTTATTTGATACTGCTGAACACGATAGAGCCTTATAAAATATAAGATTGTTTGTGTATTAAGGCAAGAAATTGAAAGAAATATATATAAATGTACCTATCATATCTATTAATACTAATAATAATGGATATTTTATTTGCACAATCTGTCACTCGTATATTTCAAACAGAAAAGAAATAACTGAACTTGGATCATCTAACTTAATCGGAGAAATTTCTTCAGTCAAATTTGACTTTAGTTTGAGACAAATTAATCTCAGATTAGACTTTATACAACACAAAATTCCAAGTTCAGCTGAAACAAGGATCAATTTAACCTCTGATCTAAGATTAAATGGTTTATACAATCGGGCCTGGGTAATGTACCCAACACGTAGTTCTAATGTTCACCACCTACGACGTTGGGCGCTGATCATCTTATTTGAGCCCCCTGCCGCCAGATGGTGCTGACCGCAGTTTCTCATCCTATTATCCATGGCCTAGTGTTTAACAAATTGATTAGAAATGTATGTGTTCATGTCAGCCGTTCATTACTGCACTCTATCGGCAGCGCGCTCGCTTACACGAAAGATGGGCAACATGACAACACTGCTTCCCCTTCTCTGTAAGCTGTCAAGTCGGAAGTAGTTTTGGTCAAGTTATAAGCTACATGGGTTGTATACATGCGGAGACCAAGAGGAAGGCGGAAAATTGAAAAAATTGGAGAATTCTGCACTTGCAGTGAAATTCTGTGGTCCTATTAGATTCACAGGAATTTCTTCTTTATTTTAGGTACTTAAATTAATATTTTTGATATATTTAAATGGACAATAATATTTCCCAAAATTATCATTTTATTATCTACGAAAAAGCAGAAGAGAGGCAGACGACTTGACCAAAATCAGCCTAAGCTTTGGTGGAATATTTTGAGTATGATGGCGATGATGGTGATTATGACTATGAACTCGATCCAGGATTTGCATTCCACTCTTGCTCAAAGAGGTCTTTGTCTATAGCAGTTCTTGAGGTGTCAACCTTGTAGACGTTGTCCAGATGCGTGGAAGGTCGTTCTGCTTGCTAGAGTCGGGCAGACTGCCTCATATTATCGCCCGTTCTCGGTTGCGTAATCACCGCAGTCCCGAGCAGTGCGCGACGTAGCCAAATGACTCATTGATAGAGAACACGAGATTCTCTTGGTCCCGAGATTACCGATACTAGATCACTCCCGACAGTCTCGGACGTCTATGCGGGACTGTTGTACTGATAAGCAAGCGATATCGCTCGGGCCGCGCTCGTATAGGAAGCATTGGCTTATACATTTCCCGGTTCTTTAAATATATATCATGTCGTAGCTCCTATAATACTTGATCAATCGCGCTGTAATTTTTTGGATTGATAGCTCAATGTCTAAGGAAAACATAGGAAAAAAAATCGAACTGAAAATATTTTTTTGAAAGTGAGAAAAAAAATTAACTTCGATGGAGATTGATGTGTTCAGAATAGACATTTGCAACTTCACCTTTGTAGGCTGATAACTTTTTCGTTTTTCACGTTAGATGGGGGGTCAAAGCGAGAGAAATGTTGAGAAAGGATGGAAATTACTTTTAAAAGTGATGGCCACTCAAAATTTTTACTGGTTCTCGAATAACGGCGAGTTAACCTGTTAGCGCAGGACTCATGACTCAAACGTTTGTTCCGTAAAATTTGTACGGAACCTTTCAACGCATGAAAACTCGTTATTGGACGGATAGTATTAATTGATATTTTAATAAAGATAGTTGAAAATGAGGCTATATAGTCCAAGATGGTTTACACTTTATAGTAATTAGGCTATCTTTTATAGCAACTAAATAAAAAAATTGTTTGTAACACAATGATATATGAAACATGAAAATATTAAAAGCTGGTTCACAATAAACCGAGAACGGAAACGGCAACGAGAACTAGAACGGAAATATTTTTAAAATAAATGTATTTAAAGGTAAGCATTCACAATTAACTATTCTGAATGCTCACATTTAATACTGTACATTTATTTTAACATTATTTCCGTTCTCGTTTCCGTTCCCGGTTTATTGTGAACCAGCCTATACTATAGAAAACTACACTTTCTATTGGTGTGCACGTTATAAATTATTGTTACAGAACAATCATTATTGTATTCTAGCCATGTTACAATATAAAATTATATAGGCCTATATGATTTACAATAATTATCCTATGTTATAGGAACGAGAATAACAAATTAAGAATTAATCAGATTTCTAATATTTGTACCTAATGATAACTTACAAGACAGTAATAAATAATAACCATCATAATAATCCTGATAATCATAATCTTAATCATCCTAATGATTACGATAATGATGATGATAACAGTAATACTAATGATAATAATGATATAATGATGATGATAATGATAATAATAATAATAATAATAATAATAATAATAATAATCGCTGTAGAGTAACGGTTAGCACACCTGACTGTGAAACGATCGGCTTCCGGTTCGAATCTTGGTTGGGACAAGTTAAGACTGGTTCACAATAAACCGAGAACGGAAACGACAACGATAACGGAAATATTGTTAAAATAAATACATTTAAATGTGAGCATTCACAATTAACTTTCACGTTCCCGTTTCCGGGTTCCGGGAATCTTCTCGTTAATTGTGAATGTTCACATTTAAATACATTTATTTTAACACTAGTTGTACCTGGCGCTCCGCTGCACTTATTAGAAATAAATATAAAGTAATTACATAATTAAAATAGAACATTGGGTCCAGGGAACATTCGTGTTTGATAGAAGAATAAATCGTTTAATATGTTACTTAATTTAAATTGTATTTAAATAATTAAAATGCTATCATTTTGGTCCAGAGACCACTCATTTGGTGCAAATATAACTCGTTTAACATTTTTCTAAATTAGTCTTGAATGCATCCTTTAATAAATCACTCCAAATTAATAGAGTTGATTGTGTAAAAATGTAAGAATTCACGACCTCCTATGCACTACTGCCATAGAACGAATAAATTTGTTTTTCTTCCTACTAAAAAATTTAATAGTTTGCACATAGCAGTTACGGAACAACGACGCTATAATCTGAGGTGGCGGTGGAAATGTATTGTTATTTTAAAACTCTTTTATATCCTTAAATATCAGACCTATCAAAATTTTGCCTGGAATAAAACTTATCGAAAATCATTTTTGAAGAACCTTCTGTTATGTAACATTTTTCACAAAAATCAATATTAAGCGAGATATTTCGGTTTATTAATTCAGGCCCCCTTACAACCGCCCTTTTAAATAAAGTATTTTGAATGCTACATAGCCTAAAATCTAAGTTACAACGAACTTAATTTATATTCCAATTTTCACTGAAATCCGTTCAGCCATTATCGCTTAAAAAGGTAACTAATATCCAGACAGACAGACAGACAGACAGACAGACTTAAAACATCAGTCCTATCAAAATTTTGCCTGGAATAAAACTTATCGGAAATCATTTTTAAAGAAATTTTTGTTATGTAACATTTTTCACAAAAATCAATAATAAGCGAGATATTTCGGTTTATTTGCTTCAGGCCCCCTTATAACTCCCCCCTTTTAAATAAAGTATTTTGAATGCCATATAGCCTAAAATCTAAGTTACAACGAACTTAATTTATGTTCCAATTTTCATCGAAATCCGTTCAGCCATTATCGCGTGAAAAGGTAACAAACATCCAGACAGACAGACAGACATACAAACAAAAATTTCAAAAAAGCGATTTTCGGTTTCAGGATGATTAATTAATTATATACGTTAACACAAATTATTTTTGGAAAAGCGAAAATTACCAGAAAATTTTCGCTTACAGATTTATTATTAGTATAGATTATTTCTCGTTGTCGTTTCCGTTCCCGGTTTATTGTGAACCAGCCTTTACCTGGCTGAGGTTTCTCGCCTCAACCCATTGAGAGCAAATTCTGGGTAACTTTCGGCGCTGGACCCTGGACTCATTTCGCTGGCATTATCATCTCATTCAGACGCTAGATAGCTATAGCAGTTGATAAAGCGTCGTAAAGTAACTAATTTAATAATAATAATAATAATAATAATAATAATAATAATAATAATAACCCTCTTTTATTCTCTGTTGTTATGATAAAGCAAATATAAATGACACTCAGGAGGAAACGCAGAATAAATATGGGGGAAATGCCTGTTATTATTCGGTTGAGAAGCTTTTGTCACCCAGCCTGCTCTCAAAATACTTGAAAGTTAGAATTTATAAAACAGTTACATTACCGGTTGTTCTGTATGGTTGTGAAATTTGGACTCTCACTTTGAGGAACAGAGGTTAAGGGTGTTCGAGAATAAGATTCTTAGGAAGATATTTGGGGCTAAGAGGGATGGAGAATGGAGGAAGTTGCACAACGCAGAACTGCACGCATTGTACTATCACCTGACATAATTAGGAATATTAAATTCAGAGGTTTGAAATGGGCAGAACATCTAGCATGTATGGGCGAATCCAGAAATGGATATAGAGTGTTAGTTGGATGGCCGGAGGGAAAGGACGTTTGGAGAGGCAGAGACGTAGATGGGAAGATAATATAAAAATAGATATGATGGTAGAGACTGAATTAATCTTGCTCAGGTTAGAGACCGATGGGGGCTTATGTGAGAGCGGCAATGAACCTCCGGGTTCCTTAAAATGCATTTGTAAGTAATTATGATCAATTTGTGAAAGGATCTACTCTATTTCGTAATTCTGTCCTTCCTCTTGCAAAAGTGTTTCCATTTCACATGCAGCATTTTATCAGTTGGGAAACAAAAATATCTTTTGTCAGAGTCTTTGGTCCTTTATAATATAAATAAGTATTAATTATTTTATTTCGTCCTTACACAGCACAATAATTACCCATGCTGATGAAGATGCCGTTGCATAACAACGAAACATCCAGATGTGAACGCGCAATATAATAATACAGTCGTGTGTTATCCATTACTATAGCGTATACAAAACACTATCGAATGATTAAATATGCAATGTCAACGAAATGCTGATAGCGAGAAAGTATATCATAGCTCCAACCATAACTTGTTATTGTTTTAGACTAGCTTAGGATTAGGTAACGACTGAAAGTGCTGCATTATTTTGCTTCTCCGGAAAGGCAATAAATAGTTCATTAAAATAGTGTGCCTTCTGTAAGAATGTCGACAATCATAATGTGCTGTATTATTGCATACCACACTGCTGTGCCTTCTTAAATTACTTTATGAACATTAATATTTCAGAAAGAGTCACGAATTTCAGTGATGAGCGGCAATTAAGCCGGCAGTCAGTGTACGCATTTCGTAACGATAAGTCGGCCGTGCGATAACAGGCCGGGACCCGGTATTCCTCGTTCCCGAGAGTGCCAATCTCGAGATTACGATTCTCGGAACTGGCGTTATCGGCCAGCCAGTCTCGCCTACGAGACGAGCGGGAGTAAGAGGCAGTTTGCCCGACTCTACTGCTTGCCTCGGGGTGAGATATTTTGAGCCGGGTCACAATAATGCTCCTTGACAGCCGTTTTCAGCCTTCCCCCAACAGGCCTGCATACCGCCTGCACTGCTGTTGTGACCACTGAAAAGTAAAAACGGTATTGCAAGTACTGGTGAAATAACACCACTGTTCATGATTATCGACCATTTCAGAGATGAGGTTCTGTAGTAGGCTATATTCTATCTTATGTCGTGAGTGTTATAAATAAATAAATGACTGCAGTCTTCTTGGTTATTTTTTTTACATCAATATCACGTTCAGGGTGCCTTTTGTCCGCGACTATGAAGTTACTATCTTAAACAATTTTGGGTGAAGTTACAACACAAAGCAATATGTTGGTACATAGATGTTGTGACGGATTTTCTCCCACTATTACGATATTATTATTTACTTACAAATAGCTTTTAAGGAACCCGCAGGTTCATTGCTGTCCTCACATAAGCCCGCCATCGGTCCCTATCCTGTGCAAGATTAATCCAGTCTCTATCCCACCTCCCTCAAATCCATTTTAATATTATCCTCCCATCTACGTCTCGGCCTCCCTAAAGGTCTTTTTCCCTCCGGTCTCCCAACTAACACTCTATATATATTTCTGGATTCGCCCATACGTGCTACATGCCCTGCCCATCTCAAACGTCTGGATTTAATGTTCCTAATTATGTCAGGTGAAGAATACAATGCGTGCAGTTCTGCGTTGTGTAACTTATATTTTATTGAAAGATTCCACAATTCGTGGTCACCGGCGTAGCTCAGTCGATTAAGGCGCTTACGTGCTGATCTGGAGATGCACTCGGGCGCGGGTTCCATTCCGCTTGGACTGATTACCTGTTTTTTCGAGATTTTTCCCAATCGTAAGGCGAATGTCAGGTAATCTGTGGCGAATCCTCAGCTTCAATTCCCCAAATACCATCTCGCTATCACCAATTTCATCTACCCTAAATAACCTCATAGTTGATACAGCGTCGTTAAATAACCAAGGAAAAAATATTCCCGAATTTTGTTAATGAAAGTGAATATGCCAGTCTTGAAGAGAAATTTTCAACTCTCCAATACTAACTTTTCCTGAGTACATTAAAAGAGTTTTCAGTGTTGTGAGAAAACACGACAGCCTTTTACTCCTGGGAAAGACCCGGTATTCAATTTGATAAGAGACAGTGAACTTCGAGGCCTTTCTAGAAGTTTGGCAACGAGAAAATTCCATCACCACCTGGGATCGAATCCCTAGCCAGTTGCTCTACCAACTGAGTTACTCACAGATTATTGTAGAAGCCCTTCTTCTCTGCAGGTATATATTGTAGTAGTTTTTTTTTGTCATCCATTTTTATAAGTATTGATGAGGATTTTACCATTATAGGCACATGTATCTGGCAGTATTGGAGCATTATGAGCAGGTTTCCCCAGTGATAACTCATATTTTACCGAGCCCATCTATGCGCTTTGATGCTTGCTTACATAGTATTGGACCTCTATTGATTATGCTACGACCAGACCTTATTAATCTCGAATGAAAGCCCTACAAGGACAAAGAAGCTCTTGATAAAATGTATCACAGAGTGATTTTTTGCAGCACACTGTGTTTACTTTGACAGAATCAGGGCCAAGTGATTGTGTATGTTTTGGCAATGCTTCGGTGGTGCTAGAATAACAGCAATGTGTCGGGATCCGAGTGGGTGACAGCTGTCTTGCATCACACATTTCTGAACGGACCTTCATTCATAAGCAGCTTTCTGGCACCGCGATCTGTTGGTTGCGAACTGCATGGCTTCTTGGAATACTGAGCAGCCTCTTGTGGACCATCTTCAAAGCCTCGAGTTGTTTTCTCTGTCACCCGATATTACTGAATTCTCTCGTGTTCTAACTTATTCCGTCCGATCCCATCTACTCTATTAGTTGTCTGTGTTCAAATGGTATTTTTCTTTGAAGATTTTTATATCTAGTTTGGATTCCGAATCGGTTCATTTTTATTTCCATCCTGATAGAACTGATATTTAACCCTTGCGGTGAATTTCGGTAAAGTCCGGAGGACCAAATTAATCAAATTCACTCTCCTCACCTCCACGCTGGGGCCCCCTGGGATCTTTTAAGACGCGAAACAGAGAGTGGTGTGCGGAAAGCAACGGGAAGCTATCGCATTTATCTTTTCCAAGAAAAACTGCAAACATTGGTGAACGGGAGAAGAGTTCGGAGCAGAAGATGCCAGATGTCAGACGACATTAAGATATTATGTGGAACATATGCGGAGACTAAGAGGAAGGCGTCCACACTTGTGGAGGAACGGTTAGCGCGTCTGGCCGCGAAACCAGGTGGCCCGGGTTCGATTCCCGGTCGGGACAAATTATCTGATTGAGGTTTTTTCCGGGGTTTTCCCTCAACCCAATATGAGCAAATCCTGGGTAACTTTCGGTGCTGGACCCCGGACTCATTTTACCGGCATTATCACCTTCGTCTCATTCAGACGCTAAATAACCTAAGATGTTGATAAAGCGTCGTAAAATAACCTACTAAAATAAAAAAAGAGAAAGGCAGAAAATAGGAAAGATTCGAGAGTGCTGGGTTTGCAGTGAAATACTTGCCCATGGGCAGAACTCTTATGTATGTATTGCGATACTGCCAAAAATAGCTTTCGAGATTTTCACGAAATTCATGTTTTCGTTAACCCTCATATAAAAAAATGGCAGTGTATTCAAAGCAATCCCAATGACTACATGAAACGTATGACTTAATCAGTGGCGTACGCAGAATTTTGTCAAAGGGGGGGGGGTCATTATTAAAATTGTTTACAATTTAAATTATCGGTATTTTAAATTCTATGTGTTATTATTATTATTATTATTATTATTATTATTATTATTATTATTATTATTATTATTATTATTATTACTACTACTATTATTATTACTATTATTACTTACTTACTTATTTACTTACTGGCTTTTAAGGAACCTGAAGGTTCATTGCCGCCCTTACATAAGCCCGCCATTGGTCCCTATCCTGAGCAAGATTACTCCATTCTCTATCATCATATCCCACCTCCCTCAAATCCATTTTAATATTATCTTTCCATTTGCGTCTCGGCCTCCCTAAAGGTCTTTTTCCAAATACATTTATTTATTCTGATGGTGCTAAGGCCACAGGCCTTCTCTTCCACGCCACCAGACGTCAATTTTAATTGCTGGTACGACCAATGAACTTGTTAGACTGCCCAGAGGAGATGAAGCCAAGACCATCGTTAATGAATTTTATGACCTTTCTGACTTCCCAAATGTCATAAGTTGTAGTGATGGTACTCACATTAGGATACAGTAAAATGAGTTTCAAAACAGATATAGGCCCTAATCAGGCCCATATGAAAGAAGGAACTTTATTGAATTTGATAAAATAATTTCTGTATGTGATTTGCAATTCCAATTTTAAAATACTAGCAGATTATTACTTATATTAACCAGAATAAATGTAAACAATAAAATTCACACTAATCACAGAATTTTGAATTCAATAAACTGTTCAAGTTGAAGAACAGCCTTCTTGATTATACTATTAGGGGCTGCAAGACAATAAACACCTTTAAGAACAGCTTAAAAGATAACCTTATTAGCATTTCACTCCAATCATACTGATTTAAACTATCACTGACTACATTGTTACTTTTTTCTTTAGACATCATCCTGATTGTGCTGTATTTTAATTGTCTCGTAATAATCTCTTTCTATTACCTAATATTATTTGAAATATATTAACATTCTATGTATTTTAGTTTAATTCTGCTACACAGTTTATTTCAGTGTTTAATTAATAGTTCATAGTATTTTGTTGTTTAATTTGTAAATAACTTTTGTATACATGTAACTCTCATCTAAATCAAATTGTTGGATTCTTTGTAAGTTCATGCATATGTATATACACTTTTTGCTGGTTGAGTGGAAGAGAAGGCCTTACGGCCTTAACTCTGCCAGCTAAAATAAATCATTATTATTATTATTATTATTATTATTATTATTATTATTATTATTACTGCTCTATTGGCTGATTTTAGAATTAACTTATCCATGGATATCTTATACAGGGACATCATTTTATTTTTACTTCAACTTTTATTGTACCTGAGTTTTTGAATATACTTCACTCCCACCCCTTCTACTAACGAAGTTCCAACCCAACTGTCGTCCATACAGAACCAAGGCCGCAGTACTGACTTAGTGATTATAGTACGTTTCAGAAATATGTTCGCGTTTTCCAGTGACGAAAATTTCCAATATTGAATCATATTTTCGCACAGGTACTGTCGTCCGTTTGCCTACGTCGCATCCCGATTTCCCCCACTGCTTCTGCTCGCCCCTCTGTAAAAAAATTAGTGGCTGGGCTTTCTTAGATCTTTTCTGAAAACATTAATTTCTATTAGGAATTAATTGGACGTCTACGTAATATTAAGCAACTGTTCAAAATAACTTAAATAAAAGGCCCTCGTTAAGTAATTAACTATCACGTGATTCTCCCCCCCTCTACGATCCTGCGACATAACCACTTGGACGGACAGTAGATAGCATGTCTGAGTAATTTTATCTGTGCGGGTCGGGCAGAAGTGAAGATTGAATTTACAGTACGTAAGGTACTCTTTTATAGAGTGGATACAGAATTACTTCAACATGAGTTACTAAGTATGAAGGACGAAACTAGTAATTGGAATTAGATGCAATAGTCTATAGTGCTTTAATAGGCACAAAAGAACTGAAGCCTGTATCGAAATGAACATTTTGACAAATGTGTTTAAATATCCATTTTATGATTATTTTTCATTTTAACCTCATTCTCTATATCGTACGCTAATGTGCTGTAGATAGTATAATATACACTGCATAATGAATAGTTCGCATGGATAGCTCAATTCATGAGTAAAAACACTTATTGTTAATACTGTACTGTATTTTGATTAAACAAAACCTAATGAAAATTATCACATTCAAAATCGTGATATTTCCCACTTTACGTAAATGGATGAACTACTTTTCTTCCCTCCTGTACCTAGTAAAGTGATTTGTTTGTATTTTACGCCAGTATCATCGAACTCCAGTCATGGAAGGAGATAGCAAACGGCGTTGATCCAAAGGTATAGCCAGGTTAATATTAAAAATGTTAGTAAAAATAAAATGATGTCCCTGTACAAGGATAAATTTAACTTGTTGGCTTGCAGAAACATAAAATGTTATCATTAGATAAATTTTATCCATGAGATAGTTTATCCAAAGCTTATTTCATACGATTGTAGAAACCGGCTATCAGAACGGCTCAGTGATGGATAAGAGAATCCTCTCTGGAAGTCAAACTCATGCGCTCGGGGTCCATGCTAATGAGAAAATGATGGAACTGGAGCGGCGTGGGATGTTTGTGGGTCGGCTAGTAGCGGGAACAGGCCGGGCCGCGTCTTGTGCTGCTGCAGTGTACAAAAATAAACAAGAAAGCTCATTCAGAAAACTCATTTCCTTTAGTGCGGTCTCATAAGATGAAAGGACGAGCGCAGCGCCCTGGAATGTGCAGCGGGGCACACTTCGTTCGTTCGGGGCTTTTTGTTGCTCCTCTGTTGGTCCTTTTCATTTCGCCTGGTCAAAGAATATAAAAGACGTCGTAAATTTTTAATGCACTTAGTGGGTATTGCCAATTTTTTCCCTCCCCCTCCTGTGGACCTTGTATTCTCTTTCTCTCCTTTCTGTTCTAGAGACGTGGAGCCGTCTCTCGATTTCTTCGTATCGCTTTGTGATTCCCCTCTACAGCTCACTTTGACTCGGCACCAGATAATCGCAAGATCCTATCACTTGTCAGGACAAGTACTGATTGACATAAATATAATGTGTACAGTCTTAAAGCTCATTCACAATGAAAATTAAACATAACGTAAGCGTTAACTTAACGTTACAGTAAAATCAAGAAGTCATACCATCATTCACGGTGGGAACATAAACATAACAGCAAACATACTTGGTAACCATGGAAACATAACAACGACGCCATTTCCTAATATTCTGTCGTATACGATTGTGTTCTGTTTGCAAATCACGTAAGCATAAGCATGAAAGTTTGGAGTTTGCACTTTCATGTTAACGTCTTAGGTAATGTTTATGTCAATGCTTATGTGAATCATTGTGAATGATCCCATTTGGTAGTCTGGGCGCAAACTTCTGTGCTTATGTTACGGTTATGTTTAATTTTCATTGTGAATGGGCCTTAAAGACTCATTCACAATGAAAATTAAACATAACGTAAGCGTTAACTTAAGAATATAAACGTTACGATAAAATCAAGAAGTCATACTATCATTCACGATGGGAACGTAAACATAACAGTAATCATACTTGGTAACCATGGAAACACAACAACGACGCCATTTCCTCATATTCTGTCGTATACTTCAGCGCTCCACGATTGTGTTCTGTTCGCAAATCACGTAAGCATAAGCATGAAAGTTTGGAGTTTGCAAACTTTCATGTTAACGTCTTAAGGTAATGTTTGTGTCAATACTCTTTCAGGGGAGAGCTAAAGTTTTTCTGTATATCGTCAGTTTCTTGGTAAAAGTGACCAAGTCACATTCCAAGGCTTCCAAGCATTATGAGAATTTAAGACATAATTTTATATTAAAAACTAATAATATAGCACATTTACCTTCAAAATAACTTATTACTAACATCTAAAGAAGTACAGTTATCTTTGGATCGATCGTTAAACCTTTAAATGCCTTTTCCCAACAATTTTGCATTTTGGACTTGGTCACTTTTACCAAGAAACCGACGATATATTATATTTTATGTTACAATTATTAGCAAAATAATAATAAATAAATAAATGCTTATGTGAATCATTGTGAATGATCCCATTTGGTAGCCTGGGCGCAAACTTCTGTGTTTATGTTACGGTTATGTTTAATTTTCATTGTGAATGAGCCTTAAGACTGTACATATTATATTACATTATATTACATTGTGAATGGGCCTTGATACTTGCTTTAATACATTTCCACTCGGTAGGACGATTCCTGGCATATAGTTTCCAATTCCACCATAGACGAAAAGCCTTTCTTTTTTAACGTAAGTAAGACGCGATGAAAGGGATCAATATTTTAATGTTTCTGTGACTAAATTTCCGTATTCACTTCGACGGGCAAGCCAAAACTTACCTAAATGTTCCAGTCCCCCCAAAAATGAATGAGACGACTCTTGGTGATGCGAAAGTCTATGTTCTATGGCGCAGTTCACATAGGGTTACCATCCGTTCGGCAAAAGGAGGGCATGTTCTCTTTTTTAATCATTTTATCCTGTCCGGCGGGCATTTAAAAAAAATGTCCGGCATTTCGCATTTATAAATAAGTTTATTTAAATAAATAAGTTTATTTATTTTAAATTTAAATATATACCGAATAAAGAATATAATTACAAACAAACAAGAGAAATAGAAATAAAATAATACAAACAATATGAAACAGGAGATACAGTAGTATTAACAAAATCTGAGACCGAATGAGCAGCGCTCCTGTTCGGTCGCAGTTCAGATATAATATTAATAAGCCTATAAGAGAATATAAAATAAAATAGGAAATAGAATTAAAATTAACAGTTACAAAAATTATATAATACAATATTAATATAAGAGAAATATAGAAGAAAAAAATAATAATAATAAATAAGTAAAATAAAATAGGAAATAAAATTTAAATTACAGCGGCAATGGAATTATATAATATAATATTAACACTAGAGAAGAATAATATCGCACGTGAAAAGTAGGACTATATATATATATATATTTCAAAATTATAGAATACAATTATAATATAGGTTGATTAATTCATACACATAGGCTATAAATTTATTTAATCAAATTGAAGATATTAACACGTTTCTAATTTTCTTGTTATATGTTAGTGGGTTACATGTTAGAAGTTCTGGGTGTAATTTAGTTAAAGCATTGTACAACCGAGGGCCAAAATTTATGCTATGCTTTAGACCAGCAGATGTGAGACATTTAGGTTCTACTAATGTTGAATTAATATTTCGTCTGGTGTCATAATTGTGTGTCTGTAATACAAACTTATTACGATTTTTATGATAAAATTTTAACAGCGTATACTTATAAATTTGTTCAATATTAAATACATTAAATTCAGAATAAATTAATTTAGTTGGATAATCGGAACGTTTCTTCAAACAAATTTTAATTATTCGTTTTTGTAGTAAATTTAACGGATTAAGATTAATTTTTGTACTTCCACCCCAAACAATTATACCATATTGAATGATAGAGTGAATAATGGCTAAAACTAGAATTTTAGTTTTGTGCTTCAAATGTGCAGATATTTGATTCGAACAAATGTAATATTTTGAAATTATTTTTAGAACGAAAAGTTACATTTGTTCGGATGAAATTTCTGCACATTTAAAGCACAATATATATATATATATATATATATATATATTATTATATATATATATATTCATAATACACTGCTCTTCTAAATTGACTGAGCCTATTGGGAATTATTTCACTAGCTTTCCAAAAACACGCTATGAAATGTTTTGTATAAAACAATTTTTGTCTCGAAAAGGTAACAAAAACGAGAAAAATTGTATTACGCTTTTTTGTTTGATATATTTCAAAGACTAACCCCCTGAAACTGATGACTAGGGCTAGGATTTTGATGACCCATAAATCATGAAAAAAATGTCCTTAAAAACAATGCGTTTATGACCTAAAAATCTTTAAAAAATGCTCCTAAAATGCCCTAAAAATTGATCTTACATAATTACCTTAGTAGGAGAAGAGGTTTTGTACTACTTAATATTTAGACTAGTAATTAAATTAAATTTTACGTAATTTTTTCTAAGTAGTACACTTTAATTATTTTATCTGATGTAGATTCCATGTATGATCGTTCACCTCTGCGTCGGCATGTGGACGTGAGGTCAGCAGTCGGCTGGTCGGTCTTGGCCCTTCATGGGCTGTAGCACCATGGATTTACTTTACTTTTAGTTTCCGTGTAGTCTACCACAAGGCCACTTTTATCTGGAATTAGCAGGTATAGAGGAGTCTATATTGAAGGGGTGGTTGGACTGATCCATTTTACGTGGTGTGTACTACATTAAAATGTCAATTTTTGTGTAGAAAAACGATTAACATATTATACAAAATAATGAGTATTAATGGAGAAAATATGTAAAGAAAATATACATTATTTTACATTAATAATGGGGATTTATGTATGTATTTATTCACACTGCAATGGGTATATACCCGGTGGCAGTGGTAACTAATTACACTCAATAATGACAATAATAAACTTATTAATTAAAATACAATTAATGATAATAATAATAACAACAACAGGGAATATACTAAATTAAATGAAACGATCACTTAAAATAACATTTGAAATATTCTAATTTGTATCTTAAAACTAAGATCGAACTAGAACCCACGAGTATATGTTCATATCTGCACAAGTACCTTTCAACATTACATTCATTTCGCTGTCAAAATTAAATGAAAATGCATAAAAAATGACCGAATAAAACAAAAGATGCTCTTATGAGTTGAAACAGGCAAAATATGCAAAAAAAAAAATACCCTAACAAATATGTCTTAAAACACTCAGTTTATCACATAACATATAAATACTAAAGCAGCTGATGTTTCTGGCTTAATAGGAAAAAGATGCAATTTCATCAAAATCCTAGCCGTACTGGTGATATTACTTAGGATTAAGCCTGTATTCTATCACAAGACATTCTCTCTGTTCTCTCTCATCCTAACGCATCCTATCGTATCATTTTATATTCTCTTCTATCATGTCCTCTATGTTGCGCCTTGTCTTGTCATGTCACGTGCCGTCCTACCCCGTTGTCCTGGCCCACCTCGTCCTGGTCTATGAAGAGCCTCCGCTGAAGTGGAATAAACAGCCAGGGCCCGTCCGTCTCGTGTGAACATCCGGATGGACCCGCGCTCAGCTCGTCTTGGAAATGTTTCAATTATTCTCACTGCCGGTCGGCGCTTAGTATGCCGAGGAGAAGCTTGATTATGGGATTATTTTATATTCGTAGACTGCGCCACGGCGTTAAACCGGTCGAGAATTTGTTGTGTACAAAAGAATCACATTAAGATAATTGCCTGGAATTCCAATGAGGCAAACTCGCGCCTTGACTAATATGTCACACGGGAAGCTGAGTGTCGTTAGGGTAGAGGAGAGTCCCACGTGCAGATCAGGACTCCATGTGCTGGCCACGAGGTAAAAGAAATAAAGAAAGATAGACGGAAGAGGGAATAGGGATATCTTATGCGAAGTTTTACCGGCAGATGGCAGGAGCGTTCCATGCGGCGCAACATGTTGTAGGGCTATGTTTTGTCATATGCTACAGTTGATTACGTTTTCCCACTTGTTGGTTTTCTGTACGTGTCAAAATTGTATTTACAATTATTTTGTATAACCTAGTATAATTTAATATAATTCAATATTTTCTTACCCCATAATTTAATTTACTTTACAATAAATAATAACGTAAACCTGTATAATATTGAGCGATTCCCCGAGATGGGTGGGGAAATCTGCAGTATGCAGAATATAAACACGAGTAAATTGAATGTTCATGAACCTAAACGAGAACTTTGAGAACAATATGCACGAATAAAAGAAATAGGAACTATGTCGAAGGTGAATATGACCCTCTTTAATGATTAGTATTTAAGAACCGTACGCTAAAAACAGGATATGCAGCCACCAATAGGGAAGAGACTATCGAGATTGAATTCCTTGTATTTTTTCTGTAGTTGCAGAAAGATCAAATGCAATTTTAATAGGATGATATAATATGATCGCAGTAGTATCACGATTAGTCGTGCGTTTTGTAGGTTAAGGACATGCAGTTTTGAATAGTGTGTGGATGATTTTGAAAATTTGAACTCAAAACATGGCTTTCATAATTAGGGTACAGTACATTAAAAACATTTCACGAAATGGATTTTACTACGGATCGTCCTGGATAATAATCATCCCAGTTTATCGAGAGTTTACTGCAGGCGTAAACTTCGGACATTCCTACAACTACTGCATATAATCTAAGCTAACATAGCTCGTTGTCGAGGTTGCATATGTTTTTATTAATTTTTCTTTTTCCTCTTGCAAAATGAAACTATAGTCAACAATTCCTTACTGGAAGTAGTTACTTTTATTTGATAGCTAGCACTTTCGAGGCCCAATTTTATTACTTATATTTTTTTAAGGTTTAAAGCATATATTCAGAATATTTCGGGACCTGATTGAAGACAAAAAGCTTTCCCTGGTGTTTACATATAGGAACATAATAAAAGTTTGCCATTTTTAGTTGTTTTTAAGAGTATTTAATATACTAATACACTACGTATATCCTCAATGTTTATATAACGAAAAACAAATGCACACGCAAAGCGCATCCCTCATAGTACACGTGCGCTATATGTTGGTGCTAGTTCAGGATATCCCTATAAGAAAACTATAAAAAGGAAGAAAAATATATGGAAGGAAATCTTGTAGGTTTTCTTCTATATTTTTCTACTTTTCTCATTCTCTCTTCTGTCCAGCTTTTATTATTTCCTTATTTCTTCTTTCACTTCTTTCAATCCGTCTGTCTTCGTTTCGGAAAGATATTGGGAAAGAATGAAAGGAGGGAGGTCGTAAAAGAAAAAGAAAAAGATCGTCGCCATCCTTTCCGTAGTTTTGTTGTTGTTTCATGAGAAAGAAAGAAGAAAGACACTCTTTCAGCTGTCCCAATAATGGGACTGCCTCATTGGACAAAGCATAATACACAGATTGAAAACAAAAACAGACCACAAAAGAGAAATGTGGGGAACGAACAAGAAAGGGAAATTAAGTACAGGAAGGATAAGAGCATACATATAACAGACCTAAACATAATAAACAAACGGATTAGACGTTCATACAAAAGTTCTTCCTCTTTAGGAAACAAAGTACAGGTGGTATTTTAAAATGGCAAGTGATCCTCTGATAGCAGTAAGGTTATGGTTAGCATTAGTTATGTGTTCGGCATACATACAGTAACATAAATACAGACATGTAAATCCTACACATACAACCCAAAAACCAAAAACTAAACACACTAGAACAATATGAAATATACAGACACACCAAAACACACCCTAATCAAATCCTCAACACACAGATCAATTTCAGAACACACACACTATTCCACTCCACTTTTGAATACGCAAACGCACCCCTACAACAGGTAGCGAAGTCGAGATGACGCCGGCGACCTAGTAGGCTCTGATGACGGTGTGAAGAAGCACCGAAACGGCTGTAAGCCACACGTGGTTATATAATTTAACACTAGTAAGTTTGCCGTTTAATCAATCATGTATATTTAAGTGTTAAAAGTAGTGTACGCAAGATTCAAGATGGGAAAATAAAAGAAGCACAAAAAGAAAGAAAGAACGATTAAATAAACAAAAAGAAGCTAAAAGAAAGAAAATAAAAATATGAAATAGGAAGATAGAAATAATAATTGAAGACTGGACATAAAAAGGATGTAAATGCAAGTATCTTTGAAAATTAGTTTTTTATTTCAAAACAGAGTATATTCTGATTCAATCCACTAAGAAAAGAGGATAAGTTCCATTGTAATTTTATTTAGAACCTAGTTCCTCCTATAGACGTACAAAGTCTATGTTACGTTTTACTAGTTTCACAAAAAAGCTGTGTTTTCTAGGGTTTTTCTCTTTGGCACTTGCAGGTTTTTTTATGCAATCTTCAACTGCGCAATTTAGATCGTACCACATTTGCCATATTTTGAAGCCTCTCACGTTACAACAAAAATTTCGATGCAAATACTTGGGTATATTAAGCGTAGTCTGTCTATTATCAGATGAAGTTGTTCCGAAGTTCCTAAACTACATTTCCTTTCAAGTTAAAAGACATTGCAGATAAAATGGCAGGCAGACCAGTACAATAGCCTGGGGATACCGCAGTAAACCCATCTCCGAAGTAGAGATACATAACTCCCACTTGTAATAGAGTTAGGAGACCTGGATAATGCCTGCCGTTACAACCAGTTTAAAAACATCAAATAGTAAATCACATGTCTCCATTTCGCTCTTCCAGAATAACGAGCCACGCCAAATAAAAACATAACCTCAATCCCTTGTTTGACAGGGATTCTGTTTTAAAACACACGCAATTGCTACGGCAACTCAATCATACACAGAGAGAGAAAAGAAACAAAAAAGCAACGCATACCAGTTAATGAGATTCCACTCATGATGATGTTTTGTTTGTCTAACCCCGTAATTGTTGCCGGGGGCCGTGAGTATCATGTTTGTAGGATAGGTAGTAGGGCAGTGATGTAGAAAATGACTTTATCTGTGCTGCTCATCAACACACTGTCTAGATAATGAACGGTTTGTTTTAAAATTTCCCCTTTCCTTCAATCCACCTTTCCTCCTCTATTGCTCTCTCTCTCTCTCCGCCTGCCTCCATGCTCGTCCTTCTTTGGAAAGCAAAATAATAATTAAAATGTCTTGAGATGGTTGCTATGCAACTAGCGTAGAGAAGTCTCTCTCTCTTTGTCTCTCTGATTCATCTGAGCTGGTCCAGCCAGGGTCGGCAGTTTGGACAAGCAAAGGCTCTGTCCGTCTGTCCGTCTGCCTCTTCTCGTGACGGTGCACGTTTTGGCTGCAGGAATGTCTTGCCTCTCTGTTGGGTTTAGGGACTTCGCTAGTGAAGCGGTTTCGGGATTTTTCTTTTCTTTTTATAACTCTTCTACTTTAATCATCTCCATGGAGGAAGCTGCGGAGTGTCAGTGTTAACAGTTAGGTTGGGAGACTTAAATAAACCGTGAGTAAGTAAACAAAAGCAGTGCGGTACACTTAACCGTTGTACGGTGAGTGACAGAGCGCCATCTCCCCATCCTAGAGGCCGTCGTCTACTACAGGATTGTTTAAAATGAGAACAAATTTAATAACAACATAAAAAAATGTAAAGCGGTTGTTTTCAAATTCGTATGAAGTATTTAAAGTTCATTCGTCTAAATCAGAACTTCAATTTACAACCAAAACATATCAGAAATAAGAGTGCCAATAGTCAAAATTCTTACCAAATACTTAAGGGGGCACTCAACTATATTTTGGAACTTTTTTCCTATTTGACCAGTCTTTTTTCAAATTTGGAGAAAAAGTTTAATATACACATGGAAAGTAACATGAAAAATCTCAGCTCATTAGATCCAATACTTTTCAAAATAAAAAAAAAAATATTTCAATTTTAATCAATCATTAATTGAAATATCACTTTTAATTATCATTTTTTTTATTTTTTGGCTTTGTGCATTTGACTGTGCCTTCTCAATGAAGGGGGGGAAGAATTCTGTGTATTGATTTAGTTCTGTCACGTAAATTAGTGTAAAAATTTAATTTTTTATTTCTGTGAAATTAAATTTTAAATTTTCTAATGATTAAAAAATCATAAATAGCTTCAAAAAGATAATATTGTAAAGCTGATACACAAAATGACACTTTTTCTCCAATTTTTAAGTTGAGTGTTCCCTTAAAATGCAAGCCACCAGCATAGCTCTGTTGGCTAAGGGGCTTGCATCCCATCCGGAGTTGCGCTCGGCCGCGAGTTCGATTCCCGCTTGGGCTGATTACCTGGTTGGGTTTTTCCGAGGTTTTCCACAAAGGCAAATGTCAGGTAATGTATGGCAAATCCTTGGCTTCATCTCGCCAAATATCATCTTACTATCACCAATCTCATAGACGTTAAATAACCTCGTAGTTGGTACAGCCTCGTTAAATAACCAAGTAAAAAAGAAAAACTTAAAATCCATTAAGTCAGAAATTACATTTTACAACTAAAAATTATAGGAAAGAAAATGGATGGGTTTTAAATTCTCAGAAAATATTGATAATATATTTTAGTTAAGTGTAGATGCATATTTAAATTTTGTTTATGTAGGTCATAACCTATAAGTACAACTTAAGATGTTAAACACAAGAATAAAAATCCACAATTTCTAAGAAAATATATAAAACAGATTTAGCTAGTTCACAAAGCGAAGAATATCCTTAAATATCGGAAAGAGAAATGATAACAAATTCTTTAAAAAATCTATACATTGAATTTACGCAGACAACATAAAATTGTCAGAAATTAAAGAGGAATATCGAAAAATTCTTTTAAATTTTAACAATACATGTATTTATGTAGATAACTAAAAACTATCAGAAATTACTGAGGAATACTGACTAGTTATTAAAAAATATTTAAATAAATTTATGTAGGCGATTTAAAAATACCATAGATTAAAGAGGAATATCGGCAAATTCTTAAGAAATATATTTACAATAAATGAATATTCTTAAGGATTTAATCCAAATATTACATTACCGTTTATATTTTGGCCATTGATGATTCTGTTGGGTTTGCATTTCTCTGAATTTTCTACTAAACAATTCCTGTCTTTCTAAATTATTCTCTAGTGCTTTTATTCTGGATCTTTATGGTCACCCTCATTGAGGGCAGGTTATTTTCTTTAAATATTTATAGGGTAAACTAGGGTCTGTTGGACAGTCGGGCATGTTGGACACTCTGTACTTTAACGTGTTACCTCGCCACTTGTGGGCACCACATTCCGCTAGAAGTCATTGACTTAGCAGAATGGGTGTCCGTCATTGACTTCTAAAGTGTCCAACATGCGCGACTGTCCAACAGACCCTAATTTACCCTATATCATAAATGAAAGAGAAATTATTTAAAAATAATATTTACAATGGATTTATGCAGAAAACTTAAAAATTTCAGAAATTAAGGAAGAATATCGAGAAATGTTTCAAAAATATTTACAATAAATTTATGTAGACAACTAAAAAATATCATAAATTAGAGAGGAATATCGATATAATTCTTCAAAATTATTAGAATAAATTTTTGTAGGTAATTTTAAAATATCACAAATTAATGAGGTATATCGACAAATTTTTCGTAATATATTTAAAATGTCTTTATTTAAGTCGTAAGTTGAAAAAATCAACTGAAGTGTTAGAAATAAAACAGGACTGATAGTAAATTTTTGAGATAATATTAAAAAATAACATTACATAGGCCATAATCTGAATAATGCAACTCAAAAGTATTATGTTTGACATCTTTATTGCTTAGACCCATGTGGGCAATGTGCAAAGCTGGAACGGAATAAATATTCCATGTACGAGGACTCGGTTTTTAGTCGCATTGATACCATAATACATGAGAATGGATTAAGGATGAGCGAGTTGTTTCCATGGTGCAAACAAAATGAAATAAATCACGCAAGTTTACCATTTATAATGGCTTTCGAAATGAAATTTTCTAACAGTAGTATTAACGTTAGAACCAATTAAACACTGTGCCCATTTCCTCTACCTCCGAAAATAATTACTTATCTGACAGCCGTAGTACTGAAACCGGATGGTCTATGGCTAGTCCTCGGCATCACTTCATTTCACCCTTTTGATTTGATTACCTGGTTGGGTTTTTCCGAGGTTTTCCCCAACCAAAAGGCAAATGCCGGGTAATCTTTTAGCGAATCCTCGGACTTCACCTCATCATTGTAGAAAATTACTAAATTGTAAAACTGTAAAAATTGTAAAATATTGTAAAAATGTGTAAAAATTGTAATTGTAACATTGTAAAATTTTTGACTTGTTCCACATCTTAAAGCTTCATTGCTCATGTAAGATCTATGGAATGTAATAAATAAATTAAAAAAAAATGAAATGAAATTGAGACCCTGAGCGTCGTTTAACATCACTCGTGCTAGCCATACTTTAACTGACTCACAACAGCTCTGTTTATGTACAACATTGATTAATTATAATAGTATTTAGTTGGCTTTTAAGCGTTGCAATTGATGTCTCGATGGCCCAGAATCAGACTGTTCCAAGTCCATTTTACTACTTTTTTTTTCGGGAGAGCTAGTTTAAGCTCCTGCCATTCAAAGCTTCATGAAACAATTTGGAATAGCTTCATAGCAACCTTATGTAGAGGAATATTTACAATTTTGTTCGATTCACATATGCAGACAAGAACTGGAACAAAATGAAACACAGATTTCTTTCTTACAAAAAGTTGGACATAGGACAGTCTGGTTCTCAGCCATCGGCTGTCGATGTCTGACTTCATCGAGACAAAGTAAAGAGCGCCTATATGTTAGGCAATCTTCAGAACAATGCAAAACACTGAAGGCACGCGATGAAAATACTCATGGGCGTCCAGCCCTGTTTTAGTCCTTTACAGTACTCACTCCTGTGCCAACTTTCATAGGATGTTTCGATTTCATAGACCGGGGTTCAATTAGCTAAGAACATACATACTAGAGTTGGGTCGATTCGTGAACGAATCGTTCATTCGAACGACTATTAATAAAGAATCGTAAGAATCGATTCGTGGTATCAACGAATCGTCGTTCAAAAGAATCGTAACGAATCGTCATTCAAAAGAATAGTAACGAATTGACATTAGAGTTGGGTCGATTCGTGAACGAATCGTTCATTCGAACGGCTATTAATAAAGAATCGTAAGAATCGATTCGTGGTATCAACGAATCGTCGTTCAAAAGAATCGTAACGAATCGTCATTCAAAAGAATAGTAACGAATTGACGATTCGTGAACGAATCGTTCATTCGAACAACTAATAATAAAGAATCGAAGAATCGATTCGTGGTATCAACGAATCGTCGTTCAAAAGAATCGTAACGAATCGTCATTCAAAAGAATAGTAACGAATTGACATTAGAGTTGGGTCGATTCGTGAACGAATCGTTCATTCGAACGACTATTAATAAAGAATCGTAAGAATCGATTCGTGGTATCAACGAATCGTCGTTCAAAAGAATCGTAACGAATCGTCATTCAAAAGAATAGTAACGAATTGACATTAGAGTTGGGTCGATTCGTGAACGAATCGTTCATTCGAACGACTAATAATAAAGAATCGTCGATTCGTGGTATCAACGAATCGTCGTTCAAAAGAATAGTAACGAATTGACGTTGGGTCGATTCGTGAACAAATCGTTCATTCGAACGACTAATAATAAAGAATCGTAAGAATCGATTCGTGGTATCAACGAATCGTCATTCAAAAGAATAGTAACGAATTGACATTAGAGTTGGGTCGATTCGTGAACGAATCGTTCATTCGAACGACTAATAATAAAGAATCGTAAGAATCGATTCGTGGTATCAACGAATCGTCGTTCAAAAGAATAGTAACGAATTGACATTAGAGTTGGGTCGATTCGGAATCGTTCATGGACTAATAATAAAGAATCGTAAGAATCGATTCTGGTTCAACGTTCGTCGTTCAAAAGAATGTAACCTGTCGATTCGGACATTTCATTCGAACCGTAATAAAGAATCGAATCGATGCAACGAATCGTCGTTCAAAAGAATCGTAACGAATCGTCATTCAAAAGAATAGTAACGAATTGACATTAGAGTTGGGTCATTCGTGAACGAATCGTTCATAATAATAAAGAATCGTAAATCGTCGTTCAAAAGAATCGTAAAGAATCGTCGTTCAAAAAGAATATTAAGGAATCGTCAATCGTAGCCCACGATTCTATTCGTTGTTTGATGTAACCTGTCAACACATTTCCGAACCTGTCGAAATGAAATCAAAATATTTACTGCATTTGTTAGTAATGAACAAAACCTGAAATTTGAGTTAAATAGAGATGTAATGCAAAAAATGTACTTCATAATAAGGTTCAGTTGATAAATTATAATTTAGAGACATTATCTTGGGTAATTTTGTAGACTAATGGAGGTCATACTGAATGGTTCCAGCCAATGAGAAAGAGACAATCGAATGTCTCGCCTCTTATGCCATCTATGAGAGTGATGTAGAACGTTTTTGTTCTACGCGTGGTTTTCAAAGCAAAGTGTCTTGCGACGTTTCAAAAGAATAGTTGGAATCGCAGACTGGAAAGAATCGTGAACTCGTTGACGATTCAAAAGAATAGTTGGAATCGCAGCCTGAGAAGAATCGTGAACGAATCGTTAGAATCGATTCGTAATGTGTGATTGAATCGTTGGAATCGACTTCTGAAAAAGAATCGTGTTGCCCAACTCTAATTGACATGGTATCGTGAACACGATTCTATTTACTTGTTTGATGTAACCTGTCAACGGACATTTCCGAACCGTGCCGAATACTCCCGAGCGAGAGTGAAATCAAAATATGTACTGCATTTGTTAAGTATGGAAAATAATGAACACAAACCTGAAATGTGCATTGTTAAATAGAGATGTAATGCAAAAAATGTATTTCATAATAAGGTTCAGTTGATAAATTATAATTTAGAAACATTATCTTGGGTAATTTTGTAGACTAATGGAGATCGTGCTGAATGGTTCCAGCCAATGAGAAAGAGACAATCGAATGTCTCGCCTCTTATCCCATCTATGCGAGAGATGTAGAACGTTTTTGTTCTACCCGTGGTTTGCAAAGGAAAGTGTCCTGTAAGTCGTTCGTTGACGAATCGTTGGAATCGCAGAGTAGGAAGAATCGTGAACTCGTTGACGATTCAAAAGAATAGTTGGAATCGCAGACTGAGAAAAATCGTTACAATCGATTCGTAATGTATGATTGAATCGTTGGAATCGACTTCTGAAAAAGAATCGTGTAGCCCAACTCTACTTTAGAGTACTCACTCTTGTGCCAATTTCAAAGGATGTTTCGATTTCATAGACCGGGGTTCCAATTAGCTAAGAACTGCGGATTTCCTGTTTTCAAAAATTAATCCAAGGACTCTCTGTATTTTCTCGAATATGCCGCGCACCGTACATTTGAAAGGCATAAAATAAACTTCCAACAAACGTATTCAAGACAAATTGAAAACAATTAAACACATATGCACTGAGGTTATTTGTTTTAAATAATTAACATGGTTTTTAATTAACGACGCTCGCAACTGACGAAATTATATCAGTGTCGCCGGTGTGCCGGAATTTTGTCCCGTAGAAGTTCTTTTATATACCAGTAAATCTACTGACATGAGTCCGTCGCATTTAAACACACTTATGTGTCATCGACCTGGGCCGGGATCGAACCCGCAACCTCGGGCACAGAAGGCCAGCACTCTACCGACTACGCCACCCAGGCCGACATTAACAGATTGACTGCACATGTTTAACAAAACATTATCATACGAAGACATTTACATGAACGCTAATACACACCCCCTGATTCCGCCTGCGAAATCATTAAATACCTCCCACATATCTGAACTGATGTTTGGGTTGCCTAAACAAAAATGAACGGCTTCAGTCAGACATCCTGTACATTATTTGACACAAGTGCAACTTGCTCTCTTGCAGATGGAGTTGTTAATTGTAGATTACCATATTCAAAGGGATTCTTTGTCTATGAGTTTTCAGTATTTGGTGCAGGGAAGTCATTTCTGAACCCAGGCACTAAATCACGCAGGCTCCTAACGTTAATGGATGATTTTGGTTTTAAAAGGAAGAGTGCAAATTATTTTTGCAAACTTTTTCTAGCATAAAAATGAACTCTTAAGAATATTGTCTACATTTTTATGTTATACTTAGTCTTATTTCATTTTTGTAATATATGTTCTTCATATTTGATATTATTTTAATATGCGTAATTTGTTTATATCTTACTTTTGCCTTCCCAAGAACAATTCGAGCATTTTGGCTTTTTCGGAAGTGAGGTAATTAGAAATTATAATTTTAGATTTTCTGAAAATCCCGCGCCATGGCATCGTGGTTTAATCCTGCCTTTACTCCCGTTACAGAATGCGCTCTTGTTCGAGTCCTCATGGGGAAGAAATTTTCTCATGAAATTTCGGCCAGTGTATTGCCCACCCAACATCGTGATGCATTTGGAGAGCTACGATTGGTAGCGAAATCCGGTTGCGAAAGCCAACTATAACGCCTGGGGAGATCATCGTGCTTATGATACCTCCACTCTGGTTGGATGATCGTCCACCTCTGCTCCGGCATGTGGGCGTGAGGCCAGCAGCCGGCTGGTCGGTCTAGGCCCTTCATGAGTTGTAGCGCCAAGGATTTTATGTTCTTCATATTTCATATTATTTTAATGTGCGTAATGTGTTTATATTTTACTTTTGCCTTCCCAAGAACACTTCGAGCACAAGCTTTAGCTTTTTCGGGAGTGTGGTAATTAGAAATGATATAATTTTAAATTTTGTGAAAGTCCCGCACCGTGACGTCGTGGTCTAAGGCATCCTGCCTAGGACTTGCGTTACAGAATGCGCTCTTGTTCGAGTCCTCATGGGGAAAGAAATTTTCTCATGAAATTTCTACCAGTGTATGGGACCAGTACCCACCCGGCATTGTGATGCACTTGGGGAACTACGATAGGTAGCGAAATCCGGTTGCGAAAGCCAACTATTACGCCTGGGGAGATCATCGTGCTAACCACACGATACCTCCATTCTTGTTGGGTGATCGATACCTCCATTCTTGTTGGATGATCGTCCATCTCTGCTTCGGCATGTGGGCGTGAAGCCAGCAGCCGGCTGGTCGATCTGGACACTTCACGGTCTGCAGCACATTATTATTATTATTATTATTATTATTATTATTATTATTATTATTATATTCTCCGGTCTGCAGATGCATTAAATATGCTAATTTGCATGGATTCAACTTGGATCCATTTAATGGATTATCTTTGAGTTTTAACTCACTGATCTAATTTTAATAATTATTTGTCCATATATTTCTTGCATTTGGTCTATTGATTCATGTAGACCATTCCATTATTTCAATTCTCATTGTACTAATTTTATAATTTTATAATTATTATTTGATCAATGATTGATGTAGACCATTATATTGTTTGTATTTCACCTCACTGCCATTTTCTATCATTCATTCTCATCATCATTTGTTGTTCTGTTTTGTTTCTTGTGCTAAACAGTAATGGCCTTGTGCTGTTGTTTTGCACGTTAATATTCTAAATAAATAAATAAATAAAATATTTGGGGCTAAGAGGATGAAGCTACAAGAGAATGGAAAAAGTTACACAATGCAGAACTGCACGCATTGTAATCTTCATCTGACATAATAAAGTATCGGTACTAAAAAGGGAAAGAAATTATTAATGAAGTTTTGGGTCATATCCTAGGCTGGAATCGTGATTATTTATCTATGTACTGCAAGTTAAAAATATTATCAAGAAAAATATAAGCCTACCAATATTAAAAGATGTGTAGAAGTTTGACTGGATATTATATAAATGTAACAATTAGAAACATTAAATCCAGATCTGAGATAGGCAGGGCATGTAGTACGTATGGGCGAATCCAGAAATGCATATAGAGTGTTAGTTGGGAGGCTTCAGGAAAAAGACCTTTGGTGAGGCCTAGACGTAGATGGGAGGATAATATTAAAATGGATTTGAGGGAGATGGGATATGATAATAGAGACTGGATTAATCTCGCACAGGATAGGGACCAATGGCGGGCTTATGTGAGGGTGACAATGAAACCGCGGGTTCCGTAAAAGCCATAAGTAAGTGTTATTATTATTATTATTATTATTATTATTATTATTATTATTATTATTATTATTATTATTATTATATATAGTTATGGTTACATGGCAGTCTGCTGTGAAAATAATTATATTAGGACTATTTATTAATGTAGTTTTATTTATTTAGCTATTTAATGCCGCCTATCTCTAAAGATGGGAGTCTCAGCTTCCTGCTGGGCCTTCACGGGCTGTAATAGGAATATGAGGTACATCTACCTTCAAAACAAGGAATTCCGGAAGCGAGAAACGGATAACAAATTTAACTCGGAGCCCTTAAGGCAGAAATAAGAATACGTTCAGCAAATTGATGATGCGGGACCCCAGTTGTCAATGAATCCATGGATGAATAAATCAATGAGTTGATTGATTGATTGATTGATTGATTGATTGATTGATTGATTGATTGATTGATTGATTGATTGATTGATTGATTGATTGATTGATTGATTGATTGATTGATTGATTGATTGATTGATTGATTGATTGATTGATTGATTGTAGTCAGAGAAGAAGAATTATCAATTAAATAATGATAATTGCGTCCTTGCAAGGGCTCTTGGAATTCCTGCATGGCTGAATGTGGTCTGTCTTTGCCGTTCACCCACAAAGAGTGAGAAACAATTATTCGAATATTCGTTAGACACTCCGCGAGACGGAAGAGCTTTGCATACTGACTACAGCGCCAGTCGTATATATAATTTATATACTGGGTGTTCATTTCAAAATGTGTCATGACGTCACTGTTGATGAGTCAGCGATTTGAAGCGAGTTTCAGCTTTTATGTCAGAGAAGTTGCCTATTAACCAAGGCGTTCAATCTGAACTTGAGAACGTGTACGGTATAACTTGAACGTCGTAGCAACAGATGACGGTCTGTACGGTCTGTGTGCTACCATAACCTCTTTCGAACTGTGTTTTGCGAGACCAAGTCGTACGAAGGGTATTTGTTATCATCGGTTGCGTACGGCAACATTCCACAACACAAATCAAATGCTCCGTGTCCATGTTGACCGTCGAAGTTAATGTCAAGAAATACGTAAGTAATCGTCTTAACCCTCTCCCCATATCTCGACAGTAAGAAAAACTCACCTCAGTACATGTTTCGAAACAGTTCACATTCCTGCCACTACCGGCGTCACCGTACGTATCGGTATGTACTCTTCAGAATGAACGCCGTATTTGCTAGGCAACTTCTCTGGCACATGGGTAATACGCCTCTACGGAAGTGTAGGAATATTGAATTCTCTAGGCTCATCGACTAGCCACGTGACGGCATACACCGAGCCATGACACACTTTGAACTGAACACCCAGTATATATAATTTCTAGTTTTCGTAACCGGTTGTGCACGACTCTAGACTGGGGCCCAAGTTCAGAGAGTTTGATTTCCCTTCCAGCACAACCTCCATGACTGTTTCTTTATTCTGTGTTGTCGTCGTTGTTCGGGGCAGGTGGGCCCGGGGGAGGTTCATAGAGCATGGGAGTCTGCGAGGAGGATGCTGCGGCGTAATCAAAACTAATGACAGGGCTATCATCAGCGTCGATTAAACACAGATCACCATTTCAAAGCAAATGACCACGTTGTGCAGATTGCATTGTAATCAGAGCTGTGCGGGTACGGCTTGTTCACTGTTAACTCACCACAGCATGAGCTGCCGTTTACCAGGCTTACGATTTCATTATGTCCGCCTCCCACGTAACGGAGAGGAGAAAGAGAAGAAGGAGAAGAAGAAGAAGGAGAAGAAGAAGAAGAAGAAGAAGAAGAAAGAAGCGGGAGCAAGAGAATAAAAGAAGAAAAGCATAAGAAATGAGAGAATAATGAAGTGAAGAAGAGTTTTTTTTTATTTTTAGTTGGTTATTTAACGACGCTGTATCAACTATAGTTTGGCAACTTCAAGTGAAACCCCGTAAAACACGCCAACTTCTGGAATCTCTCTCCTTCTTTCTTCTCTCTCCCTCGCTCCTCGTCATTCAGTCACCAATCACCACGTAAATATCTGAGAGGGTGTGTGTGGGCATCGCGACCAATAGAAGAACCACTCTCCAGTATTACCACAATAACGGATTCTTCATTTTTGCCTCGACTGTCGGCTAGGAAGGTTGCATTATGCAGGCAACTAGTCAACCTTTTAATGCTTTTGTTAGCAGGTTTGACAAACTGTGAGTGGACCTGCAAGTACATAGTGCATAGTGCTCTCTCCCTTCCCCTCGTGCTTTCTCACTTGCTCCTCCCCTAGACAGCCAGCCTCACGTAGTAACTCAGTCAGGGTTTCAGTTCGATTTGTCAATCTATACTAGGTTATTTAGCGTCGATGAGATTGGTGATAGCGAGATGGTATTTGGCGAGATGAGGCCGAGGATTCGCCATAGATAACCTGGCATTCACCTTACGGTTGGAGAAAACCTCGGAAAAAAACCCAACCAGGTAATCAGCCCAAGCGGTGATCGAACCCGCACCCGAACGCAACTTCAGACCGGCAGGCAAGCGCCTTAACCGACTGAGCCACGCCGGTGGCTAAGTGAAGAAGAACAAAAGGCACCAACGAAAGGGGAAAAATGGACCAAAAACAATGGCAAAAAGTACAAATACGAAAGGAGAAAGAATTCTGTTCATTTTTCAGAAAACAAAATGCAATTTTACCAAATTGAATAACAATCACAGTCCAAAAACATAAATTTTCAGGAGAAACAAAATACTATCTCTCATGTGTGTTGTTGACACTTCAAGTATGAAATTCATCATGCCATTTCTTAAGGTGTTGTAGAAACTTGGGAAAACTGAAGTACATTTATAACTTAAATTACCCGATAGAAATACATGTGAAGAGTTCGCGGGAGAAATTATGAATGTCACATTTCTGTTAAGGATTAGATAATGATCTAATTGAGTCTATAACTGCAAGATGCAGTGCTGTTTCTATAGAAAATAAAGGAAAGGATTACTGTATTCGTGGTGATAATTCTCCTTTTTACCATTTTTCATAAGAACAACATTAAATTTCGCAGTGATCCATGTATTAGATAATGACATCAACCTTAACAAAACTGTGACATTCATCGTTTTTCCTGCGAACTCTTCATGTGTAAATATAGGCAACTGCGTACAATGGTTGTTTTAAGAAAAAAAATACTCTGTTGTGGCTGAAGTGTGGCTCTCCTTTAATCTTTTTTTCTTTAATTATACCCTATCGTTATTTACGTTTCTTCCATGGGGTTATAGGTCACGCAAGCACAGAATACCGACGGAAGGAATGCGAATGAAACACTGCGATAAGAAAGAGCAGGCGAGAGATCCATTAACATCCAATGCACCAATAATTTCAATTACCGGTTACGCTTTTTGAGGTGAAACGCCTATGTCTGAGATACAAATGAGAAAAATTGTAACAGTTTGACACGAAAGGTTTACTCTGACGTCACTCTTAATATGTACCATGAAATCAGAAGTGTAAGATGAACTTTGTGCCTCGTGGTTTTTCACGCGGTCCGTCTCTCTCCATTCTCAGTTTAATGCCTCTATCCCTTAAATGGGACATTGTGAACGAAGTGAGACAAATAGTCTTTAGTGTCAGAGTTCACGTAAAGGTTGAGATGAGTCCGAAAAGCCCTCGCAACAACGCGTTGATCGTGTACCTTTGAAACATTAATTCCTCCTGTCTCCCCGTCATATGAGTTGTTACTACTAAATTTTGTGTGGTTGTTAACGTTTGCACTCCACAGTGACGTATTATGCAATAAATAGTAGGCTTACAGAATGGATTACCGTATGTTATATGAATGCTGAAAATGTAAAACTACTTTCTACCCTCCCTGTATATTGATAATGTGTTTGCTGTTGAAGGAAATAGAAACATACGTAAGGAACATGATAATTATGTGAGTTTGTTACATAATAGGTGCTGTGTTGATGACACCTTTTCAGCTGAAGTGTTACACGCCATGATGTCTGTGTGCGCAGGTTTGGGTCTCCCGCCGGACTACCTAGGCTCGCGCGCACTGACAGAGCTCCAGCCTCCTCCTTCCACTATCGGTAGCTCGGAGTTCCCTTTCTCCATAGACGGTGAGTGGGTTTTAAATAACATATCGTCGTTGTTCCTGCAATAACTCCTATTATTAGTGTTCATACAACTGAAACATATCACTTTTAATGTATTTTAATGTATTTTATCCTATGTGCAAAATAAAAAAATTTTCAGTAGGAAGAAAAAACAAATTTATTATTCTGTGGCAGTGGTACATAGGAAACTGTGAATTCTTACATTTTCGAAAGAAAGAAATATAATTACATATAGGAGATTTTATTATTAGCTGTATCACTATTTAAGTTATTTCTGTAGCCGGGAGGAAAAAGGTCTTAAGGGAAGACTCCACTGAAAATCATGAAAATTTTCCCAAATTTTTTTTTAGCTATTTCACTTATTCAGAATTTATATTTTCATACCCCAAATGGATTCAGCTCAATTCTGATTACAAATACTCGTATGTTTACACTTTTTAAATTAAGGCTGGAAGGGGGGGCGTGGAATTTAAAGAGCTGTCAAAATTGTTTTTCATCGAAGAATTCTTTTTTAAAATGTCTGATTACAAATCTAGTAACTTTTTGTTCGCTCCCTGAAGTTACTAGATGAATGTAGCGGAGGAGAATATTAATTTACATAAATATTCATTTTATTTTCAAACCTATTTTTCTGTGTTCATTTTTGTTGATTCAACACCAACTTTCTTCTGCCAAATATTAATCAATCTGGATGAAATTTTTACTGCAAGTATTTATGAGATAGCTGCATGTTTCTATGCATTTATTTTGTGAGAAATGCTGCTAGTTTGTTTTATTAATATTTTTCTTAATGTTGCTAGTTTATTTTATTAATATCTTTTCTTAAGGAAAATATCAATAAAATGAACTAGCAGCATTTCTCACAAAATAAATGCATAGAAACATGCAGCTACCTCATAAATACTTGCAGTAAAAATTTCATCCAGATTGATTAATATTTGGCATAAGAAAGTTGGTATTGAATCAACAAAAATGAACACAGAAAAATAGATTTGAAAATAAAATGAATATTTATGCAAATTAATATTCTCCTCCGCTACATTCATCTAGTAACTTCAGGGAGCGAACAAAAAGTTACTAGATTTGTAATCAGACATTTTAAAAAAGAATTCTTCGATGAAAAACAATTTTGACAGCTCTTTAAATTCCAATGTATTTTCCATCCTTAATTTAAAAAAATGTAAAGAAAAAACAAATTTATATTTGTAATCAGTGGTAATTGAGCTGAATCCATTTGAAAGGTAAAGAAAATATAAATTCTGAATAAGGAAATTTTAAAAAAATTTGGAAAAATTTTCAGTTATTTTCAGCCGGAGGAAAAGGTTCTTAAGTAAAAAATTTATACTTTTCAGGAGAGCAGTGAAAAGATTGAAATTGACGTCAATTATAGAGTTTTTTTAATTAAGAAGTTTTTCTTGGATATTATTTCTTTATATTTCTTCTAAAATAGGTAAAGTTGCTCATTTAACATTTTTTTTATTATTTCCAAAAATAAACCCTTTTAAGACTAGAACCCAAACTGAGCAGAAGGGACTATTTAAACATAAGGCCTTTTTCATGTCAAAATAAATGAGAAATGTAAATTATTAGGAATGCAAAATGGGTCTTAAAAATTATAGGACTGTTTAACCTGGTACTTAAAGTTTTAAAAGGAAAGAGCATCAGTATGTGATAAAATGTCTAAAATACAAGTTAGACCTTTTTAATAGGGAAGCATGGAAAGTAAACATGTGATGGTTTGTAAGCAATAAAGTATTACATGTTCTTAAGTTCTTTATTCTGTGTGTGCTCGATTCAAAAAGTACTTAGGACATTTGGTAACGCTCTATAAATCCAATCAGGAGTCTTATTTGACTTTAGCCGTTTTACCAGATTGTAGATAATTGTTTCCACTTTCAGAATATATAAAAATCTCATTTTCAAAAAAAAAATGACTTAAGACCTTTTTCCTCCCGGCCACACATTTAATAGAGCAAAAATCTGAAAATCGATAAATATGTCACATAGAAGTTATTGCAGGAACAACTACTTAAAACTAAGAAACATGACGCATTTGATAATGTAGTGTTTCCACTTCTGTTACTTGGTGTCTTTCTTAGCAGCTATCGCATCTACTGAGCTCAAACAAATCTGGGAGGTTTCTGTGTGTCTTCGGCAAGGAACGCCATGACAAGGGAGTTCCTCTGAAAGTAATATTATTAAACCAAAATAACAGGAAAGAAGGAAGGAAGGGAAGATGATGGAATTATAGAAAAAAGAAACAAGGTAGAAAGGAGTGAAACTAGAAGGATGACGGAAACAAGGAGAAACGAAAACATGATATAAGAGAAAGAAGATAGAATGGAAAGAAAGAAGTGAAAAGAGTGATATGATAGAAACAACCAAAAATGAGAGATGACAGAAAAGAAATGTAATAGAAAATATAGAGGCTAAAACAAGGAACAAAATGAAGACGGAAGAATATAAATATAATATAAAAGGAAGAAAAAAAGGAAGATGGTATAAAAAAGAGAAAAAAGAAAAAATAAGTAATATTAAGGAAAGATAATATAGATGAAAGAAAGAACAAAAGTTAGATAATATAAATAAATAAAGAAAAAATAATACAGAAGAAGGAAAGAAGAAAAGGAAGATGATATAGAAGAAAGAAGGAAGAAAAGAAAGAAGGAAGTAAGTAAAGGCAAATGGATAAAGAAGGGACAAAAGAAAGACAATAAAAAGGAAAAGGAGAGATGATAAAAAATAAGATAGACAAAAAATAGAAAGAAGTGAAAAAGAGCGATGATGAAAAGAAGGGAAAAGGAGATACGCTATAAGAGAAAGGTGACAGAACGAACAAAATGAAGATAACAGAAAATAAAGGAATGAAATAAAAAAAAGACGGAAGAATATAAAAATAGACCTCGTAATATAAAAGAAATAAGGAAGGAAAGGAAAATAAAGGAAACGAAAGAAGGGAGAACTGATGATATAAACGAGAGACGGAAGAAAAGAGAGATAATATAAAAGAAAGTAGGAGAAAAGAATACGTATGGGCGAATCCAGAAATACATATAGAGTGTTAGTTGGGAGGCCGGAGAGAAAAAGACCTTTGGAAAAGCTGCGACGTATATGGGAGAATAATATTAAAATGGATTGAGGGAGGTGGGATATGATGATAGAGACTGGATTAATCTTGCTCAGGATAGGGACCGATGGCGGGCTTATGTGAGGGCGGCAATGAACCTCCGGGTTCCTTAAAAGCCACAAGGAAGGAAGAAAAGAAAGAAGAGATAAAAGAAAAGGAAAATGAATAAGAAAGGAAATGGAACAAGTTAATGAAAAAAGATGATAAAAGGAAAGATGAAAGGATGATATATAAAAAGAAGGATGATAATAAAAAGGAAAACGAGGGATTACAGAAAAGAAAGAAGAAAAATGGAGGGATGATAGAAAAGAAAGAATGAAAAATGAAAGGATTATAGAAGAGAAAGAAGATCGAAAAGAGGTAAGGAAAGAAGATAAGAAGATAGAAAGTAAGATGTAAAGAAATGAACATAGATAGGAACATAAAAAATGAAGAAAGGAAGAAGAAATTAAGTCGAGGGGAAAAGAAAAATGGAAGAAATTTTGAATACGCCATTATAAAAAAGTAAACATCACTGAGTTGTTAAAAAAGTACATTACGGACCACCACGCATGCGCAATGATAAATACCCAAATAAAACTATATTACAAAAGCTATTAGTCCAAGAAATAGACAACGCCCGAGAGGAAGAGTAATTAAGCCGTGTGTATAATTCTCCGAGATGTGAAGAACGTTACAAATGGACTTGCTAAATAGGAACAGCTCTGTTGCCACCTGCGCCTCTATCGGCGGTGTCTCGAATCAAAATCACACATTGTAGCAGTAAAGCTCTTATCGCAACAAGCATCGCAGTAATCGATTCCACTCCATCAAATATATCGATATCCTTGTAAACATGTCGCATATAGCTGTACGCATTAATTTTAAACTCCAAGAACATTATTCTCACCTGCAGAAATTAAAACAAATGGCAACCGTTTACAAAATTATCAATTGGACCCATTGAGGTGCCTAACAAGCAACTGCAAATTGACCAAAGGAACTGCCATTTTACACTCTAGTATGGAACTTTGTATTAGAAAGCTGAAGTATTTTATTTTAACTTTGTTTTCTCTCCTTAAGTAGTTGTGTAGTCAACCGTCCGAAGATAGGTTGGAACCTCATAAGTGATGCCAATAAGTAATCACTCATGAGGCAATTAAGCCAGGGGATAGTGAGATAGAGTTCACACAACGGTTAGCGCGTCTGGCCGCGAATCCAGATGGCCCGGGTTCGATTCCCGATCGGGGCAAGTTATCTGGTTGAGGTTTTTACAGTAAAGACAACGAATGTAAAGTTCTAAATTCCTCCCATAAGAAAAAGTTGAGAGGAGTTAAATCTGGTGAGAATAGAGGAACTCTTCATCTTCGTCCTATCCATTGGCCGTTCCGTATTCTTGTTTGATGCCCAGCCAGTCACATTGTTGACTCTAGAATTTATATGACTAACACCACCATTTAATAATATATCACACTAGAAATTACTGTCGTAATTAAGTTCAACTTTGATAGAGTCCATTAACTTCTATGGAAGTGTCTATACATTTTTAGAACCTCCTGTATTGTTGTTTCTTGAAACATAGTAGCGAATTGTAGGTGGCGGTTCTGTATTAATTTATTTTCGGTTTCTAAGGTGGTAGTATCAGAATACAAGTTTCCCTGAGTAGTCCCTATGCTTATGAACAGCCTCCGTAGTTGTCGCTAGGGATATCTTCTTTAATGAATGAAATTTGTAAAATACAGCATATAGTTTGTACATTTTAACCCAGAGACCTAATTTTTTGTATATAGCAACCTTTTGTTATTAATTTCATTAATCTGAGTTTAATGGTTTTTCTAGTTTTAATTTTTTTAAATTAATTAACTCATACAAAAAATATGTACATCATCTTTGACATCTTTATAATATAACAGCAGAGCCATAATTTGAATTTTGAATGTATGAGTATCTGAAAAAAAATAATCGAGCCAGTTTACAAAATTTAATTTTTTTAAGTGTCTGGATTGTATATTTTATCTTTTAATTTTGAAAATATTAACTTTAAAAGAAGCTCTGTAGTTTTATTATCAACACTTTTCATAACATACGGTAAAAATTTGAACTACTTAGCATGAAATTTGTTGGAGCTTACAGTATTTGAATGTGAATAAATGTAGTATAAATAAAAGTGTGGAATAATGACTTTAAATGTCGAACTATCGTCGCTAAAACCTGTTTGTAATTATGAAATGTAACTAAAGCGTGAATTTTGAGGACGATTCTGTTCAGAACATTTGGCCAAGATATAAATGAAAGGTCACTTATTTCTTTTTTGCAGAAAAAGAAAAAGGGGGTTTCTCGAAGAAATACAAAAATTTCACCTATTTCCTCCCTTAGAAATATGTTTGCTATTTTTTTTATTACACTATCCTCTATAAAATTATGAATCCAGTGTTTTCATTGACGACCATAGATTATTACAAATAACTGTCATAGCACGGATCTTCTGTATATTTTGAATATGTTTCATATAGCTCCTTCTTTCTCAGTGCTATCATTTGTTTACTGATACGAACAGGTGAATTTGTACTCTGTTTTTGATAAATGGAGTATAGTGACGTTGATGTTAGCTTCGCAGATGTCTAGGAAATTATTACTATTATTATTATTATTATTATTATTATTATTATTATTATTGTTATTATTATTATTATTATTATTATTATTATTATTATTATGCATATAGAGTGTTAATTGGGAGGCCGGAGGAGAAGGACCTTTGGGGAGACCGAGACGTAGATGGGAGACGTAGAAGGAGGATAATATGAAAAATATAATAATAATAATAATAATAATAATAATAATATAAATAATATATAAATGGCAAATAATAATATAAAAAATGGATTTGAAGGAGGTGGAATATGATGGTAGGGACTGGATTAGTCTTGCTCAGGATAGGGACCGATGGCGGGCTTATGTGAGGGCGGCAATGAACCTCCGGGTTCCTTAAAAGTCATTTGTAAGTAAGTATTATTATTATTATTATTATTTATTATTATTATTATTATTATTATTAATGCTCTTTCTTCACAATTTCAGCAAGTTCCAGACTTACGAGTCCTCGACCGAGCAGTTTGCGACAGAGTCGGAAGAGGGCCCTGTCGTCATCGCCATATTCGGACTCGTTCGACATCAATTCGATGATACGGTTCTCCCCGAACTCCCTCGTCTCCATCGTGAACGGATCTCGGAGCTCTAGTGCCAGTGGCTCATACGGCCACCTCTCAGCAGGCAAGTTGGCTCTCAGCGTAGTTGACTCACTTTCCCTTGATATCCTCGTATTCCCTTGGTCTCTTTGTCTTGCCTTTGTTCTCCTTGCGTTTCCCTTGTTCTCTTTGTCTTACCCTTATTAACTTGTCTTCCCATTGTTCTCTTATCTTCCCCTTGAACTGTTCCCCTTGACTCTCCATGTATTCTGTTTGCTTTCCTCCTATTCCTCTGTTTGGTTTCCTCGTATTCCCTTGGTCTCTTTGTCTTCTCTTTGTTCTCCTTGCGTTTTCCTTGTTCTCTTTGTCTTACCCTTATTAACCTTGTCTTCCCTTGTTCTCTTTATCTTCCCTTGTTACCCACATGTTCCCCTTTCTCCATGTATTCTGTTTGCTTTCCTTGTATTTCTGTTTGGTTTCCTCGTATTCCCTTGGTCTTTTGTCTTGCCTTTGTTCTTTCCCTTGTTCTCTTTGTCTTACCCTTATTATCTTGTCTTCCCCTTGTTCTCTTTATCTTCCCCTTGTTACCAACATGTTCCCTTGCTCTCCATATATTCTGTTTGCTTTTCTCGTATTCCTCTTTTGGTTTCTTGTATTCCCTTGGTCTCTTTGTCTTTCCTTTGTTCTCCTTGCGTTTTCCTTGTTCTATTTGTCTTACCCTTATTAACCTCGTCTTCCCCTTGTTATCCTTATCTTCCCCTTGTTACCCATGTGTTCCCCTTGCTTGTATTCTGTTTGCTTTCCTCGTATTCCTCTGTTTGGTTTCCTCGTATTCCTTGGTCTCTTTGTCTTTCCTTTGTTCTCCTTGCGTTTCCCTTGTTCTCTTTGTCTTACCCTTATTATCCTTGTCTTCCCCTTGTTCTCCTTATCTTCCCCTTGTTATCAACATGTTCCCTTTACTCTCCATGTATTCTGTTTGCTTTTCTCGTATTCCCTTTTTCATTCTTGTATTCCGCTTGGTCTCCTTGTATTCCCTTTGTTCTCCTTGCGTTTTCCTTGTTCTGTTTGTCTTACCCTTATTCTCTTTATATTCCCTTGTTATCCATGTATACCCTTGCTCTCCATCCTTATTCTTCTTGTGTACACCTGTTATCATGCATTCTTCCTTGTGTTCTCTAGTTCTCCCCGTGTTCTCCTTTCTCTCCTTGTGTTTGTCATGTTCTCCTTGCGTTTCTTTTGTTATCCATGTGTTCCCTTACTCTCCTTGTGTTCTCCTTGTTATTTATTTGTTCCTTGTATTCCCCTTATTCTCCTTGTGTACACTCTGTTCTCATGCAGTCCTCCTTGTGTTCCGTTTCTGCTTCACGTGTTTCCTTGATTTCCTTGTGTTCTTCTTTTCCTAGTGTTTCTCTTGTTCTTCCTGCCATCCACTTGTTATCCAAATGTTCACCTTGTTCGCTTTATGTTTCCTTTATTCTCCCTGTGTTCCTCTTGTTCTCCTCGTCTTTTCCATGTCCTCCTCGTTTTCCTTTTATTTCCCTTGTTCTTCATATATTCTCACAGCCCACACGTAGTTCTACGTAAGATTTGCCGCATAGTAAAGCTATGCGCCTGTCGATTGTTTCTTTTGACTGTCTTTATTTCTATAATACTTCTATGATAACACAAAACCAGACTACTGGAAAGACAGCCAAGATATGAGCATTCATTACGGCATAACTTGATATGTCAGAACATCCCGAGGTGACCTTTCACAGCCAGTTGAATAATGTAACATTTGTGTGACGTGTGCAGGGGCTATCAGCCCGGCTTTGGGCATGCACCCCAGCATGGCGCCTCACCTCCAGCAGCTTCAAGCCCACCTTCTACGGACTGCGGCGGGTAGTTTGCTGCCCCCTCTGCCACCCCACCCGCAGGCACAGACCCAGGCCCCGGGAGGGCTGTTTTCTCTTCCTCACCATCCCTTGCAGCCCTCCACAGGACATTCCATTTCTAAAACAGAGGTGAGTTGTGCATTTAACCCCAGTAGTAGCTCTCATTTATACATTCTTGCATATCACATGCAATTTTTCGGTGGACTGAACACAGTGGCGGCCAGTAGATAGTCTGTTATGAGAAATCAAAATGTCAAGTATAGAGGAATTTTAGTACGTCACATCATACATGGTGAAGTCACGCGTCTATCTAATTCGAACTGACACTTCATCCACTTGTAGACTCCTATACTGGGTGTTCATTTCAAAGTGTGTCGTGACGTCACTGTTGTGAGTCAACGATTTGAAGCGAGTTTCAGCTTCTATGTCAGAGAAGTTGCCTATTATTCAAGGCGTTCAGTCTGAACTTGAGAACGTGTACGGTATAACTTTGTCGTAGCAACAGATGGCGGTCTGTACGGTGTGTGTGCTACCATAACCTCTTTCGAACTGTATTTTGCGCGGGAAAATCGTACGCAGGGTATTTGTTATCATCGGTAATGGCAACATTCCACAACACAAATCAAATGCTCCGTGTCCATGTTGTCCGTCAAAGTTAATGTCAAGAAATACGTAAGTAATCGTCTTAACCCTCTCCCCATAAAGAAAAAAATTACCTCAGTACGTGTTTCCAAACAGTTCACATTCCTGCCACTACTGGCGTTACCGTACGTATCGGTAAGTACTCTTCAGAATGAACGCCGTACTTGCCAAGCAACTTCTCTGGCACATAGGTAATATACGTCTGTGGAAGTGTATGAAGATTGAATTCTCTAGGCTCATCGGCTAGCCACATGACGGCATACAGCGAGCCATGACACACTTTGAACTGAACACGCAGTACATAGAGCCTGTTGCTCCAGAACCCTAGTTAAAGAGCCGCCATTGACTCAGTTGTCGTTTTTTCAAAAAAAAAAAAAAAAAAAAAAAAAAAATTCTTCTCAACTACAAATGGAAAGAGCAAATATAAAATGGAAATATTATTTATCCTCTTCTTTTGCATCTTTCATAGATTTTTAAATAATAATAATAATAATTTGTTCAAATATAAATAAACACATTAAAATACATTGGTTCTCGAAAGAACATTGCTCGTGTTCGAGAAACAGTTCAGTAGATGCAAACATTTACTAAGGCCACAAAAGTTAATAAGAAAAAAAATTACTAAAGACAAGATGTACTGTTCTCCAACCAGGAGATCAACCGTTAAAGGAATGTGCTTACTATTGTGTCATCTATTGGAACGAAGTAGATAAATAATATTATCATTATAACGTCAGTTTAAAAACCATGCGCTCTTCTGCATATGTTATTTCCTGTATGGAGAGATTAAAAGACCAAGAGATTAACAGTGATCTAATTTTGTAACTAGGGTAGTATAAACATGTGTGTATCAATGTTATTGTTTGTGCTGTGAGAGCGAGCCAGTTGAGATACGAGTACGCACGTGTCTGACCTTATGACATCTTATGACATCAACATTCATTCACAGCATTACCCCGCTGCATTTCATTCTGCAAAGACTTTCTCGTTTGTTGGAGCACAGTAGAACCATTTAGTAAAGAATAATAAAAAAAATACATTGAATGTAGTAATAACGAAATGTAGAACAAAATAATAATTATTAGTTAAAATGAGTAAAGAATAAAAATAATAAACAAAATACAGTAAAAAAAGTAGAATGTAATTATTAATTATTATAATTAGTAAAGAGTAGAAATAAAAATAAATTAGGAAACCGTTCTGTAATAGTTATTTACATAACTAGGACAAAAAGCGATACCGTAGACCGGGTATACTTTACACAAGGGGGATAACTTTACACATTTCTAGAAAAATGGTGTATAACAGTTTTAATAATGACATACACTTCAGTCTACCACACATATGTGCTGTTGTCAAATAGAATCAGTTCCACGGAGTTGCTACACATTGTCTGTAATGTGCTGCCTTCTAAACATTTTTCTAGAAATGTGTAAAGTTACCCCCCTTGTGTAAAGTATACCCGGTTGACGGTACTTTAGAGTATGAGTAAGATTTTACAGATGAGGTGTCAGCCGTGGTACACACATTGATCATGGTACGTGTAAAAAAATTGTGTTTAAGTTCCTCATTCGTCTTGAACTGTTTTCATTAAAGTAAGTTCAATAGTTTACTCACAATTAAGTTTTGTAACCCCTCAAATCTATATGAAACACAGTGTAGATTGTTACAGCTTCATTCATTAAAGACTTATTGTAGAGTACATTCTTAAGAAATATTAGTTTTTATTTTGAAGATGTTTTTGTAGAATGTAAAAATAGCAAAATAATGGATAGTAAAAGTTATAATCTTAAATTATGTTAAAATAACCTTTGTGCCCTTATCAGAAGTGGACTTTGGGTATTCCACCGTGTTCTGGAACTTGATATTTTTCCAACATTTCAGAACTATTATTATGATGTACCGAAGCACATATGATATTGCCGTGCAAGAATTCTGTGTTACCATATGATGAAGGATGGATAGAACAGAGAAAATTTCTCTCCAGCACTGGGACTCGAATCCAGGTTTTCACCTCTACGTGCTGATGCTTTATCCACTAAGCCACACAGGATTCCAGTTCCGATGCTGAATCGAATCCCCTCAGTCGGATCCTAGCCACTTAGTTACTCGTAATGAGTGCACCTCTGTACATAGTGTGTTGGACATTGTGCCACTGTCAAATATTCTGTGACACAGTACATGAGGGTAGGCAACCAAAGGGAAAACTGAGAGGTAGAACTTAAACTGAGGGGATTCGATCCGGCATCGGAGCTGGAATCCGGTGTGGCTTAGTGGAAAGAGCGTCAGCACATAGAGCTAAAAACCCGGGTTTGAGTCCCGGTACCAGAGAGAATTTTTCTCTCTTCTATCCATCCTTCATCTTTTCAGAACTACATACATACAGGTTCCATCTCATTAGGGCAGATAGGTACAGTACTGTGCAGATTAATTGGGACAAACAGAAAATTAGAGATACAAGCTTGATATGAACATTTATTATTTTTCTTTTATGTTTTAATAAGAAATGCGACCTCCTTTCACTTTAATTACTTCTTTCATCCTCTTACATATTGAATCAATGAATTTTCCTTCACATCTGGGACACGGTACTAGACTTCAATGCCACTGTCAGTCATCATCTTTTATGGTGCTCGACAATCTTTGACACACTAAATTTCCTAACGCCAACTACATCTGCTATCTTCCTTAGGCTCATCTCCGTATTTTCACTTTCAGAGCAATATTCTTTGCTCTTTTGATACAGGTCGTAATATATATATATATATATATATATATATATATATATATATATATATATATATCTATATAAACTAAAAAAAACCTTCAAAAGTAATATCAGGTAAGATGGTGGCCAATATGTCCTAACATCACTAAATAAGAATTCAGACTAAATAGAGTAAGGATCGGCCTGTCAAATTAATGATCTTTACTGGTTCATTTCTGTGCTGTTGTAAAATGAAGGGTACAGAGCAACAATACAATTTATTGTGTAATGTGAAATTCGGTCTTGTCCCAGTTGATGTGCACAGTAGTGAGAGGTCGCCTGCACTGTTGGACTAGTGCTCCAAGGAAGTAAGCTTGGAATAGGCAACCCCTCTGGTCAACATGTTGGAAATGTCAAGTTGCAGGACACGGTGGATTAGTCAAGAGTCTATTTCTGATCACATTAGTTCTTAAAACCCAAAAATGCCCAAGAAATGCTAAACTTTATGAAAGTCATCACTCTTTAAAGTAATTAAATTAGAATATGCTTATCTTGTTTTATTTTTGTAGCTGTCAGGGGATGCTTGCAAGAAGCTGGACTCACCTGTTTCTAGTAGTGTCGTGGAGGCGGACACTAGTGCCCCTGGTGGAATCAGTTCACACCAACGGAAGGCGAGAATAAAGAGGGAACCTGTCACTGCCAATGCCACAACAGCGTCTGTAGGTGAGTGATGCCTTTGAGGAGCAGATTTCTGCAGGGTAACTTATTCGTATCTCTCTTAAAAAAATCTTGGGTAATATTTAACGGTTTCAAACCCCATACAGTCTCAAATTTAAACATAAAGTTACTCTGATACTTCGTTGATTTTGTAGTTTGTCATACTTTGTCGATAACTGAATTGTGGACATTCAGAAGATGCTTTCTACTGCAGAATGAGCACAGCTTCGCTAAACTGTTATGTGACATCATTACTGAGAGAGCATTTTTAACATAAGATAGTACATATCAGAGACTGTCGAAATAAAATTGAATTCAAACGCAAACTTACTAGGAACTTGGTCAATAATTGAGACATGGCTTCTTGTAAATAGTTCTCTTATTCTAGCACAAAATATTTCAATATTCAGTAAATTCATCACTATATAATCTTATTATTCTAGATTTAATTTGTACTTTAGTAAAAAAAAAATTTCTTTGTTCTTAACTTCTATAATAAATTGTCTAGCCTTTATTAATTAGGTAACCTTTCCGTACTTTGATTTTTATTGTAATTGTTGTTGTTGTTGTTGATTTTTATTGTAATTGTTGTTGTTGTTTTTTTTTTTCTAATACCAGGCGTTTGACAATAAAGTCATTTGACCTCTTGCACTCCAATATTTTTCAAAGATATTGTCATGGTCAGCCACTGAATCACAGCTTTTGAGGTGTTCCGAATCCATTTCTTGGTTTGAGTTGCAAAATGGACAGTTAGGGGACTGATATATTCCAATTCTATGCAGGTGTTTGGTCAAACAGTCATGACCTGTTGCCAATCTAAATGCAGCTACAGACGACTTGCATGGTAAATTGGGAATTAACTGTGGATTATGATGCAGAGAGTTCCATTTTTCCCTTGAGATTATGTTGTCAAATTTTGTTTGTTGAAGTCTAAGTATGTAGATTTAATAAATCTCTTCACAGAGTAATACGTAGATTTAGTAACAGTAGCAGTGGTGCCCTTCTTTGCCGAAGCATCTGCATTCTCGTTTCCCAGGATTCCACAATGGGATGGTATCCATTGGAATACAATTCTTTTATTGAATGTTATTAATTGAGAGAGTATTTTAGTTATTTCTGCTGTTTGAGATGAAGGTGTGTGTCTAGAAACTATTGATAGAATAGCTTTGGAGTCTGACAAAAATAAGTGCATTCTTAAATTTATTGATGTGGCATAGTGGATTCCTGAGACTTTTATTTATTGCAAAGATTTCTCCATCAAAAGATCTATAAAGTAAGAACATAACACCTGCACCAGTACCAGTAATTGTAATTGCAAATTTAATATTAATTGTAATTATAATTTATTGTAATTGTACTTTTCATATTGTAGTCGTAATCGCCTGGTAGAGGGGAAGAGAAGGCCTGATGGTCTTATCTCTACCAGATTAAATAAATACTACTACTACTACTACATTTTGGCAAGAAATAACCTCAACTCTGCATTTACTCTAAGACGTGAATATCTATAAAGTAACATTAAAATGCAGAATTCACTTTTTTTTAATTGCAGAGTTTGAAATCAAGGTAATGACTTATTTCTTACTAAGACACGTGCTTTCCTGCCTTAATACAGCAAACATAGATGCCTCTGCCTTATACAGATCCAAAAACAAAATTTACGTGGTGCAAATTTTGTTTCTGGGTCTCTACATAATGGGGCATTTCCATTGTTGATTTTCAATGTAATTTTTGAAGAACCAAACTATTTTAAGATTTCAACACACACTTGTCTTTGAGAAAATGTATTTAAAAATAGGCTTAAGGACTTTACTAATAGACGGTAATTATACACAGTATTTAAAGGATGTAAATGATATTTTGTTATTGAAGTGTTGTATCAGTGAAGAATTATGTTGTGTCAGTGAAGTGTGTTGTGTAAGTGAAACGTGTTCCTGTCAGTGAAGCTTTATAGTTTATAGTGGCAGTGTAAAGTATTTGAACAGTGAAATGTTTTTGAAGTGTTAGTGAAATCAGGATAGAATCAGTGAAATGTGTCGTAGTTCCAGTGCAGTGTTTGAGTTCACAAACAAATGAGTGTAGTGCTGAAAGGTACTTGTGCAGATATGAACATATCATACTCGTGGGTTTTAGTTCGAACTTAGGTTTAAGATAGAAATTAGATTTACTTTAAATGTTATTTTAAGTGATTGTGCTTCATTTAATTTAGGATGTTCCCTGTTGTTGTTGTTATTATTATTATTATTATTATTATTATTATTATTATTATAAATTATTGTTAGTATTAATTATTAGTATTATTATTAATTGCATTGTTAATTAATAAGTTTATTATTGTCATTATTGAGTGTAATTAGTTACCACTGCCACCGGGTTTATACCCTTTGCAGTGTGAATAAATACATACAAATATTACCTGCACATACAGGTAAAATCACTACCATCGCTTCCCCCTTATATATCCTAATGCCATACTATTCTAGTATAATACTTATAGCAGACTTATAAAGAGACAACATGGCTGTAAAAAGGAAGGCATGACCGTCACAGCCAGGATCCCGAAATACTAACTCTCTGGTTATTGTGCTTCCCTTTTATCTCTCATCTCTTGTCATCTCGACTCAACCAACAGCAATTCAAGCTATCCTGCTAAATGTGCTGCTATCTCTCATCATGAAACACATGGGTTCCAGCATGAAATGAACAGAACGTAGGCTGTTTGGTGCAAATGAACTGGTGACAGTTACAGATTCGCAAACACAAAGCAAATGCATTTTTTGCGGATCCTCCAGTGCTGGTGACGTGCCTGCTTTTGAAGCCTTTCTTTGAAAGGCAGGGCGCATGGCCAGAGGTTCCTCTTTTGATGTGAACAACACTGTACATCTGCAGTCGCTTCCAGACGTCATTTGCTTTGATGTAGCCTGACAGGCACTCCATTCGTAACTGAATTTGGTTTGATGTACTTAATTAAACATTAAAGGAATTGGGATTTATTGCATTTTATTTCTGTCTTGAGGTAAGGTTACCAGATTTTTTTCAGAATTTCCAGGTACACATATCGACGTATAAAAATACTTTTAATATTTCCGTTACACTGTCATCCACTTACATTGTTTTTGCACAATTTAAAGAATTAAAATGCTGGTACACATTCTATTTACTGACTGAACTACTAATTTCACCCCCTCCTCAGAAGAGTGAATTTTTTAAGCAGATCTTCTCTAGATCCCAATTTTTCAGCAAATTTCTGACAGCTCATGTTGAAGTTGGTCAAGTTAAGGGGTTAGGCACAGCTCACAGCAATACATTTTTTTGGAAATATTCAACATTTTTTCCTCAATTACCGTATCTTGTACAATAATGAATATTGGTATATGTAAAACACTATCCTTCTGCTATATGAAAAAAATATTTTTACGATTTTCAAGATTCAAATTTCACTGTACAGTGATGAAGCATTTCCCACATAACTCATAAACTTGTTAACTTTTTCATGTTCTCTCTCTTATTTTATTGCTGGAACTCATGTTTACAATATCATGCTCTTTCAAATACATTCCTTAATAAACATTTTTTTTTATTTTGTGTTAGATATTTGACCATTTTTTTAAATGAATTTATTTTTATTAGGCAAACTGTGAAAGATAGAGGAGTGATTTTGCCGCATATTTTAGATATGACACGCATAAATACACACAAAAAATTTTATCACAGAATGTTGGATACTTTTTGAGTTATGAGGGAAACTCTTCATCACTGCACAGTGAACTTTCAATTTTGAAAAAAAAATATATAAATAATTTTTTTAAATCGTCAAAATATGTTTATCATATAGCAGAAGGACAGTGTTTTACACATACTAATTTTCATTATTGTATAAGATAGAGTAATGCAGGGAAAAAGATGTTGAATATTTCCAAAATTTTATTCTTATAAGCTGTACCTAACCTCTTAACAAAGAGTACCATTTTCTTCATTTCACTTTGCCGTTTTCTCTGAAGTCATATATTTCTTCAAGCAAGGAATTTCATCAAATAACTTAACTTAATCCAGATCAAATTCACCTACATCTGAAGAAAAATAATGGACTCTCTTCACAGTTTTCTCTTTCTAGAGGTAGCCTCAGTAATATAAGTACACATTATAGAGATCTTGTGAATGAATAAAACAGGCACTGGTATATTCAACAGCATTTCCATGAAATTCATGAGAGACATTGAGAATTCTGATGTAAAATAAGAGCCACTTCTTCTAAATATGCCCAAAAGTTGCTTAATTGATGGAATAAATTTGTTTTCTTTCCTGGAGTTCAATTTTTCTATTAACTTCGATAACAATGGAAGACTCGACTGCAGTTCTGTCCTCAACTTTAGTTTTGATTATGGCATCGTGAAAAAGTGGTTAAAGTTATATTAGCAAAATTTATCACAACAATATGAAAGAATTATTGTACCATATTAATAATTAATACTGAAAATCGGGGAATACATGGGGAAAAAAAAAAAAAAAAATTAATTCCAGGGATAGTACAGGAACGAATTTTGTCCAGGGACAGAAAGCAAAATTCGGAGACTGTCCTCGGGAAATGGGGACATCTGGTAACCTTATGTTAAAGGCAGACATACGACCTTTGATTTAAAAAAAAAAAGTACACTTTTTAAAAGGGAAAATCACATTTTCAATTAGAATTATTCAATTTAAAGCAGAATAGCAATTTGTCCTACGATAATAACTATTTGAAGAAAAATCTCAATTTGTGTAGGACCTAATCATCCCCATGACAACATGGTGTCCTGGCTCTTACATCTATATATAGAAGTAACTGGTTCATTCTAAGAAATATCTTCAACGACAGATATAGAAATTTTATGGGTAAATATGAGGGCTATTCAGAAATCAACTTCCGATTGGATACAAAAAAAAAACGCAAACAAAGTTACAAACTATTTATTGCCTGGAAAACGTTCCTGGATAGTACACTATATTTCAACATAGTCGCCATATAAATTCAAGCACTTGTCATAGCGTGAGAATAGCTTGTGTATTCCTTCTTCATAAAAGGATGCCGCCTGTGTACTCAGCCAGGTTTTTCAGTCTGTCCATGAGCTCCTAGTTGGCATTGAAGCGTTGAGTGGCTAACAGTTCTTCATCATGGGAAAGAGGTGGTAGTCGCTCAGCGCCAAGTATGGACTGTAGGGGGGATGGTCGAAAGCTTCCCATGTGTACTTGTCCAATAAAGCCTTTGTGTGAGCAGCAGTATGGGGCCTCGTATTGTCATGGAGAATAATGGCTCCTTGGAGAGCAATCCACGGCTTTTTTGGTAATGTTCATCTTATATCTTCTTCTTCTTCTTCTTCTTCTTCTTCTTCCCCATTCAAGTATTAGGCCACAGTTGAATTTTCAATCCAGTGCTTTTTTGGACGACCAAGAGATCTCTTCCCATTTGGACGATAGTGGAGCATGACTTTTGGGATTCTATCTCTATGCATGTGATGCAGATGATTTATCCAATTGTTCCGATAATGTTTTACGTGATTAATTACAGGTTCTAGTTGTAATTCTTCCATTACATCTTCATTGCGTTTGTGATTCCATTTCGTATATCCCACTGTATATCTCATAAATTTCATTTCATTAGCCGTTATTCTGCTTTGATTTTCTTCCTCAATGTCCATGCCTCACTGCCGTAACAAAGTACAGGTCTTGCCAAGGTCTTGTATAGGCGAATACTAATATGCCTTTGTACTAGGGAAGGTTTCATAATGTTGTTAATTATTCCCATGCAAGTCATCTTATGTTATTTTACTTAAAGTGTTGTATCCGTATGGATGTTCCTTACTTACTTACTTACAAATGGCTTTTAAGGAACCCGAAGGTTCATTGCCGCCCTCACATAAGCCCGCCATCGGTCCCTATCCTGTGCAAGATTAATCCAGTCTCTATCATCATATCCCACCTCCCTCAAATCCATTTTAATATTATCCTCCCATCTACGTCTCGGCCTCCCCAAAGGTCTTTTTCCCTCTGGTCTCCCAACTAACACTCTATATGCATTTCTGGATTCGCCTATACGTGCTACATGCCCTGCCCATCTAAAACGTCTGGATTTAATGTTCCTAATTATGTCAGGTGAAGAATACAATGTGTGCAGTTCTGCGTTGTGTAACTTTCTCCATTCTTCTGTAACTTCATCCCGCTTAGCCTCAAATATTTTCCTAACAAACACCCTTAACCTATGTTCCTCTCTCAGAGTGAGAGTCCAAGTTTCACAACCATACAGAACAACCAGTAATATAACTGTTTTATAAATTCTAACTTTCAGATTTTTTGACAGCAGACCTAGATGATAAAAGCTTCTCAACCGAATAATAACAAGCATTTCCCATATTTATTCTGCTTTTAATTTCCTCCTGAGTGTTATTTATATTTGTTACTGTTGCTCCAAGATATTTGAATTTTTCGACCCCTTCGAAGGATAAATCTCCAATTTTTATATTTCCATTTCGTACAATATTCTGGTCACGAGACATAATCATATACTTTGATCTTTTCGGGATTTACTTCCAAACCGATCGCTTTACTTGCTTCAAGTAAAATTTCCGTGTTTTCCTAATCGTTTGTGTATTTTCTCCTAACATATTGACGTCATCCACATAGACAAGAAGCTGATGTAACCCGTTCAATTCCAAACCCTGCCTGTTATCCTGAACTTTCCTAATGGCATATTGTAAAGCGAAGTTAAAAAGTAAAGGTGATAGTGCATCTCCCTGCTTTAGCCCGCAGTGGATTGGAAAAGCATCATATAGAAACTGACCTATACAGACATGGATGTTCCTAACATAATATTTAAATAAATAAAATATAACATTGTTATGTCTGTTGAAAACTATATGCTCTTAAGTGTTTACTTATTTACAAAACATTTTCGAAATTTGTACACTATAGAACTTTGGATATGGGTATGTTATGTTTATGTTAAATGTTGCAGGTGCTGGTGCAGTGTCTGGACCATTAGGCTCAGACTGCAGTAGCAGCAAGTGTTCACCAGGCGGTGCTGATTCTGGCGATCCTCTTAAAGATGAACCTGGCGACTTCATTGAAACCAACTGCCATTGGAGGGAATGTGGTCTTGAGTTTCCTACACAAGACGATCTCGTCAAGGTGATTAGAAATTAAAAATACAGTAAAACTTGGTTATAACGACATCCAAGGGATCTTAAAAATTATGTTGTTATAAACAAGTGTCGTAGTAATAGAGATTCATATTATCACTCTAGTGAGGAGGAAAATGAAAAATAAACTTAATTAGGCTTATTTTAGATTTTTTTATTCACTTTTAAGCCTACCATGAACATAATAAAATGCACTATAATTATAAATGCAGTATTCTGACTAAAATAGTTTATTCAGTACTCGACCAAACTTCTTTACTTACTAGCAAAGTAATCAGCTATTTTACTCTGTTGGCTTCTGCTTGCCTAATACACACTTTCTAAATTACGTTCTCTGTTCATAATTTCAGTTGCAATTTCACTGCTCCCTCCCCTAGCTTCATAGAACATATTCACAATTCTTATGGCTTCTAAAGCGTCACTCACTTCTTTTTGTGGCCATACTGCGATAAAATGCATGCACTTAGTGAAAACTTCCTGTCGAAACTGACTGCACACAGGTACCATTAATATCGCATGAATTTGGGCGGGTTATAATGGGGTGGGGAATCTGCCTGCATTCCAGAGGTCTGTGACAGAAGGGAACAGTAAAGGATTCGCCAGGTTGCAGATTTCAACACAATATTTCTTAAAATACTTTGGTTCTTAGAAAATCTTATTCCAAACTGAGGTTGAAAATGACGTTATATGCGAGGTAGACGCATATACATCTGTCTTATTAAGCAAGTTAGGAAAGCATATGTCTTACGGGGAATTAGTTGGGACCACAGAATATTTGACGTTATAGGCGAGGTGTCGCACAAAACGAGGTCGCTATAACCAAGTTCTACTGTAACAACTTCATAATTAGAATAAGTAAAGATTTGTCAAATGATCCACATTCTCATTCTTACATATTCACCAATTTACGAGGTATAGCTTAAGGAGATCTTTTTGTCCAGTGGCATGGCCCTTAACTTGTCATTATCCACCCCAACTCTACAAGTGGGCTCATAGGTGTCACTAGTGCTGAGAAGTGTAGTTCATTTAGTTCGTCAGAGACTATCTAAGAGGGCATTTCATAAATAATGAACAGGTTGGCAGAACTGTGAAGTGGATGACGCAACACCAATGAAAATTACGTTAGTTGCAGTCGAAGGATTGAGGAAGAAACACGTGCTATCATAGTATTTGGAAAAGTTAACGTTTTTGTTCCACCCGCTTTCCTCCCATAGCATACGAACTGTGTTTAGATAAGAAGAGCTAGAAATGGAGTCTACACATGTCTCGGGTACTTGACAATTGAAGATCAAAGATAGAATCTTTATGTGGAAAACCTCAGAGAAATCCACAGCAGAGGGAAGTTTGTGGTGAGCTTGGAAATAGACCCTAGTACAGTTTCTTCAATATTGAACTATTCGTTTTTGTGTTAGCTTAGAGACGATGATGCAAGACCAGGAAGGCCGAAAACATCAACATCTGAACAAAGTGTGATGCTTTTCAAGAAGAGTAACATGTGAGGAACTTTCAAAAGCTTGTGGATTTCAAAATTCAGTATTCCGAATTTTGACAAAGAATTTGAAGAAGAGAAAAATTTCTTAATGGGTCCCTCATTATTATTGAATTAGAAGCAGAAATGCCTGAACTTTAATCAAACTTAAATGAAAGGACCATCACCTGAAAACAGTAGCCCAACGAAAAACTGGGTAAATCTTTCTTTTGTCACAGCCACTAATAAATAACTATAAAATACCTTGAAAATGCTTTGGATTTAAAGTATTAAGTAGTAGAAATTGATGACATCACTGGGCAAATGCTGTAAGCCCACCCAATCTGCCCTAAATACGTACCAAAATTGTATACGAAAAAGGTCGAGAGTGAATGCAGGGAAGAAATGAATTACCATATTTCTTTAATGTAACAATGGGTTTCAGTGTTGCCAACATAGTAATAATATACCACCTAATCAAATCTAACCTAACCTTTAAGAAATAAACACCTAATCAAACCTAACATGCTCTGTGTTTAGATAACGAGAGCTAGAAATGGAGCCTACACGTGTCTCGGGTTCTGTGATGATTGAAGATCAAAGATAGAATCTTTATGTGAGAAAACCTCACAGAAATTCACACAGAGGAAGTTTGTGGTCTTACAGCGGACCATTTAGTATCATTTCTCGTTTTCTATTCGTTTTCGTGTCAGTTTCCATCTATGATGGATCTACCATTAATTCGAAGAAAAGCAATCAACATCTGAATAAATTGTGAAAGTGTTTCGATGCTTTTCTAAATGTGTTAACGTGTGAAAATTTCAAAATACGGGATTTCATAAATAGTATTCAATAAGATTTTAAAAGTGTTGTGAAGAAGATAAAAGTTTGAAAATTGATTTATAGTCCCACTATTGAACAGTGAGAAACGCCTGGACATTGCAAACTTTCTGACAGGACCATCACGAAAACGAGTAGCCCAATGAGAAATTGTGTTACGGTCCACTGTAAGTTCACCACAAACTCCACTCAAAGCACTGTGGAAGTGTGGATTTCTGTGGGGGGGGTTTGCCATGTAAAGATTCGATCTTTGATCTTCAATCGTCACAGTACCCGAAACACGTTTAGGCTTCATTTCTAACTCTCGTACCTAAACACAGAATATGCTACGGACGAAACGAGCACACGTGTTTCTTCCTCAATTCTTCAACTGCAACTGATGTAGTATTTTCATTGGCGTTGCATCATCCACTTCACAGTTCTGGCAACCTGTGCATTATTTATGAATAACCCTCGTACATTGCACTCTTAATTGAGGGGCTCACAACCATAGTGGACCAAGTCCACCAGTGATCAGTTTGTAGATTAATACAATCTCGGATGAAGAAAACTTAGATTTATTCATTGCCATAACAAACAAAGTCCATAACTCATTTGTTACTCCACAGAGGGCAGCATTTCCTATGGAAGGTGAAGGTTGCTAAGCGTGAGCCAGGATCTTTAAGACTCAATATCTCAGAACTTTTCCAGATGGACTTGGTCCACTCTGGTTGTGAACCCCTCAATTAATGATGAGGATGATGATGATGATGATGATGATGATGATGATGATGATGATGATGATGATGATGATGATGATGAAGAATTGTTGGAATGCCGGAGGGAAACTCGAGTACCTGGAGAAAATCCCTGAATTTCCTGGACAGCAGGCTTGCCCAACACAAGTTAAAAATGAAGCTGAACCAACATATGAGAACCCAGGCCTCCTGGCTTATATGCCCAGTTCACCATGCTGAGCCATCATAGCGATTTGGAGAATATATTATAGTGCAGCTTAAAATATATTTTAATATTCTCAAAAAAATGCTAATTTTCAGCATCTCTGATAGGGAGGAAATTGTCATGTGTTAGTTGTGTCATATCAAAGGTTCTTGAAAACTTCAATCCTTCTAAAAGATTGTTAGTGCCACTGAAAACATACAAAAAAAACTAGCCCGTCCTTTCTTAAAATAGGCTTAACGCATTTTGAGATCACACTCTTCAATTGTTTAATCACTGAAATTTAAATTACTATTTATTATTTCACAATATCTGCCAGGACATCCCTCAAATATATTACATTACGCTCTCTATATTGCATGTGTCTACTCATCTGCTTTCCAAAATGATGTAGGCCTACCGGTACTACTATGTTTTTCAGTTTCTTTAACTCTGCTGTCAAAACCTTGTTGCCTTCAAATATTTAATTTTTACACTTATATACTTACAAGTTGTTGTTTTCTAATGCCAGGCATTTGATAATAAAGTCATTTGACCTCTTGCACTCCAATTATTATCATGGTCAGCCACTGAAGCACAGATTTTGAGGTGTTTCGAATACATTTCTTGGTTTGAGTTGCACAGTGGGCAGTTAGGGGACTGATATATTCCAATTCTATGCAGGTGTTTGGCCAAACAGTCATGGCCTGTTGCCAATCTAAATGCAGCTACAGACGATTTTCGTGGTAAATCGGGAATTAACTGTGGATTATGATGCAGAGAGTTCCATTTTTTCCCTTGAGATTGTGTTATCAAATTTTGCTTGTTGAAGTCTAAGTATGTAGATTTAATAAATCTTTTCTTCACAGAGTAATAAGTAGATTTGAATATAACAGGTCTGTAAGTAGCAGTGCTGCATTTCAAAATCCACAAAATTTATCCTAAAGCATATTTACAAGTATGACCCCAAGTTTCAACTTGAATACTTATTTATTTTTTTTATAAACACTTTATATGTTTAAAATGCTCCATATTGTTATGTCATTGCTTTTTATTTATATACTGTATAGTAAATAATGATCTTGTTGCAATATTCTGAACTTTAAAAAGTCAATTTTATTAATTTTTTATCCTTGCTACAGCACATCAACAATGACCACATTCATGCCAACAAGAAGTCGTTTGTGTGCCGCTGGGAAGACTGTTCAAGGGACGAGAAGCCCTTCAAAGCGCAGTATATGCTGGTGGTGCACATGCGGCGACACACAGGGGAGAAGCCCCACAAATGTACAGTGAGTAACTTTGTCGATGTTTGGTTTGGTTTGGTAGATAATAATTTTAAAAAAATCTATATATATAATTTGAACTGGTAATGGAAATTATGGCAAAACGGCTGAACGGATTTTAATAAATGACCCCTCATTTTGAAGCTTGGAACCCAAAGTTTTTCGGAAAAATATCAGTTTTCAGTGAAATATCAATTTTCCTACATTATTTTCCTATTTTTCAAAATCCATCTGTCGTAAAGTTTTGAGAAATATGGCTTTTCAGAATAAAACAAAACACAAACACACTACAATAAACAATAGGATATTACACGAAGGCCATGACCTGTAGGATTGCTGACATATTTAGAGATCAAAATTAAAATTATTAAAATATTCAACACTTACTAAAAATAATTTACAGGTCTGATTCTGCGGTGTGTAATTTTCAGAGTACAGCTGTGTATTGGACATCAAAATCTACTAAATTTTAGGTGGTTTGATGACATTATTACCATTAGAAATGAAATATTATTATAGTTAATGCCATGATGTGACTATTTTTCATTAATTATACATATTATGCTATGTTCATGATATGAAAGTGGGATTTTGTAAGTAGATGTAGAGAATATCTTAAATTAGATCTTCATTTCTAAAATTTATTGAGTGGTGGCTTATATAGTGTATATAACTACAAAACTATAACTAAGATAATAATATTGTTATTAAAAATCAAATATTTTCATAGTTATTAATCAAGTGGGGTTGGGTCTTTTTCATATAATTAATGGCAGTCTGGTGTAGATATTTACATGCGTCATTCTCTTCAGTATTGGCTCGAGAGAGCGCCAAAATTACAGTTCCTGAGGAAAGACCAAAATGTATTATTTACTGATAAAATAAGAAGCCTACAAAATTTTGTAATCTCACGATCATTTCAGCAGGATCTCTTAGCAGCATAAAATGATTTTACCCTCTACATTTCAAGCTCTACATGCAGCAGCTATACCAAGATGCTATGTCTATTGTTCGAAAGCATAACAAACCTGACATAGTTTTAACTTTCACCTACAATCCACAATGACCTGAAATAGCTATTGCTTTACTCCCACATAAAAAGCCCACTGATCATCCTGACATTGTTACTTGCGTTTTCGCGTTGAAGCTCAAAACCTGAAGGTGGATAAGTTCAAGAAAAAGTATTTGGCATAAAAAAAAACATTCAGAGGGAATATACATCATTATTATGGAAGCAAATAACTTTCAAAATGTCTGATATTTTTCATTGAAAATAAATCAGATAAATGTTTATTTGAACGTCTAATGAACTTAGTTTGCAGCACTTGCTGCACAAGCCACTAGTATTATAGAATGCTATCTAAGAGCGAGGAAGTACATTGTGTGACTATGTGGTACAACAGTGATGAAATAATAAAATATCTCTCAGACAGTGAACAAAGTTATTGCACCATGTTCATTACAGACAATTCAACACTGGGAATGATGAAGGAGAAAGGGAATAATACAACACTGATAATCTACATTGATCCTGAATTCCACAATATAATGACATTAATATTGCTTCATAATATGTATAAATGTTGAATATATGCATTTAGTGGCATTTTTAATGTATTGCCGTACAATAAATGTAATGTCTGCACATGATAATTATATTCATTTTTTTCTACTTAAGAATTGATCAAGTCTTCACATTCTAATTTCAAACTGCAGAAAAGCTATAAATAATATGGATTTTTAATATGTTTGATATTAACCTAAATGCCATTAAATATGCATTGTGTAATATTCATGACTATGAAACATTAGAGATGATATAAAACAGTTTTTTGTGAATTCCCAAAACTTTTAATAAAATGACTTGGTCACTTCTTGACCTCATCATCATCATCATCATCATCATCATCATCATCATCATCATCATCATTATTATTATTTATGTTCATTTTTTTCTACTTATGAACTGATCAAGTCTTCACTTTCTAATTTCTAACTGCAGAAAAGCTATAAATAATATGGATTTTAACATGTTTGATATTAACCTAAATGCCATTAAATATGCAGTTTGTAATATTCATGACTATGAAACATTAGAGATGATATAAAACAGTTTTTTGTGAATTCCCAAAACTTTTAATAAAATGACTTGGTCACTTCTTGACCTCATCATCATCATCATCATCATCATCATCATCATCATCATTATTATTTATGTTCATTTTTTTCTACTTATGAACTGATCAAGTCTTCACTTTCTAATTTCAAACTGCAGAAAAGCTATAAATAATATGGATTTTAACATGTTTGATATTAACCTAAATGCCATTAAATATGCAGTTTGTAATATTCATGACTATGAAACATTAGAGATGATATAAAACAGTTTTTTTGTGAATTCCCAAAACTATGAATAAAATGACTTGGTCACTTCTTGACTTCACCCATTCAATTAAAATGAACACGATTTATTATCATCATCATCATCATCATCATCATTATTATTATTATTATTATTATTATTATTATTATTATTATTATTTATGTTCATTTTTTTCTACTTATGAACTGATCAAGTCTTCACTTTCTAATTTCAAACTGCAGAAAAGCTATAAATAATATGGATTTTTAACATGTTTGATATTAACCTAAATGCCATTAAATATGTATTGTGTAATATTCATGACTATGAAGCATTAGAGATGATATAAAACAGTTTTTTGTAAATTCCCAAAACTTTGAATAAAATGATTGGTCACTTCTTGACTTCACTCATTCAATTAAAATGAACACGATTTATCATCATTATCATCATCATTATTATTATTATTATTATTATTATTATTATTATTATTATTATTATTATCATCATCATCATCATCATCGTCATCATCATAACTTTCATTACTGATACTGTTGTTTTATGAGAATTTGATACTTGGCAGAAGAGAATGAAACCATCCCATCTTTGGGAAAATAATAAAGTTCACACTAAGCGAGTTAACATTGTCTACTTCTTCTTCTTCTTCTTGCTTCGTCATCATCATCATCATCATCATCATCTTCATCATCATAGTCCACTCCTGTGGAGTAATGGTCAGCGCATCTGGCCACAAAACCAGGTGGCCCAGGTTCGAATCCCGGTCGGGGAAAGTTACCTGGTTGAGGTTTTTTCCGGGGTTTTCCCTCAACCCAATACGAGCAAATGCTGGGTAACTTTCGGTGCTGGACCCCGGACTCATTTCACCGGCATTATCACCTTCATTTCATTCAGACGCTAAATAACCTAGATGTTAACACAGCGTCGTAAAATAACCCAATAAAATAAAAAAAAATCATCATCATGTTTCAGTATGACTTTATATGTTTACCTTTTGAAATTTCATTCGTTTTGGTTTTTAAGTTCACACTTCATTATGTTAAAAGCAGGTTGTCTATTTTTTATGGGCTTCATATGCATGAAAATGTTTCATTCTAGAACAAATATGTCATTCTCTTTTCTGATAAAAAGAGAAATGTGCTAGGACCAGTATCTGTCACAAATAAAAAAATATCTTTCATTCAAAGTGTTATTAATTCTTCGATTAATAAATTAAAAGAGATGAAATTAGAGCTAACTGTTTGTTTTTCAGTTTGAAGGGTGCTACAAAGCCTATTCGAGGCTGGAGAACCTGAAGACGCACCTCAGATCTCATACAGGAGAAAAACCCTACATGTGTGAGTATCCTGGATGCAGCAAAGCCTTCAGTAATGCGTCCGACCGTGCCAAACACCAGAACCGCACGCACTCCAACGAGGTAATTGCATTCAGATTACTTCTTCACTCTTATGCGTAATTTTTAATTCATACACAAACTTCTACGTTTCATTCATTTTATACAGTCTCAGCAAAAGATATAAGGATGCCAATTCAAAAGTGATTCTGACTGCTGTCCTTATATTTACTGCCAATTATCAGTTTTTAATATTTCACATGAAACCACAAAGAAGATCCAGTTATTTGATGTATAAACCAGATTGTACCTCAACCTATTTGCTGGAAGATCTTCCCCTTCCCCTCTTCAATTGTAACATGCAAAAAAAACTTTTCTCTCAAAAACTGTTTGGTTTGGAGCTCTGAAATTTGGTATGTTTGTAGACATACTGAACTGTTTTCATTCTATCACGACTTAAAAAGTTACAAAAAATCACTGCTCAAAATTTAGAGTTGTAAATTTATGTACTATTATATCTGCAGTGCTCGAGAAAAGTGACATAAGTCAGTTTCCACAAACCTTTTTTGATAATGTATTGACAACTTACACTGGTTTATGTCGATTTGATTTTTTTCTGTATGAATTATTGTAATGGGAGAAATACTTATGTTTTTTTTTTCCAAGCTAGCAGATGTTCCGTAAGTTGTCAATAAATTATCAAAGAAGGTTTGTGGAAACTGACTTGTTCATCAGTTGTTTAATTTTATTCAGAAAAAGGCTCTTGGATGTACTCTAACGATACTAAAGTTATCTAAAAAAAACTTCTGTTTTCTTCCTCTTGCAACTGTACTAACAAATACGTTTCGACTACTTCTGTCTAAATTTCTGCCCAGGAGCAGGGGAGTGATTTGAAGATCATTCATCTGCTACTTTTGACATCGCTGTTCCAGAAGAAAATATTTATTTCATATTTTAGTTATCCTTTCTTAGGTTCGATAAGATTAATTTACCAATACCGCATGTAGTCTAATGGTAAACAACGTTGAAATATTTCAAACAAGTAAAAACAGGGAGGGAAGGTTGAAACCCAGGAATCTGAGCCACATTGGTAACAGCTGTTTCATGTGTCTTAAAACTTCTTTCAATCTAACCTGTATCTCATTTTTGTGCCTCTTCTGTTTCCAAGCTGTAAGTGGGATGATGTCCCCTGAGGTGAGTTCTGAAGTCTCTTATTCACCTTAGGAAGTATATCTTCTGTTCAACTTAGAAACAGATGTTATATAGCTAGCTTACAGAAACTTCACAAAGTAAGATAACCTCGTTTCATTTAAAGAAAAGAAGCAAATTGTGTTTTATTAATGTTAAGTTGAATTTCTTTTCTTGTTGGTAAATATTAAAAACAAATAATAAATTAATAAAGGGAATGTTTCCAAGGTTGGATATACTGTCATCTCAGGTGAAAGGAGGAGTTGGGAAAGGCTTACTGCTTTTTGGATTAATTATAGACGATTTATTGTATTGTATTGTATTTATAAACATTCCATGGTATTCATACATGCTTACAGCTAGAATATGGAACAAGTCAAAAAACTTAATACTATTATAAAATCTTAATTTATAGTCACAGTCTAGATGAAATATATATAGACGAGATTTACAATATAGTCTACTAGTACAACACAAAGTTTTATTAGGTATCAATTTCATGAATTCACATACAGAATAGAAAGCGTGAGAAATTAGGTACTTCTTTAATTTGGCCCTAAATAATTTTATGTTTTGAGTTTCATTTTTTATATCGATAGGGAGGCTATTAAAATTTTTTACTGCCATATAACACACTCCTTTTTGATAGCACGATAGACTTGCCGATGGAGTATGAAAGTCATTTTTTTTATGTATGTTTATGCTATGAACTGTTGAATTAGTTACAAAGTTTTCACGATTACATACGAGGAAGATTATTAATGAAAATATATACTGACAAGCCATGGGCATTATTTGTAGTTTTTTTTTTTAAATAGCCCTACACGATTCCCTAGATTTGGCACCTACTGTTATTCTAATTACTCTTTTTTGTAATAGAAATATATTGTTACTATCTGTGGAATTTCTCCAGAACATTATTCCAAAACTCATTACCGAGTGGAAGTATGCAAAGTATATTGTTTTTAAGGTATTGATATTTACTATCTTTTGCATAGATCTAATAGCAAAACAAGCTGAATTTAGTTTGGGGGTAATTTCTGTAACATGATTTTTCCAATTTAACACATTATCGATTTTTAAGCCAAGAAATTTGGTTGTTGTTGTTTCTAATAGTGATCTATTATTAATTATTGCGCTAGAAATTTGCGACGTTGAATTTGGACAGGATTTAAATTGAATTATGTTAGTTTTGTTACAATTTAATACTAATTTATTGACTGAGAACCAGTCACATATTTTAAAGAGAATTTTCTCTGCTACTTGCTACTTAGCTATTTCTAATGTCCTTCCATTTTCATATGAAGACAAACGCAAGTACATAAAGGGAGGACCAAACAAATGAGTTTATACTTATAACTTGCACAATTAGTAGGATTCCTTTTCGTCTCCCATTTTTAATTGAATATCAAGACATAAAATCCACTGCTGTGGAGTAATGGTCAGCACGTCTGGATATGAAATGAGCGGGTCCAGGTTCAAATCCTGGTTGGGGTTTTTTCCGGGGTTTTCCCTCAACCAATTGAACCAGAATTGCTGGGTAATTTTCGGCGTTGAACCTCGAACTCATTTCCCCATCATTAATTCATACATCATCATCATCATCATCATCCATACAATAGCCTGGATTATATTCATGGTGCGGCATGTTGTACTTGTACAAAAGCACAGCTGTTCGTTACTCAATCATTCATAAGAATAGGAGTGGTAAGCACAATAAACCTGAGGCTGCAGTGTAAGCCTTCGGGTCCCTCCTCCATAGAAAAAAAAGACATAAAGGGTTTAGTAGTATTTCTTTTTGTCTCTCATTTGACCTGTAATATATTCATTAATTTATAATTTCCTGCCCAAGGTCAGGTCCTTCAGTGTATCCTTCAGTAGGAGGTTTCTTCTTAGCCAGTGACCCAGCCAATTTATTTTTCTCTTTCTGATCAGCTTCAGCATTATTCTTTCTTCATCCACTTTTTCTAGCACAGCTTCATTTCTTATTTTGTCCGTCCATTTCCATTATCATTAATTCATATATCGTCATCATCATCATCTTTCAATTCTTCTCCATATCCACATTTCAAATGCTTCTAGTCATTTCTCTTCACTTTGTCGTAGTGTCCATGTTTCTGCTCCATAAAATGTCACACTCCACACAAAACACTTCACTAGTCTCTTCCTTAGTTTCTTTTTTTCCAGAGGCTCGCAGAAGATGCTCCTTTTTCTATTAAAAGCTTCCTTTGCCATTGCTATTCTCCTTTTGACTTCTTGGCAGCAGCTCCTTGTAGATTATAGTACATTTGAAGTTGTCCACTTGTTTGACTGCCTCATTTTTAATTTGCACGTTTATCTTATTTTTCTTCCTATGACTATGGTCTTCGTCTTGTTTGCATTTATCTTCATCCCATACTGTTCACAGCTATCATTTAGCTCCAGTAGCATATCCCTTAGTATCATCTCCTCTTCTGCTAACAACGCCATAAAATCAGCAAATCTTATGCACTTTATTCTTCTTCCTCCTACTATCACCTCTCCTATGTTTGAAAACAGTTCTTCACTAAGCTCTCCAAGTAGATGTTGAACAGGGTAAGTGATAAAGGACATCCTTGTAGTACCCCTCTTCTATTCCACTTCCTGTAACATTTCTTCTGCTCTCCTCACTTTGAGTCGTTTTTTCATATAAAGATTACTTGATGGCTGACCTCCTCTCTTTCCAATTCATACCAATTTTCTTCAGGATCCCCATCAGTTTGTTCCAATCCACTCTGTCAAAATCCTTTTCCAGGTCCACGAATGAATGGGTCAGTTACTGTACTCCAACCACGAGAAAGTCTTTGGGGAATGAGACGAAGCGGGGTAATGCTGTGAATGAATGTTGATGTCATAAGGTCACACACGTGGGTACTCTTATCTCTATTGGCTAGCTCTCACAGCACAAACCATAACATTGATACACACATATTGATACTACCCTAGTTACAAAATTAGATCACAGTTAATCTCCTGGTCTTTTAATCTCTCCATATAGGAAATAACATATGCAGGAGAGCGCATGGTTTTTAAACTGACGTTATAACGGTAATATTATCTATCTACTTCGTTCCAATAGATGACGCAATAGTAAGCATATTCCTTTCACGGTTGATCTCCTGGTTGGAGAACAGTAAGTGGATTTAGTTAGTCATTTGTAACTGTAGGATTCCTTTTGGTATCCTTTTCCACCTGATGATGAAGATATATAGTAAAGAGAATCAATCAAATTAATGTAGTGAGATGTAGTGAGTGCAATGGGTAGGATTTCTTGTTCATTTCTTAACCTGAAGAAGAAAGTACATCTAACCTTGGAAATGTTACAGCTCGTCCAAGTCAAGTCTGTAAGTGGGGATATCAGGATGGAATGTAGAGGCAAAACACAGTTGCCACATAGGCCACTTGACGCTCAGATTTCAACATGTGCACATCGTTTAAAATACACTACGGAGCGCACGCATTTGTTGTCCTTATCTTCAGATAAAGGCAACAGTTACACTGTCTCCCAGCCTCCCCCCTCATGCAACTTTCTCTCCTACGCCCACGCTTGCCAATCAGAACGCCAAACCTCACTGTCAAGCAGAAGTAGAAGTACAGTCTATTTCAAAGCGTCTTAAATTGTTACCGCTCTATGAACTGAAGCGCAGTAGGAAAACTTTGCTGTCATATGAGACTGTACTGGTCTCTCTCGTTACCGCCTCCTTTCCCTACAGAACTGTCTCCAACTTCCCCTCTCTGCTCGCAGACTTAACTTGGTCGAGCTGTATGTGTTCTGATATTTCTTAGAAGAGTCTGAACGTCTTTAAATTAAAAGTTAACAAATGTAATGTAATTTTTAGAATTGTATCTCATCCTGACTTAAAAAGAAATTCACCCTTTTATCTGTAACAGCAGTGTGAAGGACATGTCAGTTCTGAGATGAATTTGTGAACAGCTTTGTGTCTCGAGAATGATATAATTGAATACTCTAAAATATGTGCCTCGCAGAAACCGTACGTGTGTAAGGCCCCGGGCTGCACCAAGAGGTACACAGACCCCAGTTCGCTGCGGAAGCATGTGAAGACAGTGCACGGCGCCGAGTTCTATGCCAACAAGAAGCACAAGGGAGCTGGCGACGGCGCCGAGGATGGCTCTGGAGGGGCGGGAGGCCTGCTGGACAGCAGCCCACACAGCGAGGAGATGATGAGCGGCAAGACGGCCAGCCTGTCCAGCCCTAGCGTCAAGTCAGAGGTGAGTAGGGCGACCAACTTCTGATCATAAAAATATGGGAGACTTGGTCATTACAAATTATAGTGCAGTTTTTTTAGGTATGAAGACAGAATTCATTGATGGAATGATTTATATTAAATTTGATTGGTACCTACAAAACTATCGATAGAGTGAAACCTGTTCAAATCGGAACATGAATAATCCGGAATCCTGTCTATTTCGAAACAATTTATTGGTCCTGACGAAATTCGTATGTATTATGTATAATTTGTCTTGAATAAAACGGAAACTGTCCAACTGTTCAAAACGGAAATAATATTTTGGACACACTATTTTAATGTAAACTATATTTTGAAACAGTGTGTAATTTCAAGAATGTACGAAATATGTAGGTCACCAAGATAAAAACAAGTTTTCTTTGCAAAGTTTTAGAAGGTGCGAGGGTTTGCTGGCCTGGCAGTCCTAAATTTTATTACCCAGTTGACTAGGCAGACGAGTGAGTCCCTTCAAAGCACACTGGTATAATGTCGTAGCTGGGCAGAACGCAATGTGATAGAAAAAAAGAAGTTGCGTAAAAATGTGGCATTATTGTTAAATGATGAAGTAAAAGTTGTCGACTTAAAGGAAAATGAGAAACTAAATGTATGGGAATAATGTTGAAGTTCATTTGTGGAAAATTCGTGTGTAACACTTTGAAAAATAAAGATCATCTCATGAATGAGTGACTTGCGGTCAATAATGGTGACATAAAAAGAAAACAGAAAACAACCGGTTATGTGGAAATAAATGAATTGTTATGAGAATGAGTTCTTCATGCCCTTTCAAAGATCGTGCAAATTTCTGGACCTATTCTGCAAACCAAACCCTTGAACTGTAAAAAAAAAATAGATGAGCCAGAATTCAAGGCTTCTAATGGATGGCTCCTAAACCAATTAAATAATGTTCAGTGATATACAGTACACTATTATAGTATAGTATTAGATATTAAATTTAGTGTGATTTAATAGTGTTTAATAAGTGAGTTACGATAACACTTATACAGAAACTGAGATTCACCACTGGAATAAGCGACAGAAAGCTGATTTAATGTCAGTAGTATTAAACGGAATATTTTGTACTTCTTGCAGTTTGCAGCATGCCATTTTGTTTTTCATTTACACAAATGATAAAATATTCCATTTTAACTTCACACCTGGATAATACGGAAACCTGTTCACAACAGAAAAAAAAAATGAGACCACGTCATTTCCGTCTTGAACAGGTTTTACTGTATTAGTGTCAGTTTATATCTAAATAGTCTACTCTTTGCTGATGATTTAGCCCTAATTGCATGTAATGATGATGAGCTTCAATATTCAGTGCATAATCTCAATTGATCAGCGAAAAATATAACATGGAAATCAATATTGAAAAAACAAAAGTCATAGCATTTCATAGATGTATTATTCTAAATATAATTTCATAAGTTGTTAGTTTTTGCCCATGTCCATATCATTCGGAACATTTCATAATTTATGTTTTGCTTTACAATGCTTAACTCGATTTTCCTGCTTCTTCTCAAACCTAAACAACCAATTCTTGTTTGCAGGAGGCCAGTTCGCCTGCCCAGCAGGGAAGTCCTTTGAGTGTGACTCAGCATGGCAACAATGGTTTAGATGAGCCAATCAGCGACTCAAATGTGAGCACTACCAACCATGCGTTAGCAGCAGTGGAGGCAGCAGAAGAATGGGTGGACGAGGCTGAAGAACTTGAGGTATGTACAATCGCCAGAAGTTTGTCATTGCCTTACTGAGATGGCAACTTTTTCCAAAAATATGTTGTGCGGGTTGCAGTATCATTAAACACTGTGAATTGATTGTATTGTAAAAGCAGTATTGATTGCGATACCTTGTCTTAAATTTTTCTCAGTCTTTGCGAAGCTGGAATAGAAATAAGGGCATGATGATGATGACGATGATGATGTAGTTTCCATGGATTTAATCCACTTCTTGATCTGTTCCAGTCTCACTTTTTCAAAAATCATTCCACAGATCTTCCGTGTCTTCTTTCTTTTGGTTCATAGCTTTTTGAAATCTTTGGTAGTGTGTTTTCTGTCATTTTGCCAACATGTTGAAACCATTTTGTTTCATATAGTTTCAATGTTTTGTAATACTGGAACTATTTTCGGTTCTTAATCTTGTGCATTCTCTGTATTAGTTTTATGATTCATCCAAGAGTAACCCGCTGTTTTTCTCATGCATTTCATAACCCCAAACTTAGCTCAGCATGCTTTGCAATTAGGTCGTTACAACAATTTCTAAACAGCAGTATCTTAAAGACAATATATTTTGCCTATTTTCATTTCATTATGTCCTACAGAATAATATTTTGGGGAAATTCTGCAGATAGTAAAAATATATCCTTATTACAAGAAAGAGCCATTAGAATAATAGTTGGAGCAAAGGCTAGAGAATCATGTAGATTATTATTTTAAAAAATTAGAGATTCTATCCTTAACAAATCAATACATATACTCTATAATAAATTTCCTCTTATGTAACAAAGAAAATTTTCCAACTAACTCAGCCATACATAGTATAAATACCCGCAGAAAGAATGATTTTCATATGCCATCATCAAATTTATCATGCTATCAAAGGGGAGTACATTACATGGCGATAAAAATGTTCAATAGTCTTCCTGAAGAAATTAAGAATCATAGCCAAAACCCTGCATTATTTAAGGTAAAACTAAAAAATTACTTAATATCTCACACTTTCTATTCTGTAGGTGAATTCTTGACATTTCACAGTACTGTGTAAATATTTTAATACTATTAAATGGTAAACATATTACATTGTATAAAATATTATTGTTATTAAGGTATTAATTCTGTACATATTACATATTTGCATTTTATATGTATTGCATTCATATTTAAATGTAAGAATTGGACATGTTCTTTATTCTATGCTATAAAGCAAATGTAAGAATATTATGGAATGAATAAATCTATCTGTCTGTCTGTCTGTCTGTCTGTCTGTCTGTCTGTCTGTCTGTCTGTCTGTCTATCTATCTATCTACCTATCTATCTACTATCTATCTATCTATCTATCTATCTATCTATCTATCTATCTATCTATCTATCTATCTATCTCTATCTATCTATCTATCTATCTCTGTCTATCTGTCTGTCTGTCTGTCTATCTATCTGTCTATCTATCTATCTGTCTACCTATCTATCTGTCTATCTATCTATCTATCTATCTATCTATCTATCTATCTATCTATCTATCTATCTATCTATCTATCTATCTATCTATCTATCTATCTATCTATCTATCTATCTATCTATCTATCTATCTATCTATTTCTGCTGCTTCTATTCTTGATGCAGCTACTTCTTTGATTATCCAGTTTTCACTGCCACATAAGAGGCCCACACCTGTGGAGTAACGGTTAGAATGTCTAGTCACGAAACCAGGTGGTCCGGGCTCGATTCCCAGTCGGGGCAAGTTACCTGGTTGAGGTTTCTTCTGAGGTTTTACCTCAACTCAATATGAGGAAATGCTGGGTAACTTTCGGTGCTGGACTCCGGACTCATTTCACTGGCATTATCACCTTCATCCCATTCAGACACTAAATAACCTAAGATGTTGATAAAGCGTCGTAAAATAACCGACTTAAAAAAACTGCCACATAAGAGTGAGGAGTGCTAGTGTATGGCATAATTTTAATCTAGTTTTCTTTAATGTTTTCTATGGTTTGAACATTTTGCTTATTATACTTGTTATTTTTTCAAATAATTGTTCAATTTATGGCTAATAAATTTTTCTTTCTCATATTATGAAACGAAATTTCCTAACTGGTTGGAAGTATACACTTTTTCTATTGTTTGGTTCATTCATTCATTTATACTTTTCTGCCCAAGGTCAGGTCTTTCACTGCAAAGCCAGCATCTCCAATCTTCCCTATTTTCTGCCTTCCCCTTAGTTTCAGCATACAGTGCATACATCTTAATGTTATGTATCATCAGATATCTTCTTCTGCCCGACCTTTTCTTCCATTCACCATCACTTGCAATGCCTCTTTCAGTAGGCAATTTCTGCTTAGTTAGTGATCAATCTAATTTCTTTTTCTCTTTCTGAACAATTTCAGCATTATCCTTTCTTTCTAGCGCAGCTTCATTTATAATTTTGTTTTTCATTTTCCTCCATATCCACATTTCAAATGTTTCTAGTCGTTTCTCTTCACTTCGTTGAAATATCCATGTTCCTACCCTATACAATTCCACTATCCACACAAAGCACTTCACTAGTCTCTTCCTTAGGTTTTTTTTTCAGAGGTCCGCAGAATATGATTCTTTTTCTATTAAAAGCTTCCTTTGCCATTGCTACTTCTTTTGACTTGCTGGCAGCAGCTCATGTTACTTAATACACTCCAAGTATTTGAAGCTGTCCACTTGTTCTACTGCCTCAGTTTGAATTTCTTTATTTTTCTTCTGATAACCATGGTCTTCGTCTTGTTTACATTTATTTTCATGTAAACATATAGCTATTCTTTTGGTGGGTGTCTGGTCTTCTCAACGTTCAATGTTAATGCTTTTAATATTGGTATGGGTGTTTCAGATTTTGTATCTGGTTTTCCTAACTCTAATTGAATGTGAATTGATTGAGAAATTAATCGGTTTCCTCTAGTCAAAATGTTTTCCTTTGATTTAAGGAAATTATTCTTTGATTTTATCTCTGTGACTTAAAAGAAAATGTTGAACCATCAGAAAATAATGTCCGTATAAACAAATTATAAATGATGTTATTTATTTTTTGTGCCAGCTGCCAGAGCTTCACGTGAGGGCTGTAGTGGGTGGAGGGGCAGACCCCATTGGACCGCCAGCGGACCATACTGCACATCGCATGAGGCGGCTGCAAGCTAAACTACCTCCACTACCAAATATTGCAGGTAACGTTCTATGTGGTATACAAAGTGCAAGCACAGTCACAGGTGATGTGTTCTATCGCTTCACTAATCCTCTTTTGCTGTAACCTACCTTGCCTTCCTTTTTCTTCTCTTTCTGCCTACCCTTTTTCTCTGCTGCTCTGCTTTCCTTTTCTTTCTCCTCTACTTCAATCACTGAGTGAGTTCATAAGTATGTGATGTGTTGGGTACTAGTAAGCAACAAGGAACAATGAAATGATAAATAAAAGGCCCAGATGATCAGATGGTGCTTGCTCAACAAGATATAGAGTGAAATGATAAATAAAATGAATGAATGAATGAAGCCACAGATGATCAGATGGTGCTTGGTGTGGTTCACATGATGAGCTATTTGGAAAATATTCACATTCACATTCACTATGAGATACATGATGAAAATATTGGATAAAGAATATTGCAAATAGGGCCTGACATTAAATTGGGATCTGAAACTTCGAATATGTTCTCAAACTGTATTTTTCATAGATATAGAGTACATGATGAAAATATTGGATAAAGAATATTGCAAATTTAAATGGATGAATGGAAATGTAATAAATTTAAATTTGGATGGAAATGTATAAACAAGTGCTTGTACTGAATTTACATATTTAAGAGCTAAATTTAGTAACACAGGGACTTGTGATAATATGATAAATACAAGAGTAAATAATACTATAAAAGTTATAGGTACATTAAATTCCATTTTATGGCAAAAAATATCATAATGAAAAATAAAATTAGGATCTATGATACAATGACACCGATACCCACTCTGTGGGTGTGAAGTCTGACGAATTAGTGAAAAAATAAATATAAATTATTATCAACAGAAATGGACTTTCTCGGAAGGTCAGCTATGAAGTCAAGATTGGAGAGAGTCAGAAATGAAGCAATTAGATGCCTACTATATAAAGAGACTACAGTATAGAAAAAACAGCTAAGTTAGTATGGACATGTTCAGAAAATGAATGAAGAAAGACTACCGGTACCTAAAAGAATGTTAAAATGGAACCCACCAGGTAGAAGAAGGAGGTGACGTCAGCAGGATACCTGAATACAAGGAATCATGAGTGCTATGAGCGTATTCCGAATCTCACCGGTGAGCAATCCGATGGCATCACGGTGTTCCGAATTCCACCGATGACGTCATTGATGCTCCACCAGTGTCGCACCGGTGTCATCAACTTGCAGAGGTGGTGGCAATTTCCATCAGCCGCCATCAGTGAATCTGATTGGTTCTTGTATAGGGTGGGAATTAGCAGATGAATGACATCGTGCACTGTTGTGTCATGGCGGTGTGTTCTGCTGTATTGTTTGTGATGAGCACAACGTTAAAACAATATGTTAATGGCTTATGAGCGAACATGTCAACGGACCAGTTATTACTACCGGCTCAAGAAATAAATTGTTTATGATCTATTTTATTTGAACGAGATGGCAGTACGGAAATTTCGCAAAATTTTGCCAGCGTAGCACAGATAACCACTTACACAGTCGCCATGACAGCATCGATTCTTCCAGCAGTTTTGTTCCTTATTTTCGTTGCAACGTGACGTCATTGATGCCACCGGACCGATGAGATTCGGAATACGCTGTATGTCAAAGAGAGATTTTAGGCATGGAGATTGGACAGACAGAAGAAGATAACAACTAGGAACCTAAGGCGACATTATTCTGCTGTAAAACTGAATATGTTTATTAAAATATCATAGTTTTCTTCAGTTTCTAAATGGATATATTCCTCGTTTATTTTAAGGAGAGTTGGTTGTTAAACTATGAGAAATTTGTAACGTTATAACTACATTTTATTTTGTCATAATAGGTTATAATTGACAACTACAATTTTTTTCTTATTAAATCCTCTTTCTACTCTTTAAATAATTAGATTGGCAACAGGCCATGATTGTCTGGCCAAACACCTGCATAGAATTGGAATATATCAGTCCCCTAACTGCCCCTTGTGCAACTCAAACCAAGAAATGGATTAACACCTCAAAATCTGTGCTTTGGCTGACCATGATAATATCTTTGAAAAATATTGGAGTGCAAGAGGTCAAATGACTTTATTGTCAAACGCCTGGCATTAGAAAACAACAACTCTTTAAATAAGTAGTAGAAGTTTTGATACATTGCTTTGCTTCTTTGAAAAATAATTAATAGCATAAGTAAGTTTTTTTTATTAATAATTACATACAGTATTTGCACACACATTGGTACCCAAGTAGAATTTTCTCTTTTCCTACATCTCATAGTTCAAATAAATTTTAATCACACAGACTTAGAAGTAGTAGAAGATTCTCTTGCCATAAATAACAGGGTTCCTTTAAATATTATGGTGTTGATGCATATTTTAATTCTAATAATTTAAAAAATTATTTTTACTCATACAATGAAATGTAGGTCCGAATAATTTCAATATATTGTTTCAATACATCTAATAGGATTGCATTATTACATATCTAAAGTCTGTGTGATGTATCTTGTCTCACTGTGAAAAGAGAGAGAAAGTAGATATGTCTTACGTCTGTGTTGTTATGATAATGGGGGAGTGGAATACCATTCAGTGTCTGAAGGGGCTAGTTGCTACATTCTGTAGCATTATTACAAAATATCTAGTAAGATAGCCTGAGAATTTCATAAATCTAATCCAAATAGTTTTTCTACGAACTAGGAAAATTTAGTTTTTGCAAAACAGCATTTTAAATTGAATGTGATTATTGATCATTATGATGCCACAATTTGAATAAGTGCACTTATTGAATAAAATATTATTGGAATATTATATTAAATTGCATATAAAATTTTTCAGAAAAAAATGCTCTTTAATGTAAGTAAATAGAAAAATTACAATTTTTTTACATATTAACGATGAGTACCCTTAAGGATTATTTGTGTTTAAAATTGTGTTTGTTATGCATTTAGGTGGAAGGCGAGGGATTCATCTTGGCGACCTGCATAAGCATTTCACTGATCTCAAAATGGAGGGCTCGAAGATCTCAGGCACTGTGACACAGACGCAGCTGATAGAGCTGCAGATTCCACTGGGCCCTGGCCAGAAGCAGCTGCAGCAACAGGCCAACCTACGCCGTGACAGTAACTCCACTGTCAGCACCTACTACGGCAGCATGCGGTCGGGAGACCTGGGCTCCAGCCGCAGAAGTAGCCAGGCCTCACAGGTACCTCAGCTACTTATGTAAACAGAGTGGAGGGGAAATCGTCTTCTGTATATCAATACACATTGAGTATGGCACTCATATTATAGGCAAAGGGGAAGCAAAATCCACAGTATTTCACATAAATTATGTGCTAACTTAAGCAACAGAAAGGTAAAATTAATATTCTAGTAAACAAAGAAAAAGGAAAGTGATCTTCTGTGCATGAGCTTACATAAGTTTGGTTCTTATCTAAACAAAGAGAAGGGGAAGTGATCTTTTATACATCATCTTACATAAGTTTGGTCCTGATGTACTGGTACACAAAGGGGATGGGAGATTACCTTCTGTACATCATCTTATATATGTTTGATCCTGATATAAGGAAAGAGAAGGGGGAAATGATCTTCATACAATCATCATCTTAACATAAGTTTGGCCCTGCTGTACACAAAGTGTAGAGGAGGTTATTTTCTCTTACGTAAGTTGGTTCTGATATAAACAAGACGCTAAGAAGTGATCTTCAATAAACCATCTTACATAAGTTTGGTCCTGATGTACTGGTACACAAAGGGAATGTGAGATTACCTTCTCTCCATCATCTTATATATGTTTGACCGTGATATAAGGAAAGAGAAGGGGGAAATGATCTTCATACAATCATCATCTTAACATAAGTTTGGCCCTGATGTACACAAAGTGTAGAGGAGGTTATTTTCTCTTACATAAGTTGGTCCTGATATAAAAAAGAGTTTAGGAAGTCATCTTCAATAAACCATCTTACATAAGTTGGTCCTGATATAAAAAAGAGTTTAGGAAGTCATCTTCAATAAACCATCTTACATAAGTTTGGTCCTGATGTACTGGTACACAAAGGGAATGGGAGATTACCTTCTCTACATCATCTTATATATGTTTGATCTTGATATAAGGAAAGATAAGGGGGAAATGATCTTCATACAATCATCATCTTAACATAAGTTCGGCCCTGATGTACACAAAGTGTAGAGAAGGTTATTTTCTCTTACATAAGTTGGTCCTGACATAAACAAGAGGATGGGAAGTGATCTTCAATAAACCATCTTACATAAGTTTGGTCCTGATGTACTGGTACACAAAGGGAATGGGAGATTACCTTCTCTACATCATCTTATATATGTTTGATCCTGATATAAGGAAAGAGAAGGGGGAAATGATCTTCATACAATCATCATCTTAACATAAGTTTGGCCCTGCTGTACACAAAGTGTAGAGGAGGTTATTTTCTCTTACATAAGTTGGTCCTGATATAAAAAAAGAGTTCAGGAAGTGATCTTCAATAAACCATCTTACATAAATTTGGTCCTGATGTACTGGTACACAAAGGGAATGGGAGATTACCTTCTCTACATCATCTTATATATGTTTGATCGTGATATAAGGAAAGAGAAGGGGGAAATGATCTTCATACAATCATCATTTTAACATAAGTTCGGCCCTGATGTACACAAAGTGTAGAGGAGGTTATTTTCTCTTACATAAGTTGGTCCTGACATAAACAAGAGGATGTGAAGTGATCTTCAATAAACCATCTTACATAAGTTTGGTCCTGATGTACTGGTACACAAAGGGAATGGGAGATTACCTTCTCTACATCATCTTATATATGTTTGATCCTGATATAAGGAAAGAGAAGGGGGAAAATGATCTTCATACAATCATCATCTTATCATAAGTTGGTTCTGATATAAACAAGAGGAAGTGATCTTCAACACACCATCTTACATAAGTGTATGTACGTACATACGTATGGACGTATGTATGTATGTATGTATGTATGTATGTATGTATGTATGCATGCATGCATGTGTGTGTGTGTGTGTGTGTGTGTGTGTGTGTGTGTGTGTGTGTGTGTGTATGTATCCAATGCCTACCCACTTCACTTTACGTAATTCGGGTTCTGCATATTGCGGATAGATGGCTGGACTGTGACCCATTTTCTAGTTGCACACTGTGCATAATGTACAGGATAGTTATGTCGTGTACTAGGGTGAGTGTATGTGTAAGTGTAGGGAATGAGTGAGGATGATGAAGATGAGGCAGGGAGAAAGGGAAACCACGTAAGTTTGGTCCTGGTGTACACGAAAGAAGGAAGGGAAGATTATTTTCTCTACATCATCTTGCACAAGTTGGTCCTGATGTATACAAAGAGAAGGGAAGTCATCTTCTACATATCACGTAAGTTTGCCTGTAATGTATACAAAGAGAAGCAGTGGTCAACTTCTATACATCATCTTACATAAGTTAGTCCTGATGTAAACAAAGAGAAGGAGCAGTTATCTTCCATACATAATCTTGCTAAAAATTTGTCCTGATGTAAACAAAGTGAAGGGAAGTGATCTTCTGTACATCATCTTACATAAGTTAGTCCTGATGCAAACAAAGATAAGGGGAAGTGATCTTTAATACATTTTTTTTCTCCCAATCATAAGAAAACTTTATTATACAATTATATAGGTACAATACAATTGTGCTTTAACATTATAAATACTGTGGTATAAAAGCACACAAGAAACATGTATGGAGGTTGCAGTCCTATGGCTGTCCTCTGGCAATATGTGAAACAAAACAAAACTGTTAATCTTCAAACAACAGATCTGAGTGCCTTTTTCTTTTTAATCTTCTTATTTGGCGAGGCGGTGGAAGTTGTTCTGGGATGGTATTAAGCAGTTCATTTTGATGGTTAACCATTGGGTGATGAAGTCGTATGATGTAGGAGCTGCGCAGGGTGGATTCAACTGTAGGCACGTTCAAGTCTTTGTGAAGGTTGCCATTGTGGATGTACCAGGGTGCATCCACGATTAGACGATTTAATACATTATCTGACATAAATAAATATCCAGTGCTTGTTTAAAAAAAGTTTATTTTCGAATAGTTAATCATAAAATAAAATGAGATCAGGTCACCTTTGTTTAACGACCACTTGTGTCACTGAACTTTCTCCAGGAGAATATATGTTGACAGCTAAACACAAATTTCATAGTGCTTTTGATACCTAGGTATCAGGCAAAGGGATTTCGAAATTGCAGTATATGACTTCTCACTGAAGCCTGTGAGGCATATAATGCTATGATAATAATATGGCATCTTGTAGTGAAGCGCCTAAGGCTGTGAAGGGTTGGACGTGCTGATGTGTTTGTGTACTTGCAGGCTTCAGCGCTGTCTTGTGCAAGGCCAGGCAGTGGTCAGGTGGGCTCGTCGTATGACCCGATCTCGGCCGGCAGCTCGCGGAGGTCCAGTCAGCTGAGCAACACAGGCGGCATAAGTACCATGGGGCACCTCAGCAGCCACCTCCAGCGCCTGCACTCCAGGGCGCAGGACCCACTCTACTGCACATCCAACCTCGTCCTGCAGGTCAGTCAGCACCACTTACTTGTCCTCTGTCATTGCTCATTCTCCTTCTTCTTTCCACACCCTTCTTTATTTTCTTTCTTCTTCAACTATTTCTTCTCCTGTTGAAGAGCCTACAATTTCTTCTCCATTCTCCATTTGCATTTTATTGCATCTTCTTCTGTCTCCTGATGTTTTTCCTCTTCTATCCCTATCCCCAGCTCGTACTTAGTCTCTCTTCTCTTCATTTTCCTTTCATCTTTCTTCCTGTCTTCTAAAATTTTTTCTCCTCACCTAATTCTTCTTTCCATTCTTTTCCATTTTCATTGTCTCCTATTCTCTTTCTGCTACTATTACTACTGCCAGTGGCGCACCCAGGAATTTCTCTTGGAGGTGGTCCGATAAAAGGATGTTAAGTTACGTAAATACACACAGACACATACAAACATATTTTTTTTTTTTTTTTTTTTTTTTTTGCAAAACAAAGTCTAATCTTCTTGGCTTTTTCTTTAGTTTGTTAACAACATCTTATGGAGAAACTGTGATATGAATCCTATAGATTCAAAATCTCTTATATCCACTTTCACAAATTGAAGAATTTTAACAGTAACTGGTAGCAAATACAGGGAATTTTCAACCTAACAATGACTTTTAACAAACCTTGCTTTAAATTTAGTGACTTTTTGAAGACAAAATTTTTAAATCATTCGAATTAATTCTTAGCAAGCAATATGTGGGCATAAATCAATTGTGAACAAAATGATCTTTAAAGAGTTATGATTCTAGAGGATTCATATCATGATGGATGCTAAATCAAAAGTGTTGTGTAGATGTATATGAATCTTTTCGGTGAAATTATAGATAATGGAATTATATGCTATCAGTGCTTTAAAAATCAGTAAAAATGTTACAACTTATCACTTTGAGGGGAGGGTCGAGACCTGATGGACCCCCCTGTCGATGTGCCCTTGAACTGATGCTACTACTACTGCTATTGCTGCTACTACCAATACTACTACTATTATTACTGCTACTACTACTACTACTGCTGCTACTATTACTACTGTCATCATTATCATCATCATATTGAATATATATGCACAAAATTATCAAGAGTTATATGTTTATTAAAGAAATTAGTGACTTGTGTTTCTCAAAATTATTTAAGATGTGTCTACTTTTCGTTCTTTCAGTCGATAATTAGGTATGCCTTAATTTTCTGGGGAAATGGTAGCAAAATTGGGAGTGTCTTGATTTTGCAAAACAAAGCCATTAGAATTCTATGTCAATCAAACTATCTTGAACATTGTCGACCTCTTTTCAAACAATCACAGATATTAACTGTCATAAATTTATATATATACGACCTAGTCCTTTACACTCGACAAAATATAGACAGTTACTCATTAATATTCCATACTGTAGATTACATAAAACTAGTACAAATTTTTCTGTCATGGGGATGAAATTATATAATAAGCTTCCCAGTCAATATTATAAGTTACCAACCAATAGTTTCAAAGCTAGATTTTATAATTGGCTTTTAATTAATCCTTTCTACTCTGTAGATGAGTTTCTTAACATAAATTCATACGGAATTGTTTTTTAATAAATACAGTTATTTAGATTAGTTACAATAATTGTAATAATTATTACATAAGAGTGAAGTGTTTTCATTAATTTTAGAATTTCAAAATGTTTTGTGTTTTCATTCTAATTACTGTTTTCAATTATATGTGTATTTTCAAATATTTTTTTTTGACGAAGCCTATCACTGTATGTTTAATGGATTAATAAATTGAATTTAATTGAGCCATCATTACATTTTGTATGGATGAAAATGTAAATCGCATGGGCAGAAAGAACAGGATCATGGCATCATAAATTAAAATGATGAAATTCACACCTAGTAGCCTCAAAACTGTCGCTCTTCTTGTAAAAGTTTTTAATTGGAAAAGCAAAAGGCACACTGTGCACTGCTCCACCTTTCCATGATGACTAAATAGCATTGTATTGGCAACAGAATGTGCGTGCAGTTTATCGCGATGTTTTAATTGAAGTACCTAACAGCAACTGATGTACTTTGCAGACGCAAAACATGTCCCTGCAACAACAACGGCGTCAGCAGCTGCAACAGCAGCTGTCAGGGCCTGGCAACTGGCTGGCACAACCAGGAGCCAACAACAGCTCCAGCAACCCCGTGGACACCAGACGCATGTCGGAGCCTTGCAGAGGGGGCTCTGACAGGTCAACACCCCCACCCCGTCCTCACAGCGTGGTCCTGCCACCCATCGCACGAGCCCAGGAGCACCACCCTAACCAGGAGGTGGTACTGGATGAAGTAGCAGAAGGGGAGATGGTGGAGAAGAACCTCGTGATCCCAGACGAGATGCTGCACTTCCTCAGTCAGGTGAGCCACCTCATTGGACGACATTCCTATGTTGTTGTTGTTGTTTTCTAATGCCAGGCATTTGACAATAAAGTCATTTGACCTCTTGCACTCCAATATTTTTCAAAGATATTATCATGGTCAGCCACTGAATCACAGACTTGAGGTGTTCCGAATCCATTTCTTGGTTTGAGTTGCACAATGGGCAGTTAGGAGATTGATATATTCAAATTCTATGCAGGTGTTTGGGCAAACAATCATGGCCTGTTGCCAATCTAAATGCAGCTACAGACGATTTTCGTGGTAAATCGGGAATTAACTGTGGATTATGATGCAGAGCGTTCCATTTTTTCCCTTGAGATTGTGTTATCAAATTTTGTTTGTTGAAGTCTAAGTATGTAGATTTAATAAATCTTTTCACAGAGTAATATGTAGATTTAGTAACAGGTCTGTAAGTAGCAGTGCTTCCCTTCTTTACTAAAGCATCCGCATTCTCGTTTCCCAGGATTCCACAATGGGATGGTATTCATTGGAATACAATTCTTTTATTAAGTGTTATTAGTTGAGAGAGCATTTTATTTATTTCTGCTATTTGAGATGAAGGTGTGTGTTTAGAGACTATTGATAGAATAGCTGCTTTGGAGTCTGACAGTATAACTGCATTTTTAAATTTATTGATATGGCAGAGAAGATTCCTGAGACCAAAAAAGTTTGTTTTAGTCTTTTCTATCATCCCTAGAAGTTTGGGTATTGAATTTAGTCACACCCCACATATTTATTTATTTATTCATTCAACAATCTGTTTCTTTCTATTTAAATCGGGGCCCACACCAGACGGTGAAGGCATGTAAGCTGACTGCGAAGACTGGCTGATGCTTGAAACCATCTCTGTTGCTCATTTAGAAGTGTGTCTTCTGTTTCTTTCTTTGAAACTCTTCCACCATCACTCAGCTGACTCTGCTTGGACAAAATCATCAATTCTGAAAGCAAAGAATTATATTTTAAAGAATTCAAACCCAGAATAAAAATATCAATATTTATTTATTATAACAACAGAGATTTTGCTCTTATCTTGTAAAATAATAATTAGTCCTTCAGTTCGTATTCCTTTTCATTCATTGGTGTTAGTTTTCTGTTATGATATACACCTATTAACAGGTTTATAACATTTATATGCTTAATTCTCATCAATAAACAGAAAATGAAGTAAACACATGTGTGAAAAAATCTATGATTGGTCTATGCACCAAATCGCACAAGAGACTTGTTCAGACTAGTATACATGACTTTCAACTCTCTTCTCTTTACCTGCCTGCCTTACGTCTAATCATAAAACAAGGGTCTCCTACGGCACTCTGCAGAAATGTTTCAATTTCTTAAGAGAGAGCCCATCTTCCCTTACAGTAATACAAAGGTGCAGCTTCTTAGCGATGGCAATGGAGATTCGAGTATATGAGTGTGAAGCCATTATTTTGAAAAATGATATCTCGAAAACTAGGCCTTCTCCGGATGTAGAAATTTATAGGTTAGATTTCTTATTTCATATGGAACATATGAAGAAAAAATCGTTGCGAAAATCCATTATCACTTGGTGAACCTTCCTTGTAAGTTAAAGCTTGTTAAATTATATATCAGTGATCACATTTATTACACATCTTTCTCTAATCTAAATTACTATAAGTTTGAAGGTCATATTTAGTTTCAGATAAGTTGGAAGTATAATAAAAAGATTATATGATTTCAGTCAGCAACTTATCGAAGTGTGAGTACAGAATGAATTCTGTCACCTCACATTAAATTATATGTTTCAACATCACATTAAGCTATATTTCACGAAAATTTTCGACTTATATAAAATCGTCTTCAGGTGACACAATAAAAGCAAACAGAATTGAACACAGATGATGGTCAGTGCTGCTTTCAAATGTTTTGTTCATGCTAATTAAACCTACTAATTTCTAACCATATCTATGAGACAAACAGAAGTGTAGCTCGCTTCCTACACTGCTTCAGACAATACAACATCCGTACGTATTCAATCCTCATGCCCACCAGGTCAAAGGTAATAGACCCCCATCTCCACCTCTTTAAGGGGAGTCTGTATACCGAATTTTGACAAAAAAAAATGAAATTTTGGATTTTATCGTTTATCAGTAGTTTAATATATGTAAAATGATAATATGATTTTATTTCTTCTAATTGTCAGCTTTTAATCCTATCTTCAGCAAAAATATTGTAGTAATTCTTAATGCAAAAAATGTGTTATCAATGAAGAATTTTTCTTGCCAACTGCAAGTGGAATTTTTAATTTATTAAGCCGATTTTATACATAAAAGTATGTTGTATATGCCTTATTTTTCCTATATTTGTATCTTTTATCACTTGTGAAAAAAAGTGCACCCAAAATTGAGGAATTTAACATTGCAAGGTATGGAAACTTCGGCGCCATTTTTCTGCACTTTATTTTTTGTGACATTGGTGCACTTTTCTCAGAAAGTATTGTACCCAAAAGGCTAAAAATTATTATACAATATCAATGTGATGGCATTTTACACAGTATGTTAAAAAAATCAAGTTTATTTCTATCTTCAGCAGAAAATAAAAAATAATTTGCAGTCATTCTTAATGCAAAAAAATGTTATCAATTAAAGAAAAATTTTTTGCCAACTGCTAGGTGAGATTTTAAATTTATTTAACCGGTTGTATACATAAAGGAATGTTACATATGCCCTATTTTTTCTACATTTGTATCTTTTATAACTTCTGAGAAAAGTGTACCAAAAATTGAGAAATTTAACATTGTAAGACATGGAAGTACAGACTCCCCTTAACTCTCTCTAGCTCGTTCATATGTGCATCACAGGATGTTGTTGTTGTTTTCTAATGCCAGGCGTTCGACAGTGAAGTCATTTGACCTCTTGCACGCCAATATTTTTCAAAGATATTATCATTGTCAGCCACTGAAGCACAGATTTTGAGGTACATCACAGGATGTAATATTATAGATTTCACCATATTTCAGGATGCTTTCTCAAATGGTGTATAAATTATTTGTATGTATTGTATGTATTTATTCACACTGCAAGGGTATATACCCGGTGGCAGTGGTAACTAATTACACTCAATAATGACAATAATAAACTTATTAATTAAAAATACAGTTCATAATAATACCAATAATTAATACAAATAATTAATACTAACAATAATTTATAATACTAATAATAATAATAATAATAATAATAATAATAATAATAATAATAGGGAATATCCTAAATTAAATGAAGCACGATCACTTAAAATAACCTTAACATTAAGATGATTTTCCTTTGTCTTTATTTACATTGGGACACACAATATGTATGCGAGATGACTTTCGATATGGAGCCCAATGTAAAATTCATTTCCAGAAAGATTAATAATTTTTGTACTGCCATTCATTGTAGGTTGCGGATCATGGGAAGGACGAAGGTACGAACAAGGCGAATTCCGGCACAACGAATACACCAAACACTGCCCAGTCATACCAACAGCAAACCTGCAACAATAACTATCCACAAGGGAACTACCCTGGTGGGAACTACCCTGGACCAGGACGACAGATGCCGCCGAATGATTCAGCAAGTCCTGCAGCAGGATACAGTTATCCTCCGTCAGTTCCTTCTAACGGGTACTCAGCACAGTCCATTCCAGCTAGCCCCGCATCAGGTAACATGTACTGCCATTCTGCACCCGTAGCGAGCAGTCCTATTCAGGGACACCCCAGTGCCATGATGGGTCAGTCCATTCCCATGAACACCCCACAACAAGGCAGTGGCTACAGCAACCCAGCAATGCCTCCGATGAACAATCAGTGCCAGGGTATGATGAATGGACCAGGTGTGTGCCAACCTTTGCCCTCACAGACTAATGTTGGCTACAGTGGGCCCCCCGTGCCTATGGCCAACAGCTCGAGTCATTGCCAACCAGTGATGAACAGCCCCGGACATTGTGGGTCAATGCCGAGTCCTGCTCAGGGGAGTATTCCAGGGTACATGGGGCCTGCCACCCCGGTAGGAAACAATCCGACACAGTGCCATTCAATGCCGAGTCCGGCACAAGCGAATGCAGGGTACCTCGGTCCTAACATGCCGACAAGCCCTGCCAATTGTTATGGGGCAGGGGGACAGTCCCCCCAGCTGAGTCAGCAGCCACTCACCAGTCCTGCTGCGGGGGCCCCCGCCCCTCAGCAAGCCGGCACCTGCTGGCAGCAGAACGTCCAGATGATGCAAGCCGCGCAGATGTCACGAGGCAACATGGCGTACAATGCGCAGAACTTCCAGATGCATCACGATAGTCAGTACAACAGCTGCTACCCACAGCAGGTGGGACATTGTGTGAACTGCACGCAGCATCACCACCAGCAGTACCCACCTCAGTCTCACGGCCCCAACTGCGGGGCCAGCTGGAGCAACTACAACCACCAGATGCCGCCACCACCATACCAGCAACGGTCGCAGCAATTCACAGGCCCGTGCCCCCCTCCGACACAGCCCCCTCCGTGCAATAACAACAGTGTCGGTCTGATGGCTCCACCAGCCATGAATTGTAATCAGCAAAGTCGACCGGCTTCTAACAGTGGTAACAGTATTCATAACATGTCGTACCCTTCTGTTGGCAATAACAACAATGGGACAGAGATCCAGTGCCGGGACATTAGTCAGTCATCACCAAACAATGCTAACATAGCGCAGGTAAACGCTAGTTCCGGCACCACCCCGGTTGTCACCGGCAATGCAAGGGGCATGAGGCAGGACGCATACCAGAGAACACTGGAGTATGTGCAGCAGTGTCAGTCCTGGGCAGGCAGCGATATGGTGACCAGCAGCACGCATCCGCCGGACGGGGCTTCCCTCAAAGGCCCTCTCCAAGGATCCACATCCAACATGGTGATCAATGACATGACATCTTCCTTAACCTCTTTGCTAGAGGAGAACAGGTATCTGCAAATGATTCAGTGAACAAAGGTTAAAGTTTCGTAGTACGCAAAGTGGGAAGTTATATCAGGTTTTTCATTGAGAAATGAGCTAGATTTGACTTACAGATCACACAAGGACGTTCTATAGTTACACTATGAACCAATATAATAGTACATTATGCAACAAGCCTATAATGATAGTAATTAAGACGCAAGTATGGATGTTTATGAAACGAGCGCAAGCGAGTTTCATAATATTCATATGAGCGTCTTAATTACCATTATAGGCAAGTTTCATACGACTTTTTATGCTCGACCATATTTCTAACTTGAAATTATTCAGATGTATACATTTTATTTGTATCTGACAAGATCGGAAGTGACCTTGTTCTAGGTCGTGAATTGTGAGATATGCGCAGACGCGAAAGTATTGATTTTTTCCGAGGAACAATAATGTCATTGACCTTGATGTAATCCCGTTAAACTTGATATAACCTTGATTATTGGATTCGACATTGAAAAACGAGATGACAAATTGAATTTATTTGAATATTATTTACAATTAACGCTAATTATTATTATAGTAACAGAACATAACCTTCTGCGACAGTATTGGATTTCCAGCCTCTGTGACTTTTTGCTAATTCTCTTTCAATTGCATATCCGAGAATAATCGATACTTGCGGTTTTATAACGGTACAAAGTTGACTTGTCATTGGCTGAACACCTGTAAGCTGAGTTGTCATTGGCTGAACACCTGTACTTTAATAAGTAGGTGTACTTTAATGACATGCATTAAAGGTCTGCTACCACGTGTATAATTACTACATTTCGGCATGGTCGAGCATAAAGGTAATATTTGTGCCATCTTGTTACTAATATCAATCTAAAGAATTGGTAATCTGAATACTGCAGAAGGGCTAGCCAGAAGTGGCCTTCCTTCAGTAGTTCATGACAATCAAGCTACTCTTCATATTTGTCTATTTGTCAGGTGCACCAAGCATCTGGTATTAAAGTCAGCACAGAATATTTAGAAAGAGAAGAAATTCTCATTCTCTCATGTTGCCATAACCTCTCAGCATATGTTGGGGGAGGGGGGGAAACCCCAGATGTATGGCCTTTGTTTTGAAGGAATGGCTGAGCCACCTCTTTATAAGTGATTTACTGTATATCTTTGCCTTCTTTGCCATTACTGACTTGAAACATCACAAATACAAGTGAAATTATTAAATAAAAAAGAATAGGTTATATCCAGTTACCGGAAGTTTAGGCATTATGAATCATTAAAATAGGCAGGCAAAAGGCATCATAAATAATGAATAACACCTTCTACAGCATCAGATCAGCTTCGTGCACATTCAGTGTTTGTTGCTGTTGTCCAAAGATCAAAAGTAACATGGAATCGTTAATCTGATCAGTGGCTACTGTGCATCCTATGAATATGTTCTTTTATTGCATCAAAATGAAATTGCTGGATAGAGTAAAACTTCATTTCACTTTTTGTTAAGTGATGGTACTGTAGCACCAGCTTGGCAGTTTACATCATTCTATATTCGAGTTACCATTCAGAATCCCATTAAAATCAATGGTATGCATTTGATATAAAATATATCTCCAATTTCTGAGTATAAAAATATTCGTTCATGTGTGTTCTTAAGTCTTTTCTAGTTAGTATTCAGAAATGTGAAGAAAAAGAAAAATCGATGTCATTACATGATTGTGCCTCTTCAAAGCTGTGTTTATTTTACAAGAAGTGTATTTATTTAAATGACGTTATTTCGTTCAAAGACTTTTCTGTTTCATTGAAGAACTATTAATTTTTATATTATAATTGTGTTATTACATTATTTTGGCAATTGTACATGTAGTAAACATGTAACGTAGCAGATTCTGTAAAAATAAACCACTAATGACTTCATATGTGGTATGTATCAGTATGTGGTTAACCATGAAATAAAACCAGACGAAGAGACTAGCAATGAAATCTGGTCAGTGAAATTTTGTGCAGTTTTTATAGGGCAGTGTTCCCAACACTAGTGTTTTACAAAACTTATTTTTATATAAATATCTGAAATAAACTAAAAATTTCATAATTTCATATATACTTTTACATGTAATATGTACATTTTATATAATTTTAACTGGTACCCAAATTAAAATATATCTTTCTCTGGGAATCACTGATGTTTTTAAAATTCAGGAGGGTAAGAAATTGAACCAAATAAACTGATTTCAAATTGCTGACTTGTTGCCTGTCACAGACTTGCCAAAATGTAATAGGAACATCTAGTGCTGGAGTATATTATAAATGTTTTATATGAATTCTTTTACCAATGATTTTAAAGTGATATCACAGTCTAGTATATACAGTCACGAAGCTCAATACGTAGTAAATATGCAAACACAGATAGTTGCTAACCACTAGGATCGCTACTATCGCCTCATTACAGACAATGAGAAATAGTACCTGCACAGTCTATTGTTCCTAGTACCCTCACAACTCAAGTTTCGTGACTGTGTATACTAGACTGTGGTGATATTATGATTGTGAGATTATTAAAAATCTGGACACTTCTTGAAATTGCTTGAACTTTTATTTTAATGTAAATCTCATTTTTAACAAACACAATTTCATTCACAATTTATTAGGGTTTATTATGAATTATTGGCATAGCTCAGGAAGTAGCATGTTTGCCTGCTGTTCCAGAATTGTGCTTAGATAGGGTTCGATTCCTGCTGAGGCTGATTGGTTGGTTTTACTCCTTTTTCTCAACTATAAGGATGCTGTTTAGTGAACTGTCTGAAGACAGGTCTGAAACTTATAAGTGACAACAATAAGGCATCTGTGAGTTTACTAGACGAATTTAATATTTTATATTTCTAGTACCTACACATACTATGTTCACTTAAGACTCCCTGGTCTGCCCTAGTTCGCAGTTGAATTCTATTTCTGGTGTGAAGGCGGCAAGAAGGTATAATTCATTAACCTAGATAATAGGGTGATGGATGAGAGTAATAACTACCATAGCAAAGTTGAACTTTGAGGCTGACAACAAATGGACGGTAAAATTGTTTGTGGAGTCGTCTTATTGAGGGAAAAAGCGTGTTTAGTTCCATTAATTTATGGCATAACCTCACTATTTTCTTAGGAACCAATAATTCTGAGCCAGTTTTGAATGCATGAACCTCAGTCTGTTGGTAATTATGAGCACCATTCTAGCACTATGGACGATTTTGGCTCTAACTTAAAAGTTAGTTTCCACTGATCTAAAATCAAACTAATATTTAACACTTCTATGAAAAAAATACGTAATTCTTTTTTATAAAAAACATTGTTGATGCATATGATGATGGAAGAGTGCAACAGAGAAAAATTTTCTCTGGCACCAGGGTTTGAACCTAGGTTTTCAGTTCTACGTGCTGACACTTTATCCATTAAGCTACACCGGATTCCCATCCCAATGTCGGATCGAATCCTCTCAGTTTAAGTTCCACCTCTTGGGTTCCCTCTAGTGGCCTACCCTCATGCACTGCGTCATATGATATGCGAAATATAATCACATTGTGATTTAAGATGGCGCTTATTCCGTCAGATCCCGGCCACTTAGAAACTCATAACGAGTGCGCATGTGTGGATATTGTACCGTTGTCATACAGCTCTAATGACACAGTGCATGAGGGTAGGCCACTAGAGGGAACCCAAGAGATAGAACTTAAACTGAGAAGATTCGATCTGACATCGGGATGGGAATCCGGTGTGGCTTAGTGGATAAAGTGTCAGCACATAGAGGTGAAAACCCGGGTTCAAATTCCGGTGCCAGAGAGAATTTTTCTCTGTTCCACTCTTCCATCATCATATAATGATGCAGAATTTCTGCACTGAAATATATGTACTTCGGTACATCGTAATATATTGTTGATGCATCCTTTGTATTATTTTCATAACTAACTAGGTACTCCAGAAACGACTTTCAATGCATGTTAATGTAATGTTATAAATAGCATTACTTTCGTTCTAAGATATTCCATTATAATTTTGTATGTAAATAATATGTACCTGTATTGTAGAAATTTATTCCTAAAGAATCGACAAAACATCATAAAATGTAAGGAACAACATGTATATGTAAACTGGTCTGTGACAGAAAAAAATTATTAGTCTAAGTGTTAAAAGAAAAGAATAGAACAATATATTTTCTGCAGAAAAATTTTAAAGCAATTTCTTACCTTCTGAATATTGGTACACATTAAAAAAAGACGAAACAGTGTATAATAAGAACAAGATACATACATACATTCTGAATAAGAACACATCACTGAAATATCAAAGTTGTTTGAAGAAATGTACAGAAAATATGCTACCAATTTTAAGATGAAATATCATTGTGATGTAGTATTACAGATTTGTATGATGATATTGATATATAAATAGTATGTTGATAGTGATTGGCTTAGAAATCTACAGATTACTGTTGTCATTTTCGAAACCTTTCCAAAAACCTTAAACCTTATTCCTTACCACAATTCTAGACAGCACAGATATACAGTAAAATTATATCCTCGCAATTTACGTTTTATTGGCTCCTCCAATAAAATTTCCATATTTTCATAATGTTATAATTAGTACAGCTGGCGCCAGCATTTTTGGCGTGTGTCCTAGAGTATAGTGTCCAGTTTGTGAGCATGTTGTTAATACAGCTGAGAATGGTACCACTTCCTATACACGTCGCATCAGCCATTTGTCAAACACAGTTGTCAGACTGACTGCCGCAAAGGTAAAACACTCGTACTCAACGTTCACATTACTTATTTCACACGCCAAAAACGGTGACACAGACTGTACATACACACATTTACGTCAGTGTAATTTCAAACTTCCCTTCACTTACACCGCTATATGAAAGCAACAGTAAGACATGGATGACTTCAGAGGAGATAAGTGCACTCGATGCAAAAAAATGATGATTCAGAATAGGAAACTTTATTCTTATTGTTGACCAGTGCCTGCCCACTCACAAACCTTGCATCTAAAAAATGTAAAAAATGTACAATTAGAATTTTTTCCAGCCAACTGCACAAGCAGATTGTAGCCCTTGAATTTGGACATTTTTTATGCCTTCACGATAAATTATGGAAAGAATCTATTGAAAATTCTGACAGTCCTGGAGTGTGGCAAAGATGCAAGATACAAAGATCTCTATAATAATAATAATAATAATAATAATAATAATAATAATAATAATAATAATAATAATAATAATAATAATAATAATAATGTTTATTGTCATTGAATGAAAAACTTCACTATAGACATTTTCAAATGTTACAATCTTACTGCAATACATTTCATAGATATACAAAATAAAAATTTAATTATTAAAACAATGTAGATATTTATCAAATTACATAATATAAAGTTAAAAGTACTATATTTACTAGATAAAAGACAGTATCAAGTACTAATTGTCATATGTTTAATAACTAATTAAGAATACTACAAACAGAGGTTAATAATAAACTTTAAAAATGCAACATAAGGTAATCCAATTTGCTCTGTTCATTAATACATTGAAATTTAAATGTAAATTGATTTACCACTAGGTTTCATTTAAAATCTCATTATTAAAAAAAAAATAAAGAAACAACAACCCTAACATTTAAAACTGCATTGTTTAAAAATGTATGTCAATTTCAAAGAACTCATTTATTGAGTAAAGTGGGTTTTTAATTAACCAACTGTACAATTTTGTTTTATAACTTTCAACAGGAAGAAGTTGAATGTTTACAGGGAGCTTATTAAATAATTTGATTCCAATCAATTTATAGTATTTTTTGTCACACTAAGTCTACAAAGTGGATAATCTAATAATTGCCTATTCCTCGTTGTATGATTGTGTATCTCACTTCTCATATTAAAATCCTGCAAATGTTCTTTCATAAACACATAATATTAGAAGCATTCCATTTTATAGTAAAAGTATAGGAGATATTTAAAGCAATCAGATATCACCAATTGCTTCCAGAAAGCTGGCTTTCTTTCAGTACTAACTAAAGAAGTGGTTGCAGAAGAAGAAGTACTTGAAAATGCCGACAGGGAAACCTTCAACTAGAAGCAACATTTTCAGTTTTATAATACCGGTATGTAGTATATGTATAAATATCGATGGTGTTTTGGTAAAGGGACAGAAGTCATAAAAATGGATTTTGAGTGAAATGAAAATTAAACATTGGATCATTATTGCAAATAATTTTATACATAAACAAAACACATCAAATGCTAGTATTCTTTTGTTTTTTGCACACCCATTTGTAGAATTTAACTTGTGTATTCTCCTGGAGAACAAAACTCCATTTGCACAAAAAATGACTTAACCTTCTTTACCCGAACACCATCGATATACATATACTGTAGCTAATTAATGATACGGCAACCATAAAACATAGAAAGCATAATGTCACTTCAAACATATAGTTGGTACCTTGAACATGATTGTGGTTGCCTATGAATCTTTAAAAACTAATTTTTAAAAGAATAATTAAAAAAATAAAGCATAATTCTTCGAGAAATTAACTTAAAAATCTCGTTTAACCATAGGTTGACAATATTCTTATTTTATGTAAAACAGGAATTAAAATTGAAATATTTTCGAGCAATGATTGAAATCAAATCAGTACCCGTATGGTACTGGTAATTGGAAATCACTAGAATGTAAATTTAACTGTTTGTAGTCAGTGTGCACAAGGAATCAGATCAGATAGTGTGGGACCTCATGTATATCAGTTCACATGTATTGAATATTACCCACATAAACATGCCAAAACTATTTTTGTACATGTAGTAGGCTTGCAAAGGGTTCGAGTGTAGCCTTACTCCATGGATCACTTTCTGGTTGAAGAATGTACATTATGCTCAGAATTTATAAATTAAAAAAAGTTCATTGTGCAAAAGCATGTGTAATGTTTTAAGGTTAGGATATGGAAACCAGAGTCCAGTGAGAGTGATAGGGTTCAGCTTCAGCTAGCACAAAAACACATCAACATTGAACTGAATTTCAGAACACACACCCTCTTTGATCTAATACCACAGTCTACTATATACAGTCACGAAGCTTGAGTTTTGAGGGTGCTAGAAACACTAGACTGTGATGGTACTATTTTGCATTGCCTGTAATGAGGCGATATTAGCGATCCTAGTGGTGAGCAACTATCTAATGTTTGCATATTTACTACGTATTGAGCTTCGCGACTGTTTATACTAGACTGTGATAATACCATCAACCAGAAACACACCTCACCAAGACAACAAGAAACCAGAAGATAGTGTGGGACCTCACTAGAATTCAGAAGATGATGCATACCACATCGAAACTAGTCAATTAAGGTAAGAAATAGAAGGTTTAATATTAGCATAGTGAAGTTAGTTGTTTATTTAAATAATTTAACATATCTTCAGTAACATAAAAGTGTTAAAAAAGTTTAATCAAGAACGAAAAATAAATGCGGTATTTACGATATTTACATTCCATTATTACTTACATTAAAAAATGGTCTTAGTCAAGAATCGATTCTTCAGTTACAGAGTGAATATCTTAATTATTGTATCAAACAGGAAGAAACCATAAAGTATCTAGATATCATTTTATTCCAAGATGAAATTTTCCATATTTGATAATAATAAAATAATTACAGATTTGAAAGATAAAAATTCCTTCCACTTGTCTTACCTTTGAAAGTCCAAAAACATTTTATGCTTAACCAATATCTTTGTCTCAATTAAGTTCATAGTAAATATTCTATTAATAAGAATACAATCATACATTTTGAAGATGTGTGGACTTCAGAGTTCAAATCTGACGTGTGAGTCCAGTGCCCAAGAGTTGGAACTTCACTTCTGTCGTGATTCGGGTTCTATTGTAGATAGATGTCAGCCTATGTATGTATTTATTGACACTGCAAATGGGTATTTCTACCGGTGGCAGTGGTAACTCTTTCACTCAATAATAACAATTAATAATAAACACAACTAGATAAAAAACAATAGTTAATAATAATAAAATAATTAAGATTTGAAAGATAATAATCTTAATTTGAAAGTAATAATAATTTTATGCTAATAATAATTTGGCCAATAATAATAATAATAATAAAGGTAATACAATAACATTTTGAAGATGGGGGAAATCTGTGAGGTGAGCCCCAGTGCTTTCCACATCACTAGAATGAGGTGGGTTCGGCACCACGCTCTGGTACCCCGAAAGATGTATGTACTCAATTTATACAGGCTGAGTGAACCTGGGTATAAAGTTGGCAACGAGAAAAATCCTGTCGAACCCCGGACCTAATCCGAGCCGGCTTAATAATAAACCAACTAATAAAAACAATAGTTAATAATAATAATAATAATAATAATAAAATAATAATAATAACAAGGAGCATCCTAAATTAAAATGAAGCATGGTCACTTAAAATAACTTTTAAAGTAAATCTAATTTGCATCTTAACCCTAAGCTCGAACTACGACCCACGAGTGTGACAGGTTCATACCTGCACAAGTACCTTTCGGCACTACACTTATTTCGCTGTCAACTCACTCACTCACTGATTCTACCTGATTTCACTAACACTTCTAACCATTTCACTGTTCGAATACTTTGCATAGCCACTTCACTGACACTACACACTTCACTGACTTCACAACTACACTTCACTGACACACTGATGAGAACACTTCAAATAACAAGATATCAATTACACCCTTTAACTAGTGTGTATAATAAACTACCGTCTATTAGTAAAGTCCTTAAGTCTATTTTTAACTACATTTTTGGTTATTGGTAGAGCCTTTAGTAAGTCTGCAGGTAAAGCATTCCAGTCCTTGATAGTACGATTGAGAAAAGAAAACTTTCCAGTGTCCGTCCTCTGTCTTCTTTCCCTCAATTTATATGAGTGGCAGGACTGTGGCCCATTTTCAAGTTGCACACCACTTAGGCAGGCCGCACTGTGCATGATGTGTATTTGTGGAGAGTTATGAGTGTATGTGTAAGTGTTCGTGTAAGTGTACTGCAGGGAATGGATGAGATGATGATGGCGATGAGGAAGGGAGAAGTAAAAACCTGGTGTTGAAACATAGCTTACTCCTATCAAATAGCACAAAGGGGCCCGCCAGGCTTAACGTCCCCGTCTGACAGACGAATCACTATCAAGTGATATCTTCGCTTCATATCCACTGCGGAGAGATTTGGGATTTAACCCAGGCATGTTGGTGCAAAATTTAGTGATTAGAAGTTGTGCACCGTCATCTCTTCTAGTCCCAAGGTAGAAATTTTACGCGAAAATTTCTGACCACGCCGGGAATCGAACCTTGGCTGGCTAGTCTAGAGACGATGTGCTATCACAGAGCTAACTATGCGGACTATGTTGGGAAATCGTGATCTGGTTAACCTTAAAAGAAAATTGAAGACTTGAAGTAATGAAGTTCTAAGTGCCATTTTCATGAAAATTGTGTTTTCACTGGAATATCAATTTATGTAACTATCCCTATAACATAAATAAGATCCAAAGTCCAGACTCTTTCCCTGAAGGCTCTGAGGATGGAGTCAAGTAGCACCGAAACAGCTGTAAGCCGCACATGCTTACATAATTAACACGAGTAAGATCGCCATTTAATCAACTATTTATATTACATGTAGTATGATATGATATATGATATATTTGGTCACAGCACTTCTTTACATGTAATGGTGTACCTCACATTTCTGTATCCGGTGCCACCATTAACACTTACATTAACACATATTTGCAGTACATGTCTACACAACTTCTACCAATTAAACTATGTATTTTTTTATTTTTTATTATTACTTGTTCAATCTCCTTTCAGTATTTCTCCTACATTTCGTTTGCTATTCTCTATTTGATCATTAATCGTAATATATCTAAATTTATATATGCCTTTCAAACCCCCTTTTTCCTCTAACTACTATTCACTAAGATTTCAATTTCACTTATTCTCTACAAATTATCATATTGAATTATTTGCCTTACTTGTTCTTTGACCTTATCTCCTATCTGTCTCTTATATTCATTTACTGTTCCAACGTTCAAATGTCAGTACTAATTTTATGCTGTCACTTGTTCATTTCTTTTAACCCTTTTTCACTTTTCACTCATTCATATTTGCGCTCACTTTCAACTTTCTCTCTATTCCACTTACACCTAAACCTTTCACAATACTCTCAGCCTATAAATCTTATATTTCTCTCTACATCAGCTTATACACTTTCTCGCTCCCCTATACTTCTCTATCATTTACAATTACAATTACCCTTTACTAGCACTTTTTGATCATATCCCCACATTTATTAATCATCTCTTACTGTAATCTTCGTTTCTTCCTCAGGCCAATAGCCTTTATATCACGCGACTGCTCTCTCCGGCTTTCTGCTGTAAACTGATTAGATGTAGTATGTGATATACATATATGTGACTGTGTATGTTGTATTGTACAGTGAAATTTCTTGTATGTGCAGAGTGAATGTTCCAAGGACGTAAAAGATTTCTTGTTTTTGGCCATAACTTGAGGGCAATGCTTTATTATAACAATTTTGGATGACATCTTTGCACTTAGCATCATTTTTAGCTATAGAGTAAATTGTTTGTGAAATTGTTGTGTTTATCCAGACCCACACGATGCTTGTCGTTTGAGGCAGTTGTAGGGTTAGTTAGGGTCAATTTGTGGAGTCTAAGGGTACGTACACGTTGAAGCAACGATAAACGATAAGAGAAATGATAGGGACGCTTTGGTATTATCAAAGAATCAAGTGTTCATATCGGAGTCCACACCTGTGGAGTAACGGTCAGCGCGTCTGGCCGCGAAACCAGGTGGCCCGGGTTCGATAAAAGGTAGAATTTACCTGGTTGAGGTTTTTTCGACCCAATACGAGCAAATGCTGGGTAACTTTCGGTGCTGGACCCCGGACTCATTTCACTGGCATTATCACCTTCATATCATTCAGACGATAAATAACCTAGATGTTGATACAGCGTCGTAAAATAACCCAATAAAATAAATAAATTCATATCGGAGCAACGAGAATGCGGGAAGCGAACATTTTGATTTATCAGTAGAAGATATTCTATGCATCCACTTAATGAGAGAAGATATATAGAAAGTATCAGCTGCCAAGTTCAAGGTTAATATAACTTAAATACGTACAAAATTAAACACGTTTCTAATCCCAAAGATAGTATAAACTCAGTCTACTATATACAGTCACGAAGCTTGAGTTTTGAGAGTGCTAGAAACAATAGACTGTGACGGACCTATTTTGCATTGCCTGTAATGAGGCGATGTTAGCGATCCTAGTGGTGAGCAACTATCTAATGTTTGCATATTTACTACGTATTGAGCTTCGTGACTGTATATACTAGACTGTGGTATAAATTCGTTGTGTTGTGATTGGTTCTTGTGATCACATAAGGGTACATACACGATGGAGCAACGATAAACGATAAAAGAAACTACCTAGCGACGTTTTGGTATTATCAAAGAATCAAGTGTTCATATCGGAGCAAAGAGAACGCGGGAAGCGGACATTTTGATTTATCAGTAGAAGATATTCTATGCACTCACTTAATGAGAGAAGATATATAGGAAATATCAGCCTCTAAGTTGAAGGTTAATGTAACTTAAATACGTACAAATCAAACCCGTTTCTCATCCCAAAGATAGTATAAATTCGTTGTGTTGTGATTGGTTCTTGTGATCACATAACATAGGACGAATAAATACACAACTGATCAGTTTGTCAATATCTACAATAATTAATACGATGAAAGAGTAATGGAACGGAGAAAAATTCTCTCCGGCGCCGGGATTTGATAATCACCGGGTTTTATACAGATTAATATTGATGCTTAATCACTAAGATCACCGAACCCACAAGAGCGTCGAAAATGGAACTTTCTTTTAAGTTCCAACTCTTTTCCCTCTATCTTCCCTCTGCACTACGTCATAGATGTCTATGAACGTAGGACCGAAGTCCACACATGTGCTGAGGTGCACTCGTATGATAACGCAGAATATCTGCATGGAAATATCATATGTACTTCGGTACATTAAAATAATATATACAAAAATTAATTTAATAAGTCGAAACAATAATAAATCGATTAATATTCGGATATATTGATAACCACCGGAGTGGAGTAACGGTTAGCACGTCTATCCGCGAAACCAGGTGGCCCGGGTTCGATTCCCGGTCGGGGCAAGTTACCTGGTTGAGGTTTTTTCTGGGGTTTTTCCTCAACCCAATATGAGCAAATGCTGGGTAACTTTCGGTGTTGGACCCCGGACTCATTTCACCGGCATTATCACCTTCATCTCATTCAGACGCTAAATAACCTCAGATGTTGATAAAGCGTCATAAAATAACCTACTAAAATAAAATAAAAAAAAAGATAACCACCGGTATTTATACAGATTAATATTATCTTAATCAGAGATCATATGAACGATAAGAGCGAAGAAAATGGAACTTTTTTTTTTCGTCGCTTTTATCGTGTATCTTCGCTTTTATCGTTACTCCAATATGCACACCTCAATGACAATGCATGCTTCAATTCTCTCTGATATAGCATCGCTGCTTCTTTTATCGTTTATCGTCGCTCCAACGTGTACGTACCCTAAACCGGCCTAAAACTAATATTTATATGATGAATAAGTTTGTGCACCCCTGAGTACGTTCAGGCGATGAGGCTAGTTAATTTCTGTACTATATGGAAGGATCGAATGTATAAGTATGGCTATTAGAATTGGGTCAACTTCCGACTTAATTGTTTTTATTACGATTATTTGAATGTCAGTGAGATTTAGAAGGCAAACAGACAGAAATGTTAAATAGTTGCATTAGAAATTATTTTCAACAACTTATACACACATTTAAAGTTATTCATCACTCTATATTATACGAAATGTATAATATGTTAATTTTCCTGAACAGCGATGGCTACGTAATTTCCGTCTGCAATCTCATTGGCTGAACCGAATGACTTGCCGTTACTACGTGCTATCGAAGCCTGGACTCCATTTAGTCCAACGTACGTCGTAGAAGAGAGCGGACGGTCTTGGGTCTGGTAAGGTGGCTGTTGAGTTTCAAACTTTTAACAGTATTTCGTCCAGGTGGAGTTGAAGTATTATTTCAAAGTGAAATCTAATTTTTAATGAAACGAAAATAAATAGAAGGTAATAATAGCTGTAACTTTGAATCACGTCAGATATTTTCTGTTGCAGTAAGTTAAATGAAATTCGTGATAGTCTCGGTAACGCAGTTTAGAATGGAAATATTAAAAATCTATACGATATGAATAAGCTAGTTCGAATATGTCTTCACTTAAAGTAATTTCTCATTTCAGAAGACTAAGTGCTTTCATTTTAGAGAACCACTGGATTCTAGAATATTCTGGAAAATCGTGTTGTGTCGACGTCCAATATTTTACTCGTGGACTCTTTGTTAAACATTTTCTGCAGCCATATTTTCTTAAAGTTTGATCTGATAGCAAATCGACCCAGAATATTTTTCTATTCCATAAATAATACCTTTAAGATGATTAATATTTTTATATTCAAGTTAAATACACTATTAAATAACATTCTACGTTATGGGCTTGTATTTCATAATGTTCAGGTAGGATTCTAGTAGTAAATATCTTAGCCACGAACGTTCGTTAATACGACGCATGTAAAGACAAAGTAAATTGAATTGATTCACAACATTGGTCTTAAATTTCTCAATGCAATTCGAAATTTCATCGCGGTTCTTAAATAGTTAAAATGGTCACCAGTTTGTATAAATGGCATAAGTGCAGTAAAATAGTATGAAAAATGTACGTAGCATGTAGAAACTAATTTGGTGAAGGTATTCTGAATGTCAGCCATTTTGTGTTCGTGTTTGGATAAAATTGGCCGTAGTATGTGGAGGTGTAGTAAGTGTAAGAAAACTTGGTGACGGACAAACTAAAAGCTTCTGCACTTCTGCCATTAAAAAAATTTCGTTCAAATTTTATTTAGTTGAAGGTAAGATTATTCGTAATTTTTTTCTTATTAAATAGGACGAACAAAATTAAATGCGAATTAATAACTTTTTTTTTGAAAAGCTTGATTTTTTTATTTCAGATTCATAATATAATTAAGTATTAAATTCCTCTAGGTTTTCTCTCTTTTTCGTCGGTTTCAGGCAGGCAACCACAGTCCTATTTAAAGTATAATAATTAAGCAATATTGAACCTATTTAGTCGGAATTTCTCT
>JAJSOF020000003.1:190909777-190946056 GCA_025594305.2 Periplaneta americana | reverse complement strand
ATCCATCAGTCTGCAGTTACCTACATTTGCACATCTATTTATAAGAGGCAACTTAAGTTATAAATGCACTTCTTCATCAATCCACATACATCCACCCATCAGTCTGCAGTTACCTACATTTGCACATGTATTTATAAAAGGCAATTTAAGTTATAAATGTACTTCTTCATCAATCCACATACATCCATCCATCAGTCTGCAGTTACCTACATTTGCACATGTATTTATAAAAGGCAATTTAAGTTATAAATGTACCTCTTCATGAATCCACATACATCCACCCATCAACAGTTACCTACATTTGCACATGTATTTCTAAGAGGCAATTTAAGTTATAAATGTACTTCAGTTTTCCCAAGTTTCTACAACACCTTAAGAAATGGCATGATGAATTTCATATGAAGAGTCCACTGCAAGAATGATGGATGTCACTTTCTTGTCGAAAATGAACCAAGACTGTCATAGCTTAAGACATAAAGAATGTACATAGAGAGTTGTATGGCATTAACACTGATAGTCATTGTGCAGTAATGATAGGAAAATCACAGTTAAGGTTTGAGCACTAAGAATTTCAAACTTTCAATTGCTTCTCCTGAAAAATGTATTCCAAATGACATTCATCATTCTTGCAGTGGACTCTTCATATTGAAGTGTCAATAACACCCATGTCAGAAAATGTTTTGTTTCTCCTGAAAATTTATGCTTTTGGACTGTGGTTGCTTTTTTTTTTTTAATTTCAATTGTGCTCTTCTTTGCCAGTTATCGAACCCATGCCCGCTAAATTTACACAAAGAGCCGCTGCTTCGCATGCTACAAAAGAGAGCATAACTTACTGAATGACAGAACTATTTTTACACTCGATGTTGACGATGTTAATAAACTTGTAAACACTGTTTGGAGAAAAGTTACACAACTTGAGTTATCTAATCTTTTGTTTAGTTAAATATTCCCCAGAAGTAACGTGACATGCCTAACAATTTATCTGGAGCAACTGAATGCTGCAGGAACACACCAATGAATTCAAGAGTGCTCTGAACAAAATTTCAAGGCGATACTTTTTCAACACACCAACTCTAACTGAAATTAATAACGGTAACAATCCAACAAAGTTCCATTATCAGAACAGTTGTAAGTCTGCATTTCCCAAAATTCCATTTACCGATGTAGAAAGCAAAACTCTTTGAGTGTTCGTGATGTCTTCATCAGCATACTAACATTTGACGTTTTATATGTTTCATTCCTTCGTCAAAAATTAAAATTTCTCGTGTAATTTTATAAACCGAAGATTTATTATCATCGGAGCAATGAAGAAATGAAAATTACAAGAGAAATCTAAGTACTTGGAGCTGACCTACACAACAAGAAAGAAGAAAGTCTACGAAGTCCAAAACTATGTGCCATAATGATTTATAGAATAACAATGCAAATGTGTTGCACATGTTTTGATTTGCCCCTCTCCTTAATGTGTCTTTCTTAGTGGATTATTTTACGACGCTTTATCAACTGCGATGGTTATCTAGCGTCTGAGTGAAATGAAGGTGATAATGCCAGCGAAATGAGTCCAAGGTCCAGCGCCGAAAGCTACCCAGCATTTGCTCTTAATGGGTTGAGGGAAAACCCCGGGAAAAAAACATCAACCAGGTAACTTGTTCCAACCAGGATTTAACGACTGTCCACAACTAGCATATATACAGGGACTCCTGTTTATTACACATGCGCAGTGTGTTGTAAGCGAAACTTACAAAATAAAGGAGCTCCAAATTTTATTTCCGTATCTGTACATGATTTTGTCTCAGCTGTACAGTAGCTGGCGTTTGAGGAGAGTGAAAGACACGAATTGCTGCAAAACGTGACAACATTGTTGACATATAGACTATTTCGTTTACATGACGTCATTCCATTTTCGACCAATGAAGTGTAATGAAATTTTGAATTCCAACCAATCACAGTCACACTTTGCGATAATTGTTGCAGCTAGATTTATCGCTATCAATTTATCGCATGGTCGTTCTTTCGTTTAGTCGTTGTCGCCAACTGTTTCCCCGTAAATTGATGATCGTGAATATATTAAGATGCAACTACACGGTTAAACGTTTCTTTCAACTTTAAAGCAATGAATGCAACATTGATATTTAATATTAATTAATATATCTATGCAGTGAAGACGACATTCAAAACGGCGCACCATGTAAACACAAAATCTTCATGCATCTTAATTGAACGTACCTTTTAAACTTGATTCTTTCAATATTCTTCCCAGATTGCACGCATACGCGATTGGAATATTGAACTGTGTAGATGCAGCTTTAGTTCCGTTACACACTACAGCTAGAATGCGTTTGTCGAGCTATAAAAAATGCTTTCCTGTAGCACGAGTAACGGTCGATATAAGGCACAGCTGACACTGGTCCTGCTCCCACAGGTAACTTAACCTATTATTGTAGTCTATAAAATTTGTATTTTGTGAATGAAATTAAACAATTAATAGAAATTCAGATGTTCAAATTCATGTAACATCATCGTATATCAATCACAAAGACCTTGTATAGTAATATATACAAGGTCTTTGATCAAACTGCCTTCCGTATGGCGTAATAAAATTCATGTTTTAATTATCTATACAGAGATGGCTTCACTGTGTAGCAACATGTCTCGCTGTGAATACATAAGCATTATTAATCAGGTTACTGTAATTATATTATAAGATTTTAAATTATATTATGATTTCAGCAGATAATGAAAATGTATTTATGCTCGACCATGCCGAAATGTAGTAATTATACACCCGGTAGCAGCCCTTTAATGCATGTCATTAAAGTACACCTATTCATTAAAGTTCAGGTTTTCGATTATGCTCGGATATGCAATCGAAAGCCAACTAGCGAAACGTCACGGAGGCTGGAAATCCAATACTGTCGCAGAAGGTTATATTCTGTTACTATAATAATTAGCGTTAATTGTAAATAATATTCAAATAAATTCAATTTGTCATCTCGAATTCAATTTCAAGGTTATATCAAGACTAATGTTTATCTTACTCTCTAAATTATATCAAGGTCGTCGACATTCGTTTCTCGGAAAAAATCAATACTTTCGCGTCTGCGCACATCTCACAATTTATGAGGTAGGCTATTGCACTCACTCACATAATAACATTAATACTTATGAATAATTTCAAGTTAGAAATATGGTCGAGCATAAAAAGTCGTATGAAACTTGCCTATAATGGTAATTAAGACGCTCGTATGAAAATTATGAAACTCGCTTGCGCTCGTTTCATAAACATCCTCGCGTCTTAATTACTACCATTATAGGCTCGTTCCATAATGTACTATTATGTTACAATAATAAGAGAAAAGTGCTGTACATGTAATTAACATTGTTAAATCTGTATTTCGCTTTTCCCAATTGCCATTACTGAATAACAACATCGAATTTCTTTTTCGCAGTAATCGATATTCATCTATTTCAACTTCACAATGTCTGAATAGGTTAATTACTTACTTACTGGCTTTTAAGGAACCCGAAGGTTCATTGCCGCCCTCACATAAGCCCGCCATTGGTCCCTATCCTGAGCAAAATTAATCCATTCTCTATCATCATATCCCACCTCCCTTAAATCCATTTTAATATTATCTTCCCATCTACGTCTCGGCCTCCCAACTAACACTCTATATGCATTTCTGGATTCGCCCATATGTGCTACATGCCCTGCCCATCTCAAACGTCTGGATTTAATGTTCCTAATTATGTCAGGTGAAGAATACAATGCGTGCAGTTCTGTGTTGTGTAACTTTCTCCATTCTCCTGTAACTTCATCCCTCTTAGCCCCAAATATTTTCCTAAGCACCTTATACTCAAACACCCTTAACCTATGTTCCTCTCTCAAAGTGAGAGTCCAAGTTTCACAACCAAACAGAACAACCGGTAATATAACTGTTTTATAAATTCTAACTTTCAGATTTTTCGACAGCAGATTGGATGATAAAAGTTTCTCGACCGAATAATAACAGGCATTTCCGATATTTATTCGGTGTTTAATTTCCTCCCGAGTATCATTTATATTTGTTACTGTTGCTCCCAGATATTTGAATTCTTCCACCTCTTCAAAAGATAAATTTCCAATTTTTATATTTCCATTTCGTACAATATTCTCGTCACGAGACATAATCATATACTTTGTCTTTTCGGGATTAACTTCCAAACCTATCTCTTTACTTGCTTCCAGTAAAATTCTCGTGTTTTCCCTAATCGTTCGTGGATTTTCTCCTAACATATTCACGTCATCCGCATAGACAAGCAGCTGATGTAACCCGTTCAATTCCAAACCCTCTCTGTAATCCTTGACTTTCCTAATGGCATACTCTAGAGCAAAGTTAAAAAGTAAAGGTGATAGTGCATAGGTTAAGTATTCGTAAATATACAATTATTAACATTTTGCGATCGAATTTTAGGGATATATTATTTACATTTTTATTTTATTCACTAAATAGCCCTATTAAATGTCATTCGAGGTCTGAGATTACTACAGAGAATTTCACATTAAGATAAAAGCATTGAGCATAATGGGCTATTCCATCAAACGACCAGTTTCCATAGAAACGCCTACCTACCACATAGCTTGTACAATGTATTAGGCAAGGCCCATAAAACCAATGCTTTTTCCTTAACGTGGAATCAGCGAATAGGGATTATAAAGAATGGACACTGAGCGAATTTTCCTGTGTTTTGTTTTTCTGTGCGCCAGCGGATAGTTCCACTTTCAAGCGCTAGAGGTAGTGTAATCGAGCATACGCTAACATAATAATTGAGAATAGAGTTGAGACACAGGATCCAAACATCGCCTACCTCATTGCATAATCCAGTAACGCTTTGCTTCAAATAAATTCAAGTTAACAGCTTTTCCTTATTTCTCAGTGACAAACTAGTTGTAATAATAATATTTTATATTTCAGATATCATAAATTATATTATAAAATAATATAATATATTATAAAATTAAGCATAAAATTCGTTTAATATTTTTATAATATAATATAATATAGGTATATGGTTTTACTTGTCGTGAGAGTTTTGTTTTTCCATTTTCAGCGCTATCAAATCATTATATATTTTAATTGTTGTTGGGGTCAACGTCTGAACTCTCATTATAAAGGAACTCTAGAGTCTAGACATTACAGTTAATGAAGGATTTATTATTTTATGGATCCAATTTATTTTATTTGAGTACATAATGTACCTAGATGTATTAATTATATGTGTTATATTTCCGCTGTGTCGACTGCTAGCTGGTGTGATGTCAGCGCCAACTCTAAGGAGAAAGCAGAATCTGACGCTCTAGCTGGCTTGAAGGCCATTGAAATCGGTCCGGCTACATCAAAGGTACCGACGCGAAGTGTCCATTCTTTATAATCCCTATTCGCTGGTGGAATCCTCTATAGCGCGAAATGTCAATTCCTAATTCTGAATATATGCAATACATATGCTAATAACGAAAGTTAGGAGTAAATTGAGTTGGAAGTGTACTGAAACAAGTTGTAGCAGCAGTTTCAATATTTGCGTGGAGTTGCGAGGGACAGAAGCTCGCCCCTGGTCTGATTGTTGCCTAAGTGACAATTCATCATGGAAATCGCTGGAATACATACATAATCATAAGAGCAGCATGAAGCTGCCATCGTCCTTAATTATATAACGCCATGGGAATGCCGCTGTCACAGGAGACCGGCGAGTTCAGCCCTAGTAGGAAGCAAAGCTGCGACCACCTGGAGCGGAAACGAGTTTAGCATTTACTGTAGTTAAATGATTCAACCCAGTCATGGCGCAGTTTGTTAGTCAACTGCCTTTTATCAGGAGGATTGGATTTCGATTCCGGTTGCCTATTCCAGAAGTGATTTGCGAGAAAAAAAAACTATGACATACTTTCTCTCATACAGAATGTCCCATAACCTTTGAGACACTCCCATAAGTAGCGCATTTTAGCATGTCTAAAAAAACGTTATGTATTTATGTCATAGGGTTCACCAAAGGCTATCGTTTGTAGCAGGCAATTATAGAGAGTTTTACAGAACTTCGTAGTAACACAAAGTTATATGTTTAAATGGCATGCTCTACATTTCATTCTATCAATTTGCTGCAATATTCAGTCTTATTAGATTATTTTAAGTTGGTTATTTTTCGACGCTTTATCAACTGTTATGGTTATCTAACGTCTGACAAGAGAGGGTTTTCAGTAGGACACGATGGATTCGGCTGAAAGTGTTAACATGGATGAATATATGAGCCGCTCAGAGCAGAAGTGGTGTAAGTCAAAAATGGTTAATGACAGTTAAAGTAAACATTCTGTAAAATACAGCGTAAAGTAGCAATTAATATTCAATTTATTTAAACTATTAGTAGTCAGTGGATAGCAAGAAGGACATGTTAATTGCTACTTTGCGCTGTATTTTACAGAATTTTTAATTTAAACCTCATTACCCAATTCTGACTTACACCACTTTTGCTCTGAACGGCTCATATAATAGGATGCGAAACTGCGGTCAGCACCATCTGGCGGAAGGGGGTTCAAATAAGATTATCAGCGCCTGACGTCGTGGGTGGTGAACATTAGAACTACGTGTTGGGTAGATTACCCACAGTTCTCTATTTATCCGTTCGTTCGAGACGAACAGACGATGCTCGAGAAGACAAGATGGCAGCCAGAAACTTGCTAATGAGTGGACACAAAGTGATACCGTACTAAATGTGTGTATAAGCAGTGTATGTTAAACAGTGATGTTTATGGACGTTGTAAAAATAATGTTGTTGAATGTATTGTAAAGTAATAGTAATATAATAAATTGAACTAACTAAGTAGTTTTTGCTGACTTTTCCATTGCACTATACACTAAATACCCAAAGAATACAATCCCAATTATCTAACCTTCTGTCTATGCCTGGTTATATTTTAATTGGGTAGTGTAAAATAGATCGTCTCTTTTATCTTCCTGTTGGCTCCGGTAAGAATTTTCAGTAGAATATGCTGTGAGGAATAAAAATGTAAATGTTTTTTTTTAAATTGGGTTAGTTGAGAATATCGATGACAGTGGGAGGGAAGGAATATTTTCTGCATAGTTTAACATTTTCGTCACCAGGTGCGCTACTAAATGCATGGAGTAATTAGTCTTTGTTTTCGCTACTTGGTGCGCTGCTAGATGCAATAAGTTCTCCACCGTCCAATAGATGACAACAAGATCAGTTTCTACATTAGCGCCTCTAGCATGTGTTGTGGGAAACTCAGTAAGTTTCGCATCCTATTATATATGCATCCATGGTGTTAATGTAGACTGAGTTAAGGTTTCTGAAAACGATGGTGAAGATCTCTCGTTTCGAAATAGTATATTTTTTAAAATACAGCAATTTTTTTAATCTGAATTGCATGTCGTTCTCACGCGCAGCTTGCTCGTAACCTACTTGCAGAGGGCACTAGAGGTAATGTCATGGTGAATTCTCGGACTCATCTCGCCATCGCCAATTCCATCGACACTAGGTAATGTAGTAAATAACTTACTTAAAAAATAAAGACGACCGTCACGGTAGGAACTTGTTTATACCAATGAAAGTGAATTCCTCGCTATAATAAAATGACCTTACCACAAGAATCACACAAACTTCAGTAAAATCTCAAACCATATCCACAACCTCGAGTATCCTTACAGAAACAAAAATCCCTATTCGGTTTATGAGTAAGAGAATGCCTTCTAGTTTTCTACTCCGAGCTCTCTTACAATAATGGTCAACTCTTACGTCATTTTCTTGGCGATTGTGTTAACATTAGCAACGTAAATGTGCTATCGTGCGATAGGAGAATACAAACTATGAATAGCGCCTTAACCTTGCAAACAATTTGCAATCGACAGAGCAGTCAACAAGTGGAAAATAAGGTTAGATTATTCCTGTTTTAGCATTCAATCCTGATACAAAAAGCGTACTGTACCCCGAGGTTCACTCAGCATCCTATATCTACTGAACATTTTTAGGGCGGTATTACTTAATATGAATCAGAAACAATCCCTGTATTCACCAAATATGGTTACTTAAAGACTTTTAATATTCCACATTTATACAACAATCGCTCTTCTGTTACGTACTATAAGATTCCGATGCTCACCGCTAGGAGCGCTCATTTACAGCATTGTTGTCGTTATTTATCGAATTCCTGGTATTTTGGTCGTTGTTTGTGTGGTATACACTGGTTTCGAGTTATCATTGTTTTCTTTTAAAATAATTTGTAATTTTCGAATGGGGTTAAGTGCCGGTACGGTAGTGGAGGCTGCAAACAGACGTCTTGCTTAAAAGTGGGTCGCACCTTAAAAGTTTGTGAACCACTATGTATAAATATTATTGCAGATCAAATATTCATCATTGAATGGCAACGTAAGCAGAGCTGCGCACCTGTGCAGTTTACAAGGGAGAAATATACGACCATCGCTCACTGCTTTTACTTTCATCTCCTAAAATAGGATTTCCTTGTGGTCGTCCACGTTCAGCCTACTTTCTTTATTTGATGACATCATGTGAGCGTGCCCACCAACACGAACTGTTTACTGCTCCACAGATATTTAAATTATAACGAGGTGGAACATTGTGTGAGAAACGAGCGGCAAATCTGATGTAAGCTGGCACATAAACCAAACAGAACGCCGGCCATATAGGGCGCTCCTCCAAAGACAAATCCAAGCTGCGTGTAATACCTTAGCCATAGATAACCACAATAAATTAGGACTATTTCATATTCGGAGAGAGAACCGTTTTCTTGGGCGGGGGGCCAAAGCAAAGCCATAGAATCCCTATATAACGGTGTTTTGGGGACATCATTTAACTCTTCCCCTCGTTATAGCTTGATCGTGACACAGTATATCGGAATATGATCATTTAATAAACGTATTTTCAGGAGGGGGGCATGTTTCTTACATCCATATACGCGATGTTTCGAACCGACTTGTATAGGACTTGAACTGTAGATCTACTGCAAATTATAATAGGGCATAACTTAAAACAATCTCCTTCTTTTTCTTTTCCGTAAAGAAACACAAGCATACATCAATAAAACTTCTTTTTATATGAAGCTTACCTTCCTGAAGATATCATTATGAAATGTAAACTCTAGTTGTTTTATATATATATATATATCCGTCGGATCCCGGCCAACTAGTCACTCATAACGACTGCACCTCAGCACATGTGTGGACTTCGGTCCTACGTTCATAGACGTCTATGACGTAGTGCAGAGGGAGGCCACTAGAGGGAACCCAAGAGTTGGAGCTTAATCTGAGACGATTCTGTCCGACGCCGGGGTGGTATCCGGTGTGGCTTAGTGGTTAAAGCATCAGCACGTAGAGCTGAAAACTCGTGTTCAAATCCCGGCGCCGGAGAGAATTTTTCTCCGTTCCATTACTCTTTCATCGTCTAATTGTTTTATTTTATTTCATCTTTAAGTTTACACATTATACAGGGATCAAGTCCACACCTGTGGAGTAATGGCTAGCGCGTCTGGCCGCGAAACCAGGTGGCCCGGGTTCGATTCCCGGTTGGGACAAGGTTCCTGGTTGAGGTTTTTTCCGGGGTTTTCCCTCAACCCAATATGAGCAAATACTGGGCAACTTTCGGTGCTGGACCCCGGACTCATTTCACCGGCATTATCACCTTTATCTCATTCAGATGCTAAATAACCAAAGATGTTGATAAAGTGTCGTAAAATAACCTACTTAAATAAACATAAAAATACAGGGATCACTTTTCTCTTTTCTGCATTGTTGTGCAGTATGTTACACATATTTCTCCAAGTGGCGGCCTGAACATCTGCAGACTTCTGACACATGAGTACAGGCTGTTACAAAAGAAACATTACAGTGCTTCCATTCCTCAGATGAGGTATAGAAATTATTATACATTCAGAAATTTAAAATAAATATTACAGTCCTGACACACGATCTGATGGGATTAATTCATCAATTTAAGCATAGAAACTTAATCATAAACAAAAGCAAAAAAGATTTTTTGAATTCAATATTTTCTAACGTTAATAGAAAAAAAAAGAGTTCCGACAAATTTGGGGGGGGGGGACAGTGCTCCCCCCATAACTCCACCTATGTCGATACTTAACACATGACAGAAATATTCATGCAGCGTTGTTGAATGTCATGAATTCACCTACAGAATAGAGGGAGTGAGAAATCAGGTACTTCTTTAATTTGGCCCTAAATAACCTTATGTTTTGAGTTTGATTTTTTTTAAATCCGTAGGGACGCTATTACAATTTTTTTACTGTTACATAACGCACTCCTTTTTGATAGCGCGATAGATTTTCCGAGGAGTATGAAAGTCATCATCGTCAGAGTGGACCATGCTATAGCTAGCTTTCATTAATCTGGTAACCTTCTTGTACTTTAGTTTTTATTGTAATTGTAAATTTAATTTTAATTATAATTTTAATCCCCTCGTAAAGGGGCAGAGAAGGTCTGACGGCCATATCTCTACCAGGTTAAATAAATAAATACTAAATACTAATACTAAAGATGTCCACAAACATCGCAGCAGTGCGATCGGTGCCAGGTCGTTCCTTCCAAGATCAAAACTGTCGTCAATCCAGGATGCAGCGAAGTAGAAACCCTTGGGCATGTTTTGGGTTATTTCCCTAAAGGAGAACTACTGAGGAACAATCGCCACCATAAAGTGAGAAGCTCCATCGCAACCACTCTTCGGAAGGCAAAGTCGGAGATTTACGAAGGTTGGCTGAGAATAGGTCAACCAGAAGAGCAGACATTATAGCCATCGATAGCAGGAATCAAAGAAGCCTCATTCTTGGCCCCACTGTCCGTTTTGAGAAGGATGATCAACAAGCAAATAACGTTAACGATGAAAAGAAGTCTATTTACAACCCATGTATTCCTCACTTCAGTGAGAGATACAAAATGGATATTAATACAGTAGAACCCCGATTATCCGTCACCCTATTAACTGATTGTCGGATTATTCGACTTTTTTTTTTCTAGATTCTATTAATTTTTTCTTTTTGCTGCAGAAAAATATATGAAGTGCTGTACGTTATGTTTCTACATAATTTTTCTAAGAAGGTTATTTACAAGTCTTTACTCTTGCTACAAAGTATGCAGTAGAAATGCTTGGCAACGGAAATAGTTACTTCTAAAATAATCACCTCTTGCTTCCAAAGAAATTACCCCAAGAATTTCCACAAACCCGTGTACAATTCAGCCCTTATCCTTACTATTCGAGTGGCTGTACTGTGTAACTTCTATGCTAAAAAATGTCTTCCATAGTTGTCAAAAGAAAACGTATTGTGTTAATTATTATCGAAACAAATAAAAAATAATTCAGAAGTTTGGGAACGAAGAAACGGTGATTAATGCTTCAGAGCAGGAAATTGGCGTTACAACTGTACACGATTAAAAAAATCAAACAAGGATAAATTGTTTTTATATCTACTGAGACTTCAAGCATTTCTATCTTTCCATAGACAATCAACCATCAACCCTTGGCCCTTAAGAATCCGCGGTTGACAACCGAACTTTTAATGAGCTTTTGATCCATTATATAGCACGTTGAACACAAGACCACGAAGGAAATTATGAAATTGTGTATTATGCAATTGTCCCGCGCCGTGGCGTCGCGATCTAAGGCATCCTGCCTAGGACTCACGTTACGGAATGAGCGCTGGTTCGAGTCCTCATGGGGGAAGAAGTTTTCTCATGAAATTTCGGCCAGTGCATGGGACCGGTGCCCACCCAGCATCCTGATGCACTTGGGGAGCTACGATAGGTAGCGAAATCCGGTTGCGAATGCCAGCTATAACGGCTGGGGGGATCATCGTGCTAACCACACGATACCTCCATTCTGGTTGGATGATCGTCCACCTCTGCTTCGGCATGTGGGCGTGAGGCCAGCAGCCGGCTGGTCGGTCTAGGCCCTTCACGGGCTGTAGCGCCACGGATTATTATTATTATTATTATTATTATTATTATTATTATTATTATTATTATGCAATTAATTGATAAACATATTCTACGGTTCGGATTATCAGTTTTTTTTTATTAACCGTTTAGTACATCCCCTTCATTACCACGGATAATAGAGGTTCTACTGTACTTGGGAAGTGAAAGGACTTCTTTTTGGCGCTAGGGGAACTTCAATTAAGTTAACCAAAAACATTCTCCTTTCTCTTAAATTTGCTAATGAGGACATTAACAAAATCTGTCTAATGGTATTGAGAGATTCATTATCCATTTTACACAATCACGTGCATAACACTACGTAATATTATTTACTTCATTTCATTATTCTTCATCGTACTTTCACCTCATGTTTCTCCGAAATCAAATTATAGACTACTTTACATTTAAATTTATCACTGTTTTTTTTATTCTCGCCGCAAATCATATTGTATTTTATTTTTAAGTTAACCTCTGTTTTCTATTCTGGATCCTAGTGGTCAGCCGTTGATATCGGACAGATGTCCATATTATGGAATTAGTAGTTGACAAGTATTTATGCTATGAACTGTTGAATGACATAGTTACGAAATTTTCACGAATACTTACGAAGAAGTTTATTAATGAAAAAAATATACTGACAAACCATGGGCATTATATGTAGTTTTTTTATTGGTCCTGCACGATGCCCTAAATTTAGCACCCACTATTACTCTAATTAAGTGATAATATACACTACGATACACTTTGATTCAACGGTAATGAAAATTTTGTGAGCTGGGACTACTTTCGGAATGTTGTTGCTTCATATGAAGAAAAAATATATTACATGCCTTTAATTAATTACTTCTGTTACCATAAACACATATTTTTCTATTTGTAAGCCGAAACAAAAATAAAATATTGAAACCAACTCAGCTGTACTTTCATCCCAAACTGGGTGACGTGATCTACGTGTCGGTATATCCTTGATACACTGCATAATTTTTAATGTATTTGTCTGTACAAATAAATTTAAAAATTCACAATGATACATTGTAACCTTTTTCAGGGACACAGATAAGAGAAGCGTTCCACATATTTCAACTGTTAAGTCAAGGTTAATTTAGTCTGCTGGATTCACTATGTCGAGATAACAATGACAAGGTAATTTCTCTCTAAGAACTGTCTCTTTTTTGTCAGGAGAAGATATGTGATGAGTTGAAATCGATACAAGGTTAGGAACGCTCCGCTGACCATTACTAGATACTCTACCTGACATATTAGGAAGTTCTACAGATAACATAAATGATATCATTAGTTATCGGAGATTGACGTATGGATTTCAGAAGGCTAAAATGGAATTTAAAATTGCCAAAACGTTATTAAAATAAGATATGTATAAACAAGAAATTAAACACGAATAGAACAGCAAAACAGTGCGTCTTCTATACAGGGGAATTCAAAAACGACTTTACAACTTTGAAAGCTTACGAAAATTTATTGAGAAGACTTACATAATTGGTTTTAATGTCATTTGATAGCAGAAAACATCAAGTTTTAGTTTTGTAGAAAAGAATTCTATTACCTCTAACGCTAGCAGTGTTTATTTCAAAATGGCTGCTTTCACAGTTGCAGAGGGTGCTCGCTATGTGTTTTGGTTTGAAGAAACAAAATCTGCGACAAGAATCAACGTAATTTTCGTACCTAGTTTGGCAAGGATCCTTCCTGCAGGCCAAAAATTTTTTCTCGGCACAGGACTTTTCCTAAGCCTGGTTATTCTGTTAGCCATACCAAATATCCAGAACGTCCACATGTTCCTAATGCAGTTGTCGAACAAGCTTTGATTTGACTCCCCTCGATTTTTTTCTTTGACGGTTTGTTAAGGACCGGGTGTTTGTACCATCTTGCTGAGCTCAAACCGAACCAACACCGCAGTTTCAGAAGTAACGCCGGATATGCTGTGTCGAGTTTGGGAAGAAATTGACTTCAGGTGAAATGTTTGCCGTATGACTAACGGCAATCACACTGAACCACAATGAATGTGTATGTGTAAACTTGATGTGTTATGCTATCAAATGACATTAAAACCAATTATGTAAGTCTTCTCAATGACATTTCGTATGCTTTCAAAGTTGTAAAGTCTTTTTTGAATTATCCTGTAGAGTGTTGTAAAGTTGTATATACAATCCAAACCAGTAAGTGAAATTATATTGTTAAGAAGTTTTCTTTTTTTCACAAAATATTCCGAAATTAAAGGCTGAACGAGAGACTGCGTGATATTAAAGAAAACGTGCAAATGAACCACCGAAAACTGAGCCAAAAACCGGAAAAAATAGGCTGGAACGAGAGAAAAAAAAATACAGAACAAGGAAAAGGTCATTTTCTATCTTCTCTTTTACAGTTCAATTACAAAGTGTCAACGATTTACTGAATGTTCATACTAGAGATGGGAACGATATATCGGTTTTTACGAAATACCGATATTTTCGTTTTGATATATCGATATCGAAATTTTGATTCAATATATCGTATAATATATCGGGTTTCTCATAAATTTATCGGTTTTTTTTATATTTGTTTTTGTGGAATTATTATGAACAACAAAATCCACACTAGTTAACTCCGATAATTCCCTGAGAGATGGCGTTAATGAAAGTGGGCAGTTACATAATTGTGAAGTCTTGAAATATCCAATCCAATCAATGCCTTTCTCTGATTGGCTGGTCTAGAATTCGAATTCAAACTATTTAATATGCAGTACCAAATTCAAAATCCAACGTGTGCGAACGTGAGACTGAGACGGGAGGTTTATCTATACTCTGCGAGGTGCCGACCATACCACCTCATTCCAGCGCCGAGGTCATGGAAAGCATGGGGCTCTACCTCCATGCCCCCCTCCCAAGTGCCTTCATGGCATGTTACGGGGATACCTTTTTTTATCTATTAATTTGCTTACGGAATAGCGATATATCGAATCGTTTCAATATACCGATATATTTTCTACAATATATATCGTTTATCGAAATTATGTTTGCAATAATTAGAGGTGGGGAAAAAATAACGTAACAGTTATTTTGGAACCGTTCCTTGTTTGGAACTGTTCCAAAGAGTAACAGCATCTTGGAACACCATGTTCCAAAATAACAGTGTTGCTCTAAGCTAGTACGAAATACTTGCGGTTACAAATACTCGTTCCACTTTGGAACTACATTATGACAACGCCTGTTCCACAGAACGGAACATGTTTCGTACTATTGAAAGCAGTGACGCCAACTTTTGGAAAACAGTGGATGGGCTCAAACATTTGACGAGAAATCTCACAACACGATTCCACGAGCCCATATAAGTTGGCGCCACTGTTTGAAAGCAGAATTGGGAATCCTTTCGTCGTACTGAAATAAATGTTGGAAACTAAAGTAAAAGATAAATAGTAAAGATACGAAGATAGTCTTTAAAAAATGTACACATTATCTTGGAACTGATGTTAATTGAGAATAGGATTCTATCAAATAACATAATGCCTGCATTATAGTAACTACATTGTGAATTTTATAATGGGAGATGAAAATATATAGGTTATGTTTTATTTCCAAATATTTTACAGTTTTAGTTTCATTACCAATTCTTGAAATTAAGCTAAAGTCTGTTGAAACATGACTATTAATGAAGTTCTTTTGTTTAAAAAAAAGCACAACGGTAAATTTTCATATTTCATTGCATGAGATTATTATTCTTCATGACGGTACATTATTAATATGAATTTTAGCACGGCCGAAATGATTATAGCTTTTATTTACGCATTTTTTGAGAAATTGAACACTAGTAAGCAGAAGAGTAAGAATAGGTTACGTTCTATTTACCACTGGGATCCATTTCGATTTCGTGACCAATTTACAAGTAATTTAAAATTACATTACATTTCCTGCTTCGAACAAACCTGATCTACGAATTCAATTTAACATTAGAAAAGATTTCATTTCCAGGAATTCACATCTCGACTCATTATGACATCGTACTGCATACTAGTTGTCCGTACATGTTCCTAAATACCGCTGTTACATTACGTACTAGTAGTACGTGGCTCTTCCACTGTTACATTAAATACTCCTGTTATACAAAATACTTGCTGTTACAAAAATACTTGCTGTTACAAAAAATAACTTGCTGTTACAAAAATACTCGATGTTATGGAACTACATTATGAGTTATGACTATAAAATAACGTAACAGCCTGTTCCAAACCATCACTGTTATATTACATACTAGTAGTACTGTACCTGTTATACAAAATACTTGCTGTTACATGTTACAATATACTCGATGTTATGGAACACGGCCGACGTGATGCTCCCTTCGCTTTCAAAGGTGCAGCGAAGCTAGCATCAAGTCGGCCGTGTATGGAACTACATTATGACAACCGTTGCTGTAGTGTTGTCAATTTAGCGACTTTGTCACTAGATCTGGCTACTTTTAACAATTTTCAGGGACAAAATCAATACTAACTTTTAATCCTGAACTGGCGTCGTGCATAAATATAACGTAACTGGTTTCGTGGTGTCAATACTGTCAGTATGACTTCTGGACTTTCTCATGGCCCTCGACTTATACTTTTGCCTTTTTTACCCTAATGTTTGCATAAACTACTTTGACTAAAGGGTTTTAACATAAATAAATTTTGTAAAAACACTGGAGGAGAGGGATTCGAACCGGTGCTTTGAAGCTAACTTCGGCGTAGGCTATATACAGTAATATATGGTGGTACTGTTATTTTGGAACTGTTATTTGGAACCTAGTATTTTCGTGGAACTGGAACAGTTGGAACTGTTACGAGAAAATAACAACTTTTCCCATCTCTAGCAATAATATATTGTAATATCAATATATCTGTATTTAAATTATTACCTCCGTCTCTAGTTCATACACCACATACAACCAACGTAATATCAACGAATGCAATGCCTGATCCAACTGGGTCAGTGATTAAAAAAATATAACTTGGTTTCGTGTTTTTCATTTGTGAGCAGTTGTGGTTTGAAAAGGTTTTAAAAATTTAGCTCCCCGTTTTTCAATTCTGAAGAGTCTGAGTATGAAAGAGTTAAATTTAACTTAGTTTATCGTACCTGATTACACGAACATATTCAAAGATTATCACATATTTAGAACTTACTAAGTTTCACTTCTACCGCATATAGAGATCAGACATTTTTAATTTACAGTATTTAATTTAAAAAATATATCTCAAATAATTTTGACAAAATCACAATAAAGTACATGTTGATATTTAAAAGAATACCTTTCAAACAACTGTTAAAATTTTTGGGTTCCTCAATTTATTAAATTGTGAAGAAACTTGTCGTGAAATGAGGAAAATTTAACATTACACGAGTAGGAGGGTTCCGAATAATCTATAATCTATTTTCTCTGCCTTTAAACTGTCCATCACCATAATGTAAATTAAAACAACCAAATTTGACAATGTATACCGACTAGTCATGACAAGGGAAAGTCACGACTATATCTGTATTATTAATCTTTATCTATCAATGCGCACCAAAGTTCTCAACAATCCCACGTCTTCTTTGCTGAAGTCGGTCAAGATGATTCGACAGTTCCAAGCTTCAATCTCATCGGGTGTGAGAAAATTCCAAAGAAATACGTTCACTTCGAACATAACACTTGCAGAATTTTATCTACACTTTAATTTTCCAGTTTATATGGATGAAAGTTTAATTATACTGGCCGTGGCACATGAGAAGTTAAGGACGATGCTTCGACGTTGCCTTGACAACCGGCTTCATATGGGCAAATGACGATAGTAAAAAAGAAAATACTTAATATTTCACATGAGTAAGTTATGATTTGTCGATGCTCTGCTGTTTCTGTAACCTGTGTGTGGGATCGCGTCCGCCGATAACCAAAGCTGCTGCTTTCCGAAAAGGAGGTAAATTATATACAGGGTTTTCATTTTAAAACTTCCCAGTCTAAATAATTATTTAAATTGAATTCAATTTCAACAAAAAAAACACGTCTCCCCCACTTTGAAATTTCAAATGACACCCCTATATTTTTATACTTAAATATGAAAGAGCATTCAATTGTTTATACACCTCACTCGTTTGTTTTCGCACCTTTTGTTTTCTATCGTCGCCTGGAAACCTGGATTGTTGTTATTGCTGATTAGAGCTTAAGGGTGCTATGCATAGACATTTCGCTAGCCCGCGCTACGAGCGTGCTAAACTAGCCCCGGCTATCGACTGATTACTTGTACAGGATTCATATCATATCATATCATATCATATCATATCATATCATATCATATCATATCATATCATATCATATCATATCATATCATATCATATCATATCATATCATATATCATATCATATCTCATATCATATCATATCATATCATATCATATCATATATCATAATCATATCATATCATATCATATCATGTATCATATCATATCATATCATATATCATAGCATATCGCTAACACTGATTTATGAATAAGAAAAACGTTAGTTCGCTGATCATCCATCGGAAGCCCGAACTAACAATGTATATGAATATGGCCCGAAGAGAATAAAGTTACATTGAAAATTTTATGTAATTGTTGTGTTTGTGTATTAAATTATTTTATGCTCGACCATGCCGAAATGTAGTAATTATACACCTGGTAGCAGACCTTTAATGCATGTCATTAAAGTACACCGACTCATTAAAGGTCAGGTCTTTCAGCCAATGACGACTCAGGTTACAACTGTTCAGCCAATGACAAGTCAGCTTTGTACCGTTATAAAACCGCAAGTATCGATTATTCTCGGATATGCAATCGAAAGAGAATTAGCGAAAAGTCACGGAGGCTGGAAATCCAATACTGTCGCAGAAGGTTATGTTCTGTTACTATAATAATTAGCGTTAATTGTAAATAATATTCAAATAAATTCAATTTGTCATCTCGTTTTTCAATGTCGAATTCAATAATCAAGGTTATACCAAGTTTAACGGGACAAGGTCAATGACATTATTGTTCCTAGGAAAAAATCAATACTTTCGCGTCTGCGCACATCTCACAATTCACGACCTAGAACAAGGTCACTTCCGATCTTGTCAGATACAAAGAAAATGTATACATCTGAATACCGGTAATTTCAAGTTAGGAATATGGTCGAGCATAAAAAGTCGTATGAAACTCGCCTATAATGGTAATTAAGAAGCTCGTATGAAAATTATGAAACTCGCTTGCGCTCGTTTCATAAATATCCATACTCGATTCTTAATTACTATCATTATAGGCTCGTTGCATAATGTACTATTAAAACGGTGTATATCCTTCAAGAGAGAACATAAATCGTCGTTATTGATTAAACTTAGGAAATTGCACAAAATAAGCTGTGTTTTATCCTACAATCAATTGATAACAACACATAATACAGGTTGCTAGGCGACGATAGAAAACGAAAGATGCGAAAGCAAATGAATGAGGTGTATACGTGAATATGTATACTAATGTGTTTATTTTTATTTTTACTGTGTACATTTTTTTTATTGAATTATCGGCTTTTGTTTTTATGTGATTCGTATTTGATTCTAACATTAATATGTATTTCACTATGATTATTTTTATTTTATGAGGTAAATTTTATGTAACTATCTCTTTTTATCTCATTATGTACCTAAATTGTATCAGTATGTAATTACTTAATGCCGATCCAGTTTTATGTTCAACTGTGTAAGCAAGCTTTAATCCTGGTTGAGTGTAAGAGAAGGCCTTAAGGCCTTAACTCTGCCAGGTTAAATAAAGCCATTCTTATTATTATTATTATTATTATTATTATTATTATTATTATTATTATTGTTATTATACGTTTATATTTAAATATGAAAGAGCATTCAATTGTTTATATACCTCATTCACTTGTTTTCGCATCTTTTGTTTTCTATCGTCACCTGGAAACCTGTATTGTTGTTATCAGCGGTGACCAAAACTCGAGCTGCAGTGATTACATGCGACAGACAGCCTATGAAGTAAGGAGACGGAGGAAAGGTACTTGGCATGAAAACTACAACCAGTGATGGTTCCTGTACTAACATCTTGATCAATCCCGCGGATAAAAATCTCAAGCTTTGCTGTATCAGTAATGTCATTGCTGTCATCAAGAGCCAGTGAATAATATACGATTCTTCTTGCTTCTTTTTGTTAACCTTCCTCTTGAATATAATCAGGAATTTTCTAAATTCTTCTCTCGATACTTGGTAGAGAAATTCGTAGTTTTTCAAAATTAAAAACTTCTTATGGACAAGTTATTTAAGCTATTTTAACCATTACTCTTTTGAGAAATTCTGTTCTATTAAAAGGCTTTAGAGCACGAGACATTTCAAACCCCATTAGGTAGCTGACTTCCTTACATTTATTTATCTCATCTTTCTCTTCCTGGCTATGATTTAAGACATGTCAATTCCTGGCGTTTAACAGTTCGTTGGCACATAATACTGAATCAGTTTTTCTACAATATTATTATTAAATGAATAACTAATAAATAGTTACCCTCATTTAAAGATTAAGAAGATTAAAATTCAGATAAAAACTTAATAATTTTATCCTTCTAGGGAGATCTAAAAATATCAATATTAATGTACGTACAGAAGAATTATAGAAACACTTAATGGTCAGTAATAATAATAATAATAATAATAATAATAATACATTATTCAGCGTGGCAATTAATGTTTCTATATACTCCTAATTGAACCGTTGAGCAAAGTAAACATATTACATTTTGTCCGGCAGAACAACAAAAAAGTTCTCCTTCTCATTCTTTACGAAACCACCTCTTACTGCTTGTAGAGACAGAGTTTGTAGAGCGACATGGTATCGCCACTGCTTGCCTTCAGTACGTGAATGAAACACACAGTAATGTATAGGAAACTCCCAGTACTCATTTGAATGTCTGTGTTACACGATGTAACAAATAGCTTGATGTAATCACGACACACGCTTTGGTCACCGCTGTTGTTACTGTTGATTAGAGCTGAAGAGAATAAAGCTACAAAAACTTATTGAGCATTTCATGTAATTGTTGTGTTTGTGTATTAAATTATTTTAAAATGGTGTATACCCTTCAAGAGAGAACATAAATCATCCATATTGATTAAACTTAGGAAATAACACAAAATAAGCTGTGTTTTCATCCTAAAATCAACTGATAATAACAAAATTACAGGTTGCCAGGCGACGACAGAAAACAAAAGATGCGAAAACAAATGAATAAGGTGTATAAACAATTGAATGCTCTTTCATATTTACAGTAAGTATAAAAATATAGGGGCGCCGTTTGAAATTTCAAAGTGTTGGAGGCTGGGGGTAGGGGGTGAAATCTAAAATGCAATTAAGCCTGGTTTCAGACTTCCCCCTCAATATCTAAACTGACGTGTTTTTTGTTTAAATTGAATTCAATTTAAATAATTAGTTATTTAGATTGGGAAGTTTTGAAATGAAAGCCCTGTATAAAGAATATCAGAAGAATAATAATATTCATCTGATATTCTTAAATATTTTTACTCGTTGCATGTAAACATTGATATTTTAATAATTTCAATTGTATTTTTTATTTATTTAATTATTTATTTATTTATTTAATCTGACAGGATTAAGGCCAAAGGCCTTTTCTTCCAGCCCACCAGATAGCACATATAAATACAAAAAAATACAGACGCTGGTGAAAATAATGCAAATTAAATTAAACCCTATAGAGGGTCAACAGGGTCAAAACAACACTATAGAGCTCTCATCGAGCTAATACAAGAAAAAAGAGAACTAGCAATGTTGATAGTAATAACTGATAATAATAAAATAATAATAATAATAATAATAATAATTATTATTATTTATTTATTTTATTTATTTATTTATTTATTTATTTATTTATTTATTTATAATATTAATGTGAAACAACAGCACAAGGCCAATTACAGTTTAGCACAAGATACAAACAAAACAACAAATGATGATGAGAATGAATGATAGAAATGGCAGTGAGATGAAATACAAACAATATAATAGTCTACATTAATCAATTGACCAAATGAACAAAATAAATAGGACAAATAATAATTATTAAAATTAGTTCAGTGAGATAATTAAAAATAATGGCAATTGAATAGAGCGAATTACAAATGTATTAATGAAATCAAATAAATGAAGACTGGAATAATATAAGTAATATTGTGAAGATATGAATTGGCAAGAATAGTATAATACATATCTTGAAAATGGCATAAATTAATAAAACTGACATAAAAACTCAAAGATATACTACACATTAAATGGATTCAAAGTTCAATCCATGCAAATTAGCATATTTAATACATCTGCAGACCGGAGACAGAGATTTAGAATTCCTATTATAAAACATTTTATGAAATCTTAAACCCTTAGCAGGAATATGAAGAATGATATTGCTTATGAAATAATAATAATAATAATAATAATAATAATAATAATAAATACATTACATATTAATTGTCAATTTTACAACAGCATAGCTACAATATTTACTACATGTCATGGGTTAAGCCGAAGTTGCGCAACCTGACAGGTGTTCAAAAGGGAATTTCATGAAGTGGAATGTGATTTTTTTATTTAAATTTAAATTTTGATATTGTCCAACAGTCTCTGACATGGTCAGTATTGAAGGGGACCAAAAAAATCTCTACACAAAATAAAGCCTTAACATTAAATCCACGAGGCAATCCAACAGGAAGAAAACTGAACAGAAGTAGTCAAGAAAAGCAAATGCGAATGTCGGAAACATATTGGACAGAACGAACAGACTCTGAGTAGACACAGGCGGCGCAGATTTGTTACAACCCTCTATTCCAGTGGGAGACTTAGGGAATAATAATAATAATAATAATAATAATAATAATAATAATGACTTATTTTAACTGGCAGAGTTAAGGCCATTCGGCTTCTCTTCCACTCAACCAGTATCATAGAAAATTACTACAATGCTATGAATATAACATAATTAATACAATACAATTCAAAGCAATACAATACTACAATACAAGACAATATAATACATAATTAATATAATACAATGACAATACTTTTCATCTTCACAACACCAATAAAATAATTATGTAATAATAATCTATACTAATAATAAATCTGTAGCCGAAATTTTTCTGGTAATTTTCGATTTTCCAAAATAATTGGTCCTAACATATATAATTAACCACCCTGAAACCGAAAATCGCTTTTCTGAAATTTTTGTCTGTCTCTCTGTCTCTCTATGTTTGTTACCTTTTCACGCGATAATGGCTGAACGGATTTCGATGAAAATTGGAATATAAATTAGGTTCGTTGTAACTTAGATTTTAGGCTATATGGTATTCAAAATACATTATTTAAAAGGGGGGGTTACAAGGGGGCCTGAATTAAATAAATCGAAATATCTCGCTTATTTTTAATTTTGTGAAAAATGTTACATAACAAAAGTTTCTTTAAAAATAATTTGTGATAACTTTTATTCCTTGAAAAATTTTGATACGACTGATATTTAATGAGATAAATGAGTTTTAAAATTAAAATAACTGCCATCTAAGGCCGTGTAATGAATTAAAAAACAAATGACTTCGTTTATAAGGGGCCTTGGACAGCAACAATCGAAAGCTATGAAAGATAGCCTACAAAGAATGTTTCTGCATTTGTATGAAGTAATATCGGAAGGTAAATTTATTTATTTATTTATTTATTTATTTATTTATTTATTTATTTATTTATTTATTTATTTATTTATTTATTTATGCCTATAACAGGGCAAGCCCCAATTATAATAGACACTACAGATTAACCGATTTGTACAATTAATTATTATTTCACCATTGGAAAGTGTAGTTTCTCTAAATGAACATAATGCTTTAATGTTATTACAGTAAGTTCTGGTATAATATAATATAATATAATATAATATAATATAATATAATATAATATAATTTAAGTTATTTGAAGGGTTCACAACCATAGTGGGCCAAGCGCCATTTACTGAATACGTAGAAAACAAGGGTTAAAATTAAGTTATTACCACAATTCAATGGAAACCTATAACAAGTAAAATAAAATATACACATTAAATCTAAATGATGTCAATGTTCATTAAACTATGGTTGCATGTAATAAAAATTAGAAACATGTTAAAGGAATTGTCATTGCACCAAATGAGTGTCTCTGGACCGAAATGATCGCATTTCAATTATTTGGATGCAATTTAAATTAAGTACCATATTAAACGATTTATCCTTCTATCAAACACGAATGTTCCCTGGATCAAACGTCCTATTTTAATTATGTAATTACTTTATATTTATTTCTAACTGGTGCAGCGGAGCGCACGGGTACGGCTATTAATAATAATAATAATAATAATATAATAATAATAATAATAATAATAACAGTAATAGCAATGATAGTCATACCTAAATTAAATTAAATTAAATTATTAAACTCGATCACAATTATAGCTTCAATTTGACTGCGCCCGTAAGAAATCGTTTAGACTTTTCTTGAAAGTGGTTATTGTCTGGCAGCCCCTAATCTTCTGAGGTAGAGAATTCCATTCACGGGGGACTGAGACAGTAAAAGAGGATGAATAGTGGGATGTTCTGTGGGCAGGAATTGCTAGGATTTGGCTCTCCTGTGACCTGGTGTTTAGATTGTGATTGGAGGATAAGTAGTTAAACCGGGAAAGAAGATAATATGGAATAGAAGTGTGGAGAACTCGAAACAAAAGAGAGAGCGAATGAAGTGTTCTACGGTTACTAAGTTGCAGCCAGGATAAAGATTTGAACGAGGCTGTAATGTGGTCAAATTTGTGAGCATTGCTGATGAATGTGATACACATATTGTGCACACGCTGCAGCTTGTTCGAAAGGTCAGTTGTCAAGTCTCTAAGTATTACGTCGCAATGGTCAAACAGTGGTAGTACGAGGGTTTGTACTAAAGTCTGTTTTAATTCTGGCGGGAGGAAGTTTCTGAATGGGTTAAGAGAATGCATGGTATAGCACACTCTCTTGGATATTTCCTTTATTTGGCATTGCCAATTTTAATTTTCGTCCAAGCAAATGCCGAGGTTTCTGACGACGGAATGGTACGGAATAGTGGCATTATTTACTGTAATAATTGGGATATGTCTGTATGTGGTGGTGGTGGCGCATTTTATTACCTTTATGTGACATTAAGAATAATGGCAATGCTGATTTATTTTCCATGCTTCACATCACCACACCGAGGTGATATTCTTTTCATAATAACTTCTACAACAATTAAGACAGCACCTTGATAAACCAGTTTAATAACATCGAAAGTAGTGTGAAGAACTGATTTCCCGTTACTTGTTCGAACGTGAAGGAATGGGGACAGAAGTGAGGAAGAAAAACGCGGCCCTGAAGTAAATATGATTAAGAAATGTGTGCATTACCGTAAAAGGACAATACAATTTATTCGCATCAAATATAGAAGACTTGTAACCTTTGGCCGAGACTAATGAAACCGCTGAACTACGGCTACATAAATCAGCCGAATCGTATCACTCAGCAGCACGCATTCCACGAAACCACACACCATCGAGAGCAACTAATTAGCTAAATATATCGCATAAAAAGATGTGCGGTTACATCGTGTCTCTAAAAAACACGCTTGTCATTGATGTAAACTAACCGCCCTACATTGAGAAAATAGACTGGTACAGAGACTATTTTATCATACTCATTCACCAATGCACTGTAAGAATCCGCTGAATTTCAACGCAAAATTATCACATATCAATTATCGACTCTAACCAGCAATTTTTTTTTTCGGAGGAATTGGTATTATTAAAAGTAACTAGGGTTGTCAACTTTTCAAAATCAGAAAGGAAGATTTTATCGACTCTTTTTTAGTGATTCATGCTTTCTTAATTTCTATTTCACATTAAAGGATTACAGATACAATTATAACTCTGATTGAGGTTCTGGCTGATATACACATTTATTTACTTGTTTATTTATGTATTTATTTACTTACTTATTTACTTATTTATGTATTTATTTATTTACTTATTTACTTATTTATTTATTTATTTAGTTATTCATTAAATTATTTATTTACTTATTTATTTACTTATTTACTTACTTATTTACTTATTTAGTTATTTTCTTATTTATTTACTTATTTATTTATTCATTTATTTATTTATTTACTTATTTAGTTATTCATTTATTTATTTACTTATTTATTTAGTTATTCATTTACTTATTTATTTATTTACGTATTTACTTATTTATTTACTTATTTGCTTATTTATTTATTTACTTACTTATTTAGTTATTCATTTATTTATTTACTTATTTATTTAGTTATTCATTTATTTATTTACTTATTTATTTAGTTATTCATTTATTTATTTATTTACTTATTTATTTAGTTACTTATGTATTTATTTATTTATGTATTTACTTACTTATTTATTTACTTAGTTACTTATTTGCTTACTTATATATATATATATATATTTATTTATTTATGTGCTTATTTATGTACTTATTTATTTGTTTGTTTGTTTACTTAGTTACTTACTTAGTTACTTAGTTATTTATTTATCTATTTATTTATTTATTTATTTATTTATGTATTTACTTACTTATTTATTTACTTAGTTACTTATTTGCTTACTTATATATATATTTATTTATTTATTTATGTGCTTATTTATGTACTTATTTATTTGTTTGTTTGTTTACTTAGTTACTTACTTAGTTATTTATTTATTTATTTATTTATTTATTTATTTATGTGCTTATTTATGTACTTATTTATTTGTTTGTTTACTTAGTTACTTACTTAGTTACTGATTTATTTATTTATTTATTTATTTATTTATTTATTTATTTATTTATTTATTTATTTATTTATTTATTTATGTATTTACTTACTTATTTATTTACTTAGTTACTTATTTGCTTACTTATATATATATATATATATATATATATTTATTTATTTATTTATGTGCTTATTTACGTACTTATTTATTTGTTTGTTTGTTTACTTAGTTACTTACTTAGTTATTTATTTATTTATTTATTTATTTATTTATTTATTTATTTATTTATTTATTTATTTATTTATTTATTTACCCTGGTGGAGTTAAGGCCATCACAAATGCAATACAACTACAAGAAAAATTATACATCATTCAGTATTAGGCAGTACATGATTATACATTTGAAGTCTGATGAGTGTAATACGTAGCTAATCAGCGATGTATGCAATGGAGGAAAGCATGTACAGTACATAGGTAGGTGAAGCATATCAAATAACAGACTCGTGAACTCTTTTCACCGCTGTCGCAGGCCCTAGTCTCGCCACAACACAGACCTCACAACGCAAGAAAACTCGAAACGCTTGAAATGCGTCAAATCAGGGACGCCATATAGGGAATGAAGTCTATATATCATACATTTCAATAGCACATCGCACCATTTGTCATATCTTCTTTGATAACAGTCAGCGAGAAGCGTCATGCGATAGAGTTATGACAATTCTACACACAGGAAAGAAATCGCAAAACCGAAAGGAAACATCCAACACTCTAATATCTAATACATCACAAGCAACGTGACATCAGCCCAGACAGTTATGAACATCTGTAGTACTGAAGTAGCTCCAATGCATTGCTGGTGCAAATCAGACACAATGCACAAAAGAAACTGACAGCAAATAACCTCCCCGCTGAGAGTGTTTACGTCCAATGCGCAGGCCTTGGACTAGAATTGCGGAGGTCTTCAACTCGATTCTCGATAACCAACAGAAAGGCCCCTGCTAGTCGTGTGTTCCGTTATTTCTTTAAGGGGTTAGATACAGCTTAAAGGAGTAAAACTTTGGAAATATTCTATCTTGTACAATAATGAAAATTAGTATGTATAAAACACTGCCCTTCTTCTATATGATAATAGTACATTATGCAACGAGCCTATAATGGTAGTAATTAAGATGCAAGTATGATTGTTTATGAAACGAGCGCAAGCGAGTTTCATAATTTTCATACGAGCGTCTTAATTACCATTATAGGCAAGTTTCATACGACTTTTTATCCTCGACCATATTTCTAACTTGAAAGTATTGAAAAGTAGGTCTTTTTATGGTTATGTGCGAACTGACCTGAATTGTGAGATGTGCGCAGACGCGGAAGTATTGATTTTTTCCGAGGCCGAATGTCATTGACCTTGGCACAGAATAAAAATGAACATTACTCTGATATAACCTGGAAATTGATTTAGAATTGAAAAACGAGATGACAAATTGAATTTATTTGAATATTATTTACAATTAACGCAAATTATTATAGTAACAGAACATAACCTTCTGCGACAGTATTGGATTTCCAGCCTCCGTGACTTTTCGCTAATTGTCTGTCGATTGCATATCCGAGAATAATGATATAACGGCACAAAGCTGACTTGTGATTGGCTGAAGACCTGTACTTTAACGAGTAGGTTTACTTTAATGACATGCATTAAAGGACTGCTACCAGGTGTATAATTACTACATTTCGGCATGGTCGAGCATAAACATATTTTTAGATTTAAAAAACTTTTTTTTTTTTTTCAAAATTTAAAGTTCACTGTGCAGTGATGAGGCTTTTCCCTCATAACTCAAAAACTATCCAACATTCTGTGATGAACTTTTTTGTGTGTATTTATGCATGTCATATCTACAATATGATGCAAAATCACTTCTCTACCTCTGATACATTGTCTGATAAAAAATAAATTCATTTTAAAAAATGGTCAAATATCTAACACAAAATAAAAAAAATATTGTTTATTAAGGAATGTAGTTGAAAGAGCATGATATTGTAAACATGAGTTTCAGCAATAAAATAAAACCGACAGAACATGAAAAAGTTAACACGTTTATGAGTTATGACGGAAACGCTTCATCACTGCACAGTGAACTTTGAATTTTGAAAAAAAAATATATAAATATTTTTCTTTAATCGTATTTTTTTTCATTTACCAGAAGGATAGTGTTTTACACATACCAATTTTCATTACTGTACAAGATACAGTAATGGAGGAAAGAAATGTTGAATATTTCCAAAATATTTACTGCTGTAATAAGGACATCTTGTCCCTGATAAGGGAACCCTCTCATATCGTGGTGCTTGAATTTAACGAAAATGCATATTTAAGCTAATTTTCGTTCGTTAAAGAACATGGTGATAGTCGTTCGTTTCACGTTTACGAAATATGATTACTTGAAAATCGATGCTACTTATGCCGCTTCTTGCGCACACTCAGATCCTCATAGTTCTGCGACACCGTATCACAACTCTCGCATTAATGCTCTAGTCATTTTTTTCTCTTAATTGACATTAATACAGTACTAGTGCATTCCTTGTTGTCACTCCTTCGTACACCGTCTAGGAAGTCTAGGAACACGACTGTACATATGCTTTTAAGAGCATTTGGACCTAAAGTAAAACAACGTGTAGACAAAGATAAGCTATTTAATATTGTGGTAGATGCAAGTAGTTTCGGTAAACTGACAAAAAATCACGCTAGACGATGGTTAAGAGATGTATTTTTCTCTGGGTGTTAAGAAACACACACCACTACTTCTGGATTCTTTGAGTGATCACTGATCAGATAGATGACACTATATTTAGTAAATAAGTAATAGTACATTATGTAACGAGCCTATAATGGTAGTAATTAAGACGCGAGTATGTTTATGAAACGAGCGCAAGCGAGTTTCATAATTTTCATACGACTTTTCATGCTCGACCATATTTCTAACTTGAAATAATTCATAAGTATTCGTATTATTCTTATCTGACTCGGGAGCGGAAGTGACCTTTTGCAATATCTCGTAAATTGTGAGATGTGCGCAGATGCGAAAGTATTGATTTTTTTCCGAGGAACAAATGTCATTGACCTTGATACAATCTAGAGAGTAAAATGAACATTAATCTGGAAATTGATTTAGATGTTGAAAAACGAGATGGCAAATTGAATTTATTTGAATATTATTTACAATTAGGGGAGAGTCGGGTAGTATCGGACATCGGGTAGTATCGGACAGTGCATTTCTTACATCTACCACCATATGGTAGTATCTGAATGACATGGTTACGTTTCTCTATGCGACATCACAGAAACGTAACCATGTCAATCAGGTACTATCATCGTGTGGTAGATGAAAGAAACTCACTGTCCGATATTACCCGATGTCCGATACTACCCGACTCTCCCCTAACGCTAATTATTATAGTAACAGAACATAACCTTCTGCAACAGTATTGGATTTCCAGTCTCCGTGACGTTTCGCTAGTTGTCTTTCGATTGCATATCCGAGAATAATCGATACTTGCGCTTTCATATTGCTACAATGGTGCTTTTTGATTGGTGGAAAACCTGAACTTTAATGAATAGGTGTACTTTAATGAGGTCCATTAAAGGGATGCTACCAGGTGTATAATTACTACCTTTCAGCATGGTCGAGCATGAACAATATTTTATATGGTAAGTCAATTAAAACGCAAATTACCCCTCCAAAAACTACAAGATTTGTGCAACCCTTGGTTATGTGTTTTTCAGGCAATATAAAATTGTAATTCGAAGGATAGAAGAGTATTTCAGACATAAAATTATCTGTGAAAACATTCCAGACACATTGCACAATAGGGGCTTCATAATGACATTACATTCCGTTGTGTATCAACAGTTTCACTCACGTGTCTTCAAAGACATGCTAATATACTCGTGGCAGAGATATGGATATGTGACGGAAAAACATGTGAGAAGGTTCGATAACGTACTTGAAACAATGTTACAAGTTGGAAACAGTGTGTGTGTGTGTGCGCGCGCGTGTGCGTGTGTGTGTGTGTGTGTGTATTACAGAAAAGTGTGAAAAACCAGCCTATAGAAAATGTTTGTACTGTTCAATCAGTCTCTGTTCCGGCCACTTCATTTCGAATCTACACTATCATATTTAAGGCGAGTCACAAAGTTTAATGCATATTTTAAATTCGAACTGAATTTGTATTTCAGCAAGAGTACTGTATTAACCCTTCAATTGACAATATATCCTATAGGATACAACAGGTTAATAGGCTATAATATGCTACAATGTTAATAGAATAGAAAAAAATTGGTAGGAAAATTAAAATTTCACAATACTATAATATTGCACAACATATAAAAATATGGACATTGCGATAGTTGTTTTCTTTACGGTCCGACAAGGTTTAATAAACTAGTGCGAGAAATGAAGCCAAATACCTTACTATAATAATACCGGACAGCTGTATACTAGCAGCATTGGCGTGAGTGCGAAAAACCGCGGAACTGACATCTAGCGCAGAGGGGTGGAATTACGTCCACATATACAAATATTAACATAGCGAGATTCGGACTATTGTTTAAAACGCGAGTTACTAATGTGGAATTATATATGAAACACTTAAGAAATGTTAAATAATATTTAATGTAAAATTATATCAAAGCTGCATATTATAAGAAATATTGCATACTTCATATTACTTTCCGTTATTAATTGTTACATATTTTTTCTTTGGTTTATCGAGACAAAATCAATCTAATATTAGGAATGAATTTACAGTAATATTTTATATACGCATTGCTGACATCTGCAAAGATAAAATTGATAGTAATCTGATGCTTGTAATAATTAGTAAAGGCATGTGGACAACAATAAAACTTAATTTGATAAAACCTTAAAATCCAATACATTTTAACTTCTATTTATTTATTAGGTCTAAATAAAAAACTAATTTGTACTTTTCTATCAACAGAAAGACGAAGGAATTAGGCCTACTAAAGAATGTTGTTGACTTACGTTTTATGAACTGTCGGAAATCGAAAGTACGATTTGGAGCAATTTGTAATGCTGCAATTGTCACAACAGCACATATACATCCTGACATTTTAACACTAGTACTAATTCATGAAACTATTAACAAATTAACTAGCCCAGCAACAATATAAATTGCAGTTGATTACAGCTTGTTTCGCGAGCATCTCCATCCCGGCAGGTAGGTAGCAGCACCATCGTCGTTGGCACGTAAAACTGCTAGCTGTCCGGTATTATTATAGTAAGGTATTTGGTTAAGGGTTAATGCGAGTTAAGCGAAAAAGAAAATAGACTAGAGCAGCGGTTCTCAATCTATTTTAATAGCGTTCCACTATTTTTAACTTAGGAAATTTGCTATACCACTAAACAAATCTGTTATGAGAAAACTTCATGTGTCACTTCCAGAGTCTAAGGTGAATGTTTCATGACGTGGAATCCTTCATCGGCAGGATCGTTCCTCGAAAGCGTGATCTACTGCTCCGCATTAGCTAGCGAGTGATAGAGACAGCAATCCCTCGGGATATGTACAACAGTTATAAATTGCCGCCTGAAGTTCTCGCATTACCTACAAATAAACAATATCTGTTATTTATGCATTTGTGTAATCCATCCTGTCAAAACCACACGACTTTGGACATTTATGTTTATATAAATTTCTTTCACCGCTTTTGTTTAAAATACATCCCAAATTTGTCAGAGCACTTCATAAACATCCTGTATATGTCACGTCAAGCTATAAACAAGGTAGAGAATTACGGTTCTTGGTCTTATTGAATAACGGCATAGTTCAGTCGATTTCGCTCGGGCTGATTACTTGGTTGGGTTTTTTTTCGAGGTTTCCCCAACTCTAGGAAAAATGTCAGGTACCCTATGGCGAATCCTCGGTCTCATCTCGCCAAATATATCTCGCTATCACCAATCCCAGCGTCGTTAAATAATGAAGTAAAAGAATAGTGCATTATGCAACGAGCCTATAATGAAGGCAATTAAGAAGCGAGTATGGATATTTATGAAACTCGCTTGCGCTCGTTTCATAATTTTCATACGAGCTTCTTAATTACCATATAGGCGAGTTTCATACGACTTTTTATGCTCGACCATATTTCTAACTTGATATTATTAATTTTCTTTGTATCTGACCTTGGCCAATGTCCCGTATGTTGTGAGATGTGCGCAGACGCGAAAGTATTGATTTTTTCCGAGGAACAGATGTTCACATTGACCTTGCTAGGCCATAAGAACCTACAGAGATAACATTAAAATTAAATTAGACATTGAAAAACGAGATGACAAATTGAATTTATTTGAATATTATTTACAATTAACGCTAATTATTATAGTAACAGAACATAACCTTCTGCGACAGTATTGGATTTCCAGCCTCCGTGACTTTTCGCTAATTTTCTTTCGATTGCATATCCGAGAATAATCGATACTTGCGGTTTTATAACGGTAGAAAGCTGACCTGTCATTGGCTGAACAGTTGTAACCTGAGTCGTCATTGGCTGAAAGACCTGACCTTTAATGAGTAGGTGTACTTTAATGACATACATTAAAGGTCTGCTACCAGGTGTATAATTACTACATTTCGGCATGGTCGAGCATAAATATAAAAAAGCAATAATATTTCGGCACAGATGCATTATGGGGGCCAATCTTCTTATTGGTTGAATGGTATGAATGCTACTATCGATATGTATTGTTCTTATAATCAACATAAAATATGTTGCCAACTTCTAAATTAACAGTCAGTTTTATATTGTTGACTTGTAGCCTACTTCAAAATGAAAATAACGGCAGTAATAGCAAAATATATTTTCCCTGGACCAAAAATATAGGCTAATACAAAATGACTAAAATCACATCAGTAGTAACAAACGGTTTAATTTTTTTTATTTAATTTTTTTATTTGGTAGCATTTAATGCTTATCGAATATCGAATGCTAAAAACGCTAATCGAACCATTACTTCCGCTGACCTTTTTTTTTTTTGCGTATATATAATGTGTGATGCGTGGCCCCTATATTGCATCTGTTCCAATATTTCTTAGATGATACTTCCACTACACCAGCTGTAAATATTGTTAAACAGCAAATAATTAAAAGAAAAACAGATAATTAATCAATCACTAAAAGCAACACTAATTCGAATCGATAATAAGACAAACCCCTTCAGTGATCAAGGAAGATGAATGAATTAAAGCATATAATAATAAGAGAGTATGGGACCGGTGCCCACCCAGCATCGTGATGCGCCGGGGAGCTACGATAGGTAGCGAAATCCGGTTGCGAAAACCAGCTATATAACGGCTGGGGGGATCATCGTGCTAACCACATGATACCTCCATTCTGGTTGGATGGTCGTCCACCTCTGTTTCGGCATGTGGGCGTGAGGCCAGCAGCCGGCTGGTCGGTCTGGGATATTATTATTATTATTATTATTATTATTATTATTATTATTATTATTATTATTATAAGGAGTAGTTGTATTCATATACCTGCGTGCCTTAAGAAACACTATATCACTTATTTTCTACTAAGCTAAGAAGCGTATTGACTAGTAACTAGTCGTGCGTGCGCAATCCAGGTGAAATTTTTTGTGGGGCAACATTTCTCGAGTCGCTACCGACAGTTGTGTTATCTCTCTACAGTTTTCTTGAATTCATTATCATATCAGCAGAGCATGAAGAACTGAGAATATACTGTACTGTCTTCTATTCAAGGAAGACTAAGATCTCAGAATTCCTAGAGATGTATGGCCCATGAAAAGTTATGTAAATATTTGAAATATTCCTCGAATTCCCAGGCTCAAAACATACATGAAGTCTGTCCCATATTTAGGTGTATAAAGACACAAAGAACTACAAATAACAAAAGAAATCCGTTGCGCGACAGTCCATGGAGGGCCAAGGCCTACCATAAGTCTGCTAGCTTCATGTCCACGTGCCTTCAACGGAGGTGAACGATAATCCAACCAGTACGAGGAGAAAGTATGTGTTATACGTGGTTTTAGAAAGCGGATTTCGCTCCCCACAGCAGCTCCGCAAATTCATCAAAATTCTGGGTGAACACCGGGCCCATACACTGACTGAAAGTTAATAAGGAAATTTCTTCCCTCACGAGGCTTGAACCAGTGCGCATTCCACATCCACGTGGCTATGACGCAAGACTACTCATTCAAGCATTATCTTTGTACAGGACATCATTTTATTTTTACTTCAATTTTTATTGTACCTGAGATTTTAATGTACTTCACTCCCACCCCCTCTACTACTAAACTTCCAACCGTTCTCCACACAAACAGTACTGAGTTAGTGAGTATAGTACGTTCCAAAATATGTTCGCGTTTTCCAGTGACGAAAGAGCTTTCAATATTGAATCATATTTTTGAGCAGGTACTGGCGTCTGTTTGCTTACGTCGCACCTCGGTTTCCCCCACCAGCTTCTGCTCGCCCCTCTGCAAAGACTAGTGGCTGGGCTGTGTTAGCTCTTTTCTGAAAACATTAATTTCTGTTAGGAATTGAACATCTACGTTATATTATACAACTGTTTAAAATAACTTAAATAAAAGGGCCTCGTTAGTTAAGTGTCACGTGATTTCCCTCCTTTCTATGACCGTGCGACAAAGACACTTGGACAGACAGTAGATAACATGTCTCAGTAATTTTATCTTTTCGGTTCGGATAGAAGTGAAGATTGAATTTACAGTACGTAAGGTATTCTTTTATAGAGTAAGTACAAAATTATTTCAACATGAGCTACTAGTACGAAGGACGAAACTGGTAATTGGAGTTAAGTACAATAGTCTACGGTGCGATAATATGCACAAAAGAACTAAAGCCTGTATCGAAATGAACGGCCACCATTTTCAAAAATGTGTTTAAATATCCATATTAAGATTATTTTTCAATTTAACTTCATTCTCTATATTGTACGCTAATGTGCTGTAGACAGTACTGGGTGTTCAGTTCAAAATGTGTCTTGGCTCGCTGTATGCCGTCATGTGGCTAGCTGATGAGCCTAGAGAATTCAATCTTCCTACACTTCCGCAGCTCAGGTGTATAAGCTAAGAGGCAGAGAAGCTGGCTAGCAAGTACGGCGTTCATTCTGAAGAGTACGTGCCGATACGTACGATAACGCCGGTAGTGGCAGGAATGTGAACTGTTTGGAAATACGTACTGTCGGGATATGGGGAGAGGGTTAAGACGATTACTTACGTATTTGTTGACATTACTTCGACGGTCAACATGGACACGGAGCATTTGATTTGTGTTGTGGAATGTTACCGTACGCAACCGATGATAACAAATACCCTGCGTACGACTTGCCGGCGCAAAACACAGTTCGAAAGAGGTTATGGTAGCACACAGACCGTACAGACCGCCGTCTGTTG
>JAJSOF020000003.1:190889042-190909677 GCA_025594305.2 Periplaneta americana | reverse complement strand
CAGAAAATCTTAGAGTGTGATTGGGCCAATTTTCCGAAAATGTTTCCACACTTTTTGAGCTCAGGGACGAACGTCGGAATTTAGATGTCAACGTCTCAGGTTCAATTCCTCGTTACTCCTTTTCATTTTATTGTGGTTCAAGATAGTATAATGTAATAATACAAAAAAAAAAACTAATACCAGTATTATGAAACTGGATTTCTCCAAACCTAATATTAAATTTATGTTATTTTATATCGCTAAAGAACGATTACAATATAAATAAAATATTATTTATACAGTATCACTAAAGAACGATAACAGGATATAAATGATAAATATCGGTTTGTTTAATTAATATATTGGAAGAACAATAACAATATAAATAACTTGAAGATGTTTTTTATAATGCTAATGAAGGAAAGCAAATATAAAGATAACTTGAATATTATTTAAATCGCTAAAGAACGATACAATAATATAAAAACGTGAATATTATTCATATCGGAATTTCAGATTTATTACAGATATATTTAAGAAATTGTAGAAGAATAGTAATAGTAACAGTGTCCTATTTATTCTTCTTGGAGCCAAATTTGTAACTTTAAAAGTGTGGTTACTATGTTGAAGTGTATGTGTTGTAACTGATGTTTGATTTGTTATGTGAGTCAGTTATGGGATGCTTGATGTCGTCGCAATGTCGTAATTATAGTTTGTGTTTCAGTGACTATTGTGTATTAATTTATGATGTATGGTACGGAAAGCTGCATATTTGTGTTATAGAAGTGTTACGTATGTGTGTTGTTAATGTTTTTGTATGTTTCAAATTGATACCTGATATTTGTTTTGCAATCGCAAAGCCTAATTTATGGATTGCTTATGTTTTGTTTACATCGTAAGCTAATTTTTATTTTCTTTTCCATTTCTCTTTATGCTCATCTTTTTGTGTATAAAACTATAGCCCTAACATACATATGTAAAATAGGGCTAACCCTCATTGGAGATACAATAATAATTATTATTCATATCGTTATAATACGATAACAGAATACAAATGATGACCTGAATTTTATTCATATCTCTAAAGAACGATAACAAAATAAAATAACGTGATATCCATAAAGGACGATAACTGAATATAAATGATAATGTGAATATCATTTACATCGCTAAAGAACGATTAAAAATAAAATGAAAACTTGAAGAAAGCCCGAACCCACGACCTTTGAATCATTAAACAAGCACTCTACCGCTGGTCTACGAGGCGCAGATATGGAACACTTTCCTAGTTCCGGAACTGCTTGTACAAGCACATGCATCGTGTAACATCGCCGCGACCCGAAGTGGACTTTGAAAATATTCGCTGTTCACGAGTGCGGCCACTTTTTTTTTTTTTTGACAGCTGTACATGGGAAACCTGTTAGAAGCCTTGGACATGAAAGAATATATAAGAATAATGCAACAATTGTGCGGAAGTTTCGAACGTAGATTTGAGGATATTAGAGATCTTGAACAACAATTTAAGATATTTGCAATATCTTTTCCTGGATATTCCTGCTGAACTACAATTAGAAATATTTGATTTACAAAGCGATATTGAGCTAAAGGATAAGTATCAAAACAGAAAAAGTATTAACCATTTCTATACTTGTTTTCCACGAGAAAGGTTTCCTAAACAGTACAATCTTGCTGCAAGAACGTTGTAAATGTTCGGGACAACCTACGTATGCGAAACACTGTTTTGTTTAATGAAGTTTACAAAGTCACGTCACAGAAACAACTAAGTGATAGAAAGCATGTTTGTGATTGGCTGGTACTAAAACAATAGCTCCGAGAATTAAATAGCTGCTTACTAACAGAAAACTGCAAAAATCGTAGCGGATCTCTGATGTTTAAGAAAAAGTACTATTATTAGAGAACTGTATTTGAATAACAACGTTTGTACTGTTGTTTTATTTTGTTAATTGAATTGTATAGCAATGAGAAGAAGACAAACAGTATATTAATCTGTGTAAAAGTGTATATTTTGTTTTGTTTCATTATTGTGCAAACATGCAAAAATTTGTTTCGTATATAGTTAACTGTACAAAATTGTATAGAGTACTGTTTTTCAGTATAGTGCAATTAACAGTGAAAGCGTGCTTCAATTAAAAGCTCAAATTAATTTACATTCTTATCACAAATTTGGTTCACATACAAGTTCTTAGCTCCGCCACTGTGGAAGCAGCTACCCTTGCCCGCAGCCGTACGTCAGGGCTTGAGGATTTGTACGTACGCACGAGAGTAGTCACTTGACGGTCCCTGATTTACTGTATTAGAATAAAATTACTTAAATTTTAATATTCTTTTCGCCATCGAAATTAACATCATAACAGTCAAAATCATAACTGTAAAATTGTAACAATAAACAATACATTTTCAATATCATATGATGTAGGACCTAACCTAAATTAAGATTATATTGGAGGCAAGGAGCTTAAATGATATAGTGGGAAATAGTTAAGTGAACTCTACATGGTTTACTATTTCATATTGGAACACGATTCAATTATTCTAGTGTTATATAGGATTCAATCCAGGACACAGATATACTTCTCTTTCTACCTAACAACGTAATCATTTTTAAATGTAAGTAAACAGAACTTGCAATTATTTTTAAATGTAAGTAAACCGTACTTAGAATATTACAAGTTTTAACAAACTTCACAGGTGACTTGATACAATCCCTCTATAGTAAGTTCCTATTGCAAGTTATTGTTACACTCAAACATCTTTAGCTTATTAATTGTAATCGCCATTCTGTAATACCGGGTGTTCATTTCAAGTGTGTCATGACGTCACTGTTGTGAGTCAGCGATTTGAAGCGAGTTTCAGATTTTATGTCAGAGAAGTTGCCTATTATTCAAGGCGTTCAATCTCAATTTGAGAACGTGTACGGTATAACTTGAACGTCGTAGCAACAGGTGGCGGTCTATAAAGTCTGTGTGCTACCATAACCTCTTTCGAACTGTGTTATGCGCGGGCAAGTCGTACGCAGGGTATTTGTTATCATCGGTTGCGTACGGCAACATTCCACAATATAAATCAAATGCTCCGTGTCCATATTGACCGTCGAGGTTTAATGTCAATAAATACGTAAGTAATCGTCTTAACCCTCTCCCCATACTCCGACAGTAAGAAAAAATCACCCCAGTACGTGTTTCCAAACAGTTCACATTCCTGCCACTACCGGCGTTACCGCACTCTTCAGAATGAACGCCGTATTTGCCAGGCAACTTCTCTGGCACATAGGTAATACGCCTCTGCGGAAGTGTAAGAAGATTGAATTGTCTAGGCTCATCGGCTAGCCACATGACGGCATACAGCGAGCCATGAACACGCAGTAGATAGATGCCAATGCAATTACATTTTCATACGATCGAACTCACGGACTTCTGGAGAAAGAACTAAGGAAGAGACTGGTGAAGTGCTTTGTGTGGAGTGTAGCATTGTATGGGGCAGAAACATGGACATTACAACAAAGTGAAGAGAAGCATTTGAAATGTGGATATGGAGAAGAATGGAGCGTGTGAAATGGACAGAGTAAGAAACGAAGCTGTGTTGGAAAGAGTGGGTGAAGAAAGAATGATGCTGAAACTGATCCGGAAGAGGAAAATAAATTGGCTGGGTCACTGGCTGAGAAGAAACTGCTTATTGAAAGGTGCATTAGAAGGAATGGAGAACGGGAGAAGAGTTTGGGGCAGAAGAAGATATCAGATGTTAGATGACATTAAGATATAGGCCTATTGATCATATGAGGAGAAAAAGAAGAAGGCAGAAAATAGGAAAGACTGGAGAGTGCTGGGCTTGCAGTGAAAGACCTGCCCTTGGGCAGAACACTATGAGTGAATGAATGTTTCAATATCAAATACTGACCCATATAGGCCTAGAGTTCACTAACACTTTCCTTTGTATCATTTAAGCTCATCTTACCTCCACCAAAATTTTGATTTAGGTTAGGAACTACATAATAATTATGGTATTGACCATGTATTGTTTATCGTTGCAATTTTACATTTAATCTTTCGACTGTTATGTTAATTTCAATGCTAGTAAGGAATAGGCTATTAAAATTGAATTAATTTTATTGTCATAAATGTTCACCTTCAAATATAATTGCATTGGAAGCTATTAATTTGCTAACGGAGTAGCGATATATCGATAATCGTTTCGATATACCGATACATTTTCTGCGATATATATCGTTTATCGAAATTATGTTTGCAATATATTGCAATATCAATATATCGGTATTTAAATTATTTCTCCCATCTCTAGTCGTAGTTCCAGTGCAGTGAGTGAGTTGTCAGCGAAATGAGTGCAGTGCTGAAATATACTTGTGCAGTATGAACATATCATACTCGTGGGTTTTAGTTCGAACTTAGGGTTAAGATACTGATTAGAAATACTTTAAATTTTATTTTAACTGATCGTGCTTCATTTAATTTAGGATGCTCCCAGTATTATTATTATTATTATTATTATTATTATTATTATTATTATTATTATTATTATTATTATTTTATTATTATTATTTTATTATTAATTGAATTTTTATTAATTGTGTTTATTATTAATTGTCATTATTGATTGTAATTAGTTATCACTGCCACCGGGTATATACCGATTTGCAGCATACATACATACATACATACATACATACATACATACATACATACATACATACATACATACATACATACATACATACATACATACATACATACATACATACATAAAAGGGATTAAGCGATGGAAAAAGTTTGAGAAACATTGTAATAGATCAATGTTAAAGTCAATTAACTAAGTTACGTATATTAAATGATACCTGCTGGCTGACTATGGCCTATAATGAGGCGGTTAAGGTGGTGTAGAATCTTCAAACGGTGTTGAATGTACTGCACAGTAGAGCCCCTCATTATCACTAGACATCGGATTTTTAGCACTAAAAATTGCAGTTTTAGGCCTAAAATAAGCTCAAAATTTGTAAAATTAGGCTCTATTTTAATGAAAATAGGCATTTAGGCACATCAAGTTATCATACTTATTTCTTTCACTGAAATTTTTAGTTATACACTAAAATACGCACAAAAAAGTATGTTTAAACATTAAAAAGAATACTATATTATATTTATAAACAGAGCTGCACAAATTTAATATATTGAAACTAATGAAATAATGATTAACTTATTGATATCAAGATTACTCATTTTAAGTTATTGAAATTCAGTTCCATGCTCAGACTTTATTATAATTATCTGCACAGTACACACCAGAATTTTTTTCTAAATTCTCCACAGTTAACCTTTGCCTTTTGTCACTGAGAATCATTTTGAAAGCAGAAAAACTTCTTTCAACCGAAACTGATGTGAGAGGCGCAAATTTTAAATTAGGTACAATAGAAACGTCAATACTTACTGGAACATTTATACTTTCCCCGATATCACTCTTGATACTTTTTCCAACAATGAAAATCCTACATTCTTATTTAATACGTTGTCCCACTTATTTTTAACTTTTTCCCAGTTTCGCCCAAAGCAGAATGTATGTTCACTTGAGCTTCCTTTACTATTGCTATTTGGCTACAAAGAGATTGTTTTTCACGTCTAATTGTTCAATGCTTGCAGGTATGAAAGAAAAGTTTGATGTTATGTAGGCAATATCGTTTTCACTCGTGAGTCATTCAGACAATCTTTCACTGCTTTCACACACACTGCACTATCAGTTTCAGGTAATTTATCAATAACTGTGACCACTTCTTTAAAATACTTCGAATAATACACCACTGACTGAATCCAGGTTCCCCATCGTGTAACAACCGGCTGAGGTGGGAGTGGGATATCTGGAATGTTCTCTCTGAATATTGAAATCCTGGATGGGGCTTTACAAAAACATTTTTTTGTGTTAGAAATAAACGAATTGACAAGAGGAAATTCATTCCGGATTGTTTCAGAAACCCTGTGAAGGCCATGTGCTAGACAGGTTACATGCGTGAGGTTAGGATAAAATGTTTTAAGAAGTGGAGCTGCAGCAACCATGTATGAGGCAGCATCAGTACAAAACAACAGAACTTTAGAATCGTCTATATTACCTGAGTATAAAGACTGTAGGCCTTTATTTACAAAATAAGCAATGGCTTGGCTATTCACTTTCGAAAGTTCCTTAACACATACGAGGTGTGGAGTCGAAGGTCCATCAGGACAAAATTTTCCTACTACCATATTTGCTATATACCTATTCATAGGATCTGAGGTTTCATCCACAGTGACCCATATGTAAGAATCACCTATATCCTCCCGAATGGAAGCTAAAGTTTCATTGTATATTCTGTCTAAGTAATTTTTTCTTAGGGTCGAATCAGATGGGATATTTTTGTAAAAACTGTCTTAAAACCGGATTTTCAATTGCATTCCAGGGAATGTTAGCAGCAACAAACGCTCTGGTTAAATCAGCATAGAAATTGCTGCTGAGATTGGATGAAGTAGGCTGTGTTAGTAAAAGTTTGTTGCAGTTGATTTTTCTGCTGAGCTTTAGCCTTATGAGCCGCTCCTTGCACATGCTGCTTTAGGTGGCACTTCTTTTCTTGCGAAATCTAAAAATGTAAAGTAAACTGAATTAAAATAAAATCCTAATTGTTGTATTGCCGTATTTCTATCACAAAGTTAGTGGGTTCGAACAATCAAAATTTTAATGACCTGCAAATACTTTAACTATCGGAATTTAAAAGGTTAAAGTGTAGTGGTCTTAAAAAGAATTATACCTCAGGATAGCTCAGTCAATGTATAAATATTATAGGCCTACTCATTAAAATTAATACAATTTATATATTTAAACTATTGTTACATACCTGTTTGCTACAAATCTTGCAGAATATTATTTTTCCATCATAAGTGAATTATGAATATTCTGTTAGCCATTGCCGGATCAATGTAGATTTTGCACTTATATTTTTCGGCATTATCGCGTTAAACTTCACAGGAAAACGTCCTACCGCTCAAAACTTCTCAACACAAATAAGATGAGGGAAAGAGCAACTGTTAACGAGCATTTAAATGAACCGTTGTTATTGAGATTCAATTGGACAAAAATACAAAGTTCCACTTATTGTTGCATTTCCTGGTAGTGTTAACACTAGGAGGGCCATTCTTTTAAATATTTTGTAACGGTTTACCCTAGTAATTCGCAGTTTTACGACTTTTCATAAATATTTCAAAAACACTCTTTCTCCAAAAATTGTGATCTTATGACACTCTGAAGGGCAGTACAGCTAATCGGTTTCAGACCGAAAACAGTCATTTTTATAGTATAGTATATCTCTGAATCGGTAGCAGCACATGTTGTGATTGTTGCCTGCTTCAAAACTAAGGTTGGTTCTTTTTCGGCATTTATGCCTCCAAACGTGTTAAATTCGGTGAAATCTATTGCGAGTGTCGTGAGATTCAAACCATTTTGTTTCCTTTATCAATGGTTTCATGGCCGGTGTGAAGCAAACTTTCCACTTTTTAAATGCCTTAAATTTCGCAGTGAATGCATGTATAAATTATAAAAAGTAAGAGTAAAATGCGAAACTTTACAGTGAGTTAGGCATTTTTAGGCGAATATTAACAAATTAGGCTCTAATAACCGTTTTAGGGCATTTTAGGGCACTATAAAACTCTTTGAATACCTTTCAATTTCCATGAAACACAAATATTAATAATTATTTTTACTTTTCTCCTAAAGAAACAAAATAGGCATTTGCCCTAGAATCCGATGTCTGGTTATCACACGTTTGTTGTTACTCATGTCTAAGTGCATGAAGAGTGTGTGCAATATATCTGCTGCTGTTATAATTACAATATTAATAGCAAGGTTAGCACATCAGTTACCTTAAGAAGTTTTGTAATTGCATTTGCTAACTCGGGATACTTTGATATTTTGTTGTGTATGTGCATGTATTTAAAATGTTTGAGGTTTTTACATCTATTTGAAACGCTTTTCTTTTTAACCTTTTTCAGAAATATACAGGGATATCATTTTGTTTTTACTTCAATTTTTATTGTATCTGAGTTTTTGAATGTAAAGGGTGCGTCAGAAAGAACGGATGGATTTCACAGGGCAAGAAAATTGTAAGGATTCATCAAATCAAAAATGTATTGTTTTCAACAGATTCACCAATACATGCAGTTTATTTACGGTATACAACATCATCCATATGATGTCCTTGGCTTTCGATACAGGCATCGAGGCGTTTTCTGAAGTTCGCCGCAACTTTCACAGTCATAGTTGGTGGGATTGCCGCAATTTCTTCACGAATCGCCGTCTTCAGTTCGTCCAGTGTACCGTATGTGGTTACTTACGCCTTCAAGTGGTCCCAAAGAAAGATCTTATCGTAACCTCGACAATCTCAGTGCAATAGCATGTTTGCGGGCTGATGGTTGAGGTGGCAGGACAACCTACTGTCGTCTCCACATTTGCAGGAGTACACGCGCTCCGTGTTCGTCCAGGTGATTTCTTCTTTAATGTTGAACCTGTGGTACGAAATGAAGCCGCCCGAGTTGGAATCCTAGCGTGACGTCCGATGTCGAAATGAGTCCTGAGTGACGATCACAGACTCTTTATTTTTCAAAAATGTCTCTACGATGAAAGCACGTTGTACATCAGACCAACTCCATGTTCTCAACTGAAACTGCATTCTCTGGCTGACCCAACAGTCGTGGTCCCCCTCACTCTATCCCTCCTCTCGCTGCGTATTGATAGTTTGAAATCCATCCGTTCTTTCTGACGCACCCTGTACTTCATTCCCACACCTTTTAATGTCCTTCACACAGAACCAAGACCACATATAGTAAACAGTACTGAGTTAGTGAGTATAGTACATTCCAGAAATATGTTCGCGTTTTCCAGTGAAGAAAGAGCTTTCAATATTGAATCATATTTTCGCATAGGTACTGTCATCTGTTTGCCTACGTCGCATCCCGATTTCCCCCACCTGCTTCTGCTCGCCCCTCTATAAAGGCTAGTGGCTGGGCTGTCTTCGCTATTTTATGAAAACATTAATTTCTGTTAAGAATTGGACGTCTATGTAATATTATACAACTGTTTAAAATAACTTAAATAAAAGAGCCTCGTTAAGTAATTAACTGTCACGTGATCCCCCCCTTCTACAATCCTGCGACATAACCACTTGGACGGACAGTACATAGCATGTCTGAGTAATTTTATCTGTGCGGAACGGGTAGAAGTGAAGATTAAATTTACAGTACGTAAGGTACTCTTTTATAGAGTATATACAGAATTATTTCAACATGAGTTACTAGTACGAAGGACCAAACTGGTAATTGGAATTAGATGCAATAGTCTGTAGTGTGATAATATGCACAAAAGAACTGAAGCCTGTATCGAATGAACGGCCACCATTTTCAAAAATGTGTTTAAGTATCCATATTACGATTATTTTTCAATTCAACTTCATTCTGCTGTAGACAGTATAATATACACTTCATAATGAATACGTTCGCATGGATAACTCAGTTCATGAGTAAAAACATTTATTGTTAATACCGTATTGTATTTTGATTAACAAAATCCTAATGAAAATTATCAAATTCAAAATCGCGATATTTCCTAGTTTACGTAAATGGATGAACTACTTTTCTTTCCTCCTACAGTCCTACCTAGTAAAGTTATTTGTTTGTATTTTTATGTCAGTATCATCGAACTCCAGCCGTGGAAGAGGGGTAGCAAACGGTGTTTCTGGTTCTCAACCGTTAATCCAAAGGTATAGCCAGGTTAATATTAAAAATGTTGGTCCACACCTGTGGAGTAACGGTTAGCGCGTCTGGGCCGCGAAACCAGGTGGCCCGGGTTCCATTCCTGGTCGGGGCAAGTTACCTGGTTGAAGTTTTTTCCGGGGTTTTCCTCAACCCTATATGAGCAAATGCTGGGTAACTTTCGGTGTTGGACTCGGACTCATTTCACCAGCATTATCACCTTCATCTCATTCAGACGCTAAATAACCTAAGATGTTGAAAAACGTCGTAAAATAACCTACTAAAATAAAAAATTAAATTTAAAATGTTAGTAAAAATAAAGTGATGTCCCTGTATCATCTGATCAGTTATGTTCTAGTTTTCGTTAGTTAGTCAGGCTACCTTCTTTCCATATTTCCGTTTTCCTCCCCACTTCCCGCTTCACATTCCTTTGTTTTCGTAATTGATTGTCTTCCTACCACCTCGCCAACGTTACGCAATTTAAACTTCAGTTGATAAAGTGTCATTAAGCGAATCAATTAATATATGTTACACGAATATCCCTCTGGGGCAATAAAATGGGGCAATACGGATAAAAATTACATTACCGCTTCAACACTTAATGAAAATCCTGAACGCCAAATTGAATCAAAATCGATTTAGTACTTGTGACGTTGATGCAAGGAGACGCTACTTTCGCGAAACGCACCAGCAGTGTATCGAGCTGCTTTCTTTGGTTCAATTTCCCAGTGTTGTCAGTTCTCGTGCTCACTAAACAGACAATTCAATTTATAAATGCTATCTCCTCTAAAAGAGCCCTTGATTGCACGGGTTCAGAGTGCAGCGCTTCTCTGTCTTGTTTAGTATGCCGCTGTGGCACAGCAGTATCTTATTACGCTTTGTAACATTTGTACAGAATATTAAAATTAACATATTTTAACTACAAAGAAGATGAAGGTTTCTAGCCAACATCTTATTGTTTCTAAAAGACAGAGCTCCTATAATTTCCTTTGTATTATACCAAAATTATTATTATTATTATTATTATTATTATTATTATTATTATTATTATTATTATTATTATTATTATTTTATCTCGCGGAAATCCACATTTCTGCCACAGGCATAGACTATATATTATATTATGTAATTATAGTTTTCTCAACAAGTGGCCGTGGAGGTTTGCTATTTTGTAGTTGCCCTATTGACTGACCTAAAATATAATAATAGTAATAATAATAATAATAATAGTGATGATAATAATAATAGTGATAATAGTGATAATAATAATAATAATAGTGATAATAGTGATAATAATAATAATAGTAGTGATAATAGTGATGATAATAATAAGTGATAATAGTGATAATAATGATAATAGTGATAATAATAGTGATAATAGTGATAATAGTAATAATAATAATAATAATAATGATAATAGTGATAATAATAATAGTGATAATAGTGATAATAATAATAGTGATAATAGTAATAATAGTAATAGTGATAATAGTGATGATAATAATAGTGATAATAATAATAATAGTGATGATAATAATAATAGTGATAATAATAGTGTTAATAGTGATAATAATAATAGTGATAATAGTGATGATAATAATAAGTGATAATAGTGATAATAATAATAATAATAGTGATAATAATAATAGTGATAACAGTGATAATAGTAATAATAATAATGATAATAGTGACAATAATAGTGATAATAATAATAATAGTGATAATAGTAATAATAATAATAATAGTAATAGTGATAATAGTGATGATGATAATAATAATAGTGATAATAATAATAATAATAATAATAATAATAATAATAATAATAGTGACAATAGTGATGATAATAATAATAATAGTGATAATAATAATAGTGATAATAGTGATGATGATAATAATAATAATAGTGATAATAATAATAATAATAATAAGTGACAATAGTGATAATAATAATAATAATAATAATAATAGTGATAATAATAATGATAATAGTGATAATAATAATAGTAATAATAATAGTGATATTAATAAAGATGATAAAGATAATGATGAAGATGTGCTTGTCTGTGCGGTTGACGTGAATATGTTTAGAAGAAAATCCACAAACTATTAGAGAAAACACGGGAATTTTACTTGAAGCAAGTAAAGAGATAGGTTTGGAAGTAAATCCCGAAAAGACAAAGTATATGATTATGTCTTGTGATCAGAACATTGTACGAAATGGAAATATAAAAACTGCAAATTTATCTTTTGAAGAGGTGGAAAATTCAAATATCTTGGAGCAACAGTAACAAATATAAATGACACTCGGGAGGAAATTAAACGCAGAATAAACATGGGAAATGCCTGTTATTATTCGGTTGAGAAGCTTTTGTCATGCAGTCTGCTCTCAAAAAAGCTGAAAGTTGCAATAAAACAGTTATATTACCGGTTGTTCTGTATGGTTGTGAAACTTTGACTCTTACTTTGAGAGAGGAACAGAGGTTAAGGTTCTTAGGAAAATATTTGGGGCTAAGAGAGATGAAGATAAAGGAGAATGGAGAAAGTTATACAACACAGAACTGCACGCATTGTATTCTTCATCTGACATAATTAGGAACATTAAATCCAGACGTTTGAGATGGGCAGGGCAATATTAAAATGGATTTGAGGGAGGTGGGATATGATAGTAGAGACTGGATTAATCTTGCTCGGGATAGGGACCGATGGCGGGCAAATGTGACGGCAGCAATGAACCTCCGAATTCTCTAAAAGCCACAAGTAATAATAATAATAATAATAATAATAATAATAATAATAATAATAATAATAATAATAATAATAATAATAATAAATTTATTCTATTGATATTGAGGCCATCAGGTATTCTCTTTCATGCCACTTTTGTATACATACGAAATTTTAGGACAGCAGCGAATATTCATTATATCTTCATATTGAAATCCTTTTAGGCAGCGTTTCTCAAACTATGGTCCGCGGGCCACCTGTGTCCTCGCGGTCTGTTCTTGTGGTCCTTAAAAAAAACAGAAGAAAAATAAAATTCAAACGAATTTCGTATCACACGTTAGCTTTATTTATTTATTTAACTAGCTAGCTAGTGAGTACAAATTAAATTTATAAAACAAAAATCTCAGAGTTTGGAAATGAATTTCACTTTCTCTCCTAGTGCTGCCTACCCGTCTATCGACTTCCCACTCTACTCTCAGCAACAAAAGAAGGATTTAAAGCACTATATACATGGCGTTTCTCGACATCTTTTCCCTGCACATCTGGCGCCGCGCCTGTAACCCAGCCAGGACCACCCTCATAACAGAGGACCAAAGTACGGAATCTTAATTCAATTTTAAAATATAAATAATAGGCCTATTGGTATTAAAATATGCTACGAAAATGATAAATTTGCTTTCGAAGGGAACAAGAGTAAGGTGGTCCGCGGAACTGTTCTGACTTTAAAAAGTGGTTCCCACTTCAAAAAAGTTTGAGAAACGCTGCTTTTAGCTTTGATGTCACAGCTGCCTCACATAGTTGACGGAATTTACACAAAAGTGCGGGGCTAGGAGCGCAATAGTTAGTTCTGTTGAAATTTGTAGCTGAGGAAGTAGTTCAGTAGCATATTTTTTCTAAGTATGTCTCTTAATTCTGTCATATTATTGCAGTATCATCGTCTCAACTTCTCTAACAAGGGAAGGGTTTCGGCTCGAACAGGAATTTTTGGTTAAAAATTTGTACAGACGCTTACCTCACAATGGTGATGAAGACCGTAAAAGCATTCATTTGTGTAACTCTCCGTTTGGTTGGTATTGGTCAATACACTTCTTTAAAAATGTACATGAGGATTCTATATAAAATGCATGAAACAGCATGGGGCAGAGCAATAAGCACAACACGCAGAAGCAACACCTGAACAATCTTCTGAACCACACTCCATTGCTGAAAAATCAAATGCCACCTGAATTACATTTTTGAAGTCCGAGACTTGTTCACGATTCACGTAACCAGCTGACTGCCAGGAATACTAAAGCATAGGGCGGTACATGGAGCAGACAACTGGTTATGAATAACAGAGTCATTTTCATTATAAACATTCGATTTCCCAAGTTAAGTTCTGGATTCTCAGCAAGAGTCCTTATGTAAAGTGTTATCCTCCGAGCATATATTTTGTATTGTGTAAGGAAATAGATATTCAGAAGCTGCATATATTTAGTTTTTAGGCGGAATGATCATACATTCCATGTTCTAGCCTTGGAATGATCATTTATTAAGATTGCGTCCTTGTGCGCATTCAATGACTCACACAACAGTGTACACTTTTGATTAGCTGCAATATTTTCAGACAGAACGTTGGAGAAAAATGTTCTTAAATGGGCTTTAGAGATTTTAACACTTGCACTAGTTTCTAGGCTAGGCTAGGCTTACGGGTAAGGTGTCCCATCCCCTTAACTTGTGCAGTGCTCTCCCCACCCCTCAACTTGTACAGTGCTCTAACAGATAAACGAGACATTACACAAACGAATGCTTTTGGGAGCTTTACAGAGATGTAAAGATGGGCCTGTATACAAATTTTGGATACGAAATTCCTGTTCGAGCCGAAACCCTTCCCTTGTAAGTAGCTCATCTTGTTGAATTGCTCCTCAACCAGAACTGGATGTGGCAGTACATGGTCGCAGGGTGGGATTTCCGTGACGTGGTTGAACACACTATAAAACTTTTTCAACTGATTATTGAATCAATAATATAAAACAGGAATAATAAAACACTGAAGGCCAGATGCCTCCCAAATGTGACTCAGACACGTTATTGTGCTTCCAAGCTGCTCTCGAGCCGGTTGTAAACGGACTGGAACTATAACATAGTACCAAGTGTGCGTGAATATTTTATACAGTTAGGGAATGCAAGACAGTTAAGCATATTATTAAGTTTAGTATTAATTATAACTTCTACTCCATTATATGCTTCCTTTTTCACATTATTTATTCATCCTATCTCGTAGTTTTTTCCACTTGCTCTCTGGATAGGCAATTCTATCGCATGTTAAAACTTGCTATATTAATAATATCATTGGTACTAGTAGTTATATTCGAACTTCTTATGGGGTAACTTGTGCATTTAAATTTACAATTTTTACATATTGACGCTGGAAGTTGGTAAAAGAGATCGGATATTATACTGACTTCTTTTAAAAATCCAATAATGCATTAAAGACAAAAAATGAATTCATGATTGTGTTTTATTTCAATATTTCTTGTTGTAATAATATACTTCATCGCCAATTTAAGCCGCATTATAGGGCCTAGTAAAAATGAAAATTAAATAAATAAACAAATAAATAAGTAAAGAAATAAACAAGTAAATAAGCAAATAAAGAAATAAGTACGCAAATAAATAAGTAAGCAAATAAGTAATTAAATAAATAAGCAAATAATGAAATACGTAGGCCTAAGTAAATAAATATGTAAAGAGACAAGTAAGCAAATAAATAGATAAATAAGTAAACAAATAAGTAAGGAAATAAATAAGTAAGCAAATAAATAAATAAATAAACAAGTAAGCAAATAAGTAAATAAATAAGTAAAGAAATAAACAATAAATAAATAAATAAATAAATAAATAAGCAAATAAAGAAATAAATATGCAAATAAATAAGTAAAGAAATAAGTAAGGAAATAAATAAGTAAGCAAATAAGTAATTAAATAAATAAGCAAATAATGAAATACGTAGGCCTAAGTAAATAAATATGTAAAGAAACAAGTAAGCAAATAAATATATAAATAAGTAAACAAATAAGTAAGGAAATGAATAAGGAAATAAAGAAGTGAGCAAATAAATAAATAAACAAGTAAGCAAATAAGTAAATAAATAAGTAAAGAAATAAACAATAAATAAATAAATAAATAAGCAAATAAAGAAATAAATATGCAAATAAATAAGTAAAGAAATAAGTAAGGAAATAAATAAGTAAGCAAATAAGTAATTAAATAAGCAAATAATGAAATACGTAGGCCTAAGTAAATAAATATGTAAAGAAACAAGTAAGCAAATAAATAGATAAATAATTAAACAAATAAGTAAGGAAATAAATAAGTAAGGAAATAAATAAATATATAAATAAATAAAATAAATAAATAAATAAGTAAGCAAGTAAGTAAATAAATAAATAAATAAATAAATAAATAAGCAAATAAAGAAATAAATATGCAAATAAATAAGCAAAGAAATAAGTAAGGAAATAAATAAGTAAGCAAATAAGTAATTAAATAAGCATATAATGAAATACGTAGGCCTAAGTAAATAAATATGTAAAGAAACAAGTAAGCAAATAAATAGATAAATAAGTAAACAAATAAGTAAGGAAATAAATAAGTAAGGAAATAAATAAATAAATAAATAAATAAATAAATAAAATAAATAAATAAGTAAGCAAGTAAGTAAATATTTAAATAAGTAAGCAAGTAAGTAAATAAATAAATAAATAAGCAAATAAAGAAATAAATATGCAAATAAATAAGTAAAGAAATAAGTAAGGAAATAAATAAGTAAGCAAAATAAGTAATTAAATAAGCAAATAATGAAATACGTAGGCCTAAGTAAATAAATATGTAAGAAACAAGTAAGCAAATAAATAGATAAATAAGTAAACAAATAAGTAAGGAAATAAGGAAATAAAAAGTAAGCAAATAAATAAATAAATAAATAAATAAGTAAATAAATGAGTAAAGAAAAAAGAAGTAAATAAATAAGCAAATAAAGAAATAAGTACGCAAATAAGTAAGTAAGCAAATAAGTAAATAAATAAGCAAATAATGAAATACGTAAGCCTAAGTAAATAAATAAGTAAATAAATATGTAAAGAAACAAGTAAGCAAATAAATAGATAAGTAAGTAAACAAATAAGGAAATAAATAAGGAAATAAATAAATAAATAAATAAAAACTAAATAAATAAATAATTAAGCAAGTAAGTAAATAAATAACTAAATAAGCAAATAAATAAGTAAAGAAATAAATAAGTAAATAAATAGACTTTGTACTTTGTGATTTTTTTGTATTTCTTGGTGAAGTAAATACCTGTAACATTAAATGATTTGTTATTAAATGTATTAATTATTTAAAAAACACTGATTACTGGTACCTCAGTCTCGTCCTGTAAGATCGCACACTTAATGATATAAAACCTTGTTCCATTAAAAGAAAACGCCGCAGACCATTAATTGTTCCTTAACAAAAAGTGTTTTACAAAAGATTACCCGATTACAAAGTTTGTTGGTCTAATTTAGAGACATTCTGTATTTCGAGGCTCAAATTTACATACGAAAAATATTAGAAACATACTTTAAAAAACATCTCCTTGTAAATCATCTTTTGAATTAGAGCTTATTATGATATAATAAGAAGGCTTTCAAGTTTATGTTGTGACTTATTATAAATTCTTTAGTATAAATTTTATTCAATTCAGAAACTACTTCAATGTGGCCTACATATTAAATACGAGGGTATATGAAAAGTAATGCTACCTATTTTTTTTGTCACTGTGAATATAGTTTAAAATACTAGCGATAGTACATTTGTATTCAATGAACTTTCTGCTTTTAGTGACTCAGTTTCGTATCTCTGCCAGTAGAGAGCTCTGAGTTATAGCCTGAAACATGGCGACAGGTACCTGCACTATGTTGGTGCGTCTGAAGGAACAATAAAATATAATATTAATAATAATTAATATTTATAAAAATCATCAAACAGAATTTATTAGCAGTCTTTTTAGCTTTCATTTAAGACAAGAATTGTGATTCTGTGATATTCTGAGAGCAGATATATAATTTTTCTTTATAATACTGCATTTTTACATTTTTATGTCTGTGACTGTACCATAAAGAGGTAAAAGTGAAAATGTTGTATTTAAAAGGCTTACATTGATATGAAAATATGTTAGGAAATAGAGGATCTACTTAAAATAATATGAGAAAAGAGATTTCGTGTAGGTCCTTCCGTTTAAATACTAAAATGTTATGTTTTATTAAACGACGCTCGCAACTGCAGAGGTTATATCAGCGTCGCCGGATGTACCGGAATTTTGTCCCGCAGGAGTTCTTTTACATGCCAGTAAATGTACTGACATGAGCCTGTCGCATTTAAGCACACTTAAATGCCTTCACCTGGCCCGGGATCGAACCCGCAACCTTGGGCATAGAAGGTCAGCCTTTAAATACTGGTTAAGTGTTCTAAAATGGCGATATGTCTGCATTCCTTAGATACTGGTTAACTGTCTTTTCTCCTTTTCCTTGTACAGGGACATCATTTTATTTTTACTTCAATTTTTTATTGTACCTGAGTTTTTGAATGTACATCACTCCCAACCTTCTACTAATGAAGTTCAACCGTCCTCCACACAGATCCAAGACCGCATATACAGTCATAGTAGCCTTACGGTCATAGTAAACAGTACGTTCCAGAAATATGTTCGCGTTTTCCAGTGACGAAAGAGCTTTCAATATTGAATCATTTTCGCACAGGTACTGTCGTCCATTTACCTACGTCGTATCCCGGTTTCCCCCACCAGCTTTTATTCGCCAGCTAGTGGCTGGGCTGTCTTAGCTCTTTTCTGAGAACATTAATTTCTGTTAGAATTGACGTCTACGTAATATTATACAACTGTTTAAAATAACTTAAGTAAAAGCGCCTCGTTAAGTAATTAATCGTCACGTGATTTCCTCCTCTCTACGACCCTTGACGAACAGTAGATAGCATGTCTGAGTAATTTTATCTTTTCGGATCGGGCAGAAGTGAAGATTGAATTTACAGTACGTAAAGTACTCTTTTATAGAGTACCATGTATGTATTTATTCACACTGCAATGGGTATATACCCGGTGGCAGTGGTGACTAATTACACTCAATAAAGACAATAATAAACACAATTAATAAAAAATACAATTAATAATAATACTAATAATTAATACTAGCAATAATTAATAATAATAATAATAATAATAATAATAATAATAATAATAATAATGACAGGGAACATCCTAAGTTAAAATAACATTTAAAGTAAATCTAATTTGTAATTAAACCTAAGTTCGAACTAAAACCTACGAGTATGATATGTTGATATGTTCATACCTGCACAAGTACCTTTCAACACTACCTCATTTCGCTGTCAACTCACTCACTGCACTGGAACTACGACACATTTCACTGATTCTATCCTGATTTCACTAACACTTCAAAAACATTTCACTGTTCAAATACTTTGCACTGCCACTATAAACTATAAAGCTTCACTGACAGGAACACGTTTCATTTACACAACACACTTCACTGACACAACATAATTCTTCACTGATACAACACTTCAATAACAAAATATCAATTACACCCTTTAAATACTGGGCGTATAATTATCGTCTAATAGTAAAGTCCTGCCTCTTTTTAAATATTTTTGGTTGTTGCAAAGCCTTTAGTACGTCTGCAGGTAAAGCATTCCAGTCCTGATAGTACGATTGAGAAAGAAAACTTTCCAGTGTCCGTCCTCTGTCTCTTTCCCTCAATTTATAAGAGTGGTCATTCCTGAAGTAGGTACAGAATTATTTCAACATGAGTTACTAGTACGAAGGAAGAAACTGGTAATTGGGAATAGGTACAGTAGTCTATAATGCGATAATATGCACATTAGAACTGAAGCCTGTACCGAAATGAACGGCCACCATTTTCAAAAATGTGTTTAAATATCCATATTATGATTACTTTTCCATTTCACTCATTCTCTATATTGTACGCTAATGTGCTGTAGACAGTACAATATACACTGCATAATGAATACGTCCGAATGGATAGCTCAATTCGTGAGTAAAAACACTAAGTGTTAATACAGTACTGTATTTTGATTAAACAAAAACCTAATGAAAATTATCAAACTCAAAAGCGCGATATTTGCAAGTTTACGTAGATGGATGAACTACTTTTCTTCCCTCCTATACTTAGTACTGTCGGTGACTCAGGAGAAGACGAGAGCGGACTGAGGGGAAAGGGATGTGAACAGATAACGTACGACAACACGTCAATATTTGTAATGTAGTAAGCGGAAACATTAGGTCTCCTTCTGTTCAACTTAGCTTTAATTTCCATACGCATTGTTACTCATGTTTCCTGCACGAGTAATAACCTGGCTACTGGGATGCTTATCTGAGCGATGTTTATAATAATCAGCAGCGATAGTCAAGAAGGTCACATTCTTGCCCCTCGTCTTCTCCTGAGTAACGGACAGTAAAGTGATTTGTTTGTATATTACGCAGTATCATCGAACTCAAGTCGTGGAAGAGGGTAGCAAACGGCGTTGATCCAGAGGTATAGGCAGGTTAATATTAAAAATGTTAGTAAAAATAAAATGATGTCCCTGTATAAGACGGCGATCTGTCTGTATTTTAACATTTATTTTTTCCATAACTTTACTAGCATGTCCATGACTGAGCTCAACGAGCCGCCACTGACTACTTAGAGACGAAAATGTTTGTAGATTTACATTTTTACCTACTTCCCATTCACTCTCACCAAGCTTTCATTTACAAGCATTCCTTTTGAAGCCATGATAGTACGACTGCCGTTGCTGTGGGAGTCTGTACGCGTAGCTGGAGTGTTAACAAACATAAAGAACCTCTTAACCCGGCTGAGATCACAGAATGGCCCGGCCTCTTTTATCAGAAGTTAAAACAGCTCCATCGCATAAAAGCGGGAGCAGCAGCTGAATGGCGGCACATCTCGTTAATGCCGTGTCACAGCAACGCCCTCTGCGAGACGTGACCCCAGGCCAGCAGAGGGCAAAAAGGATCCCATGCATTTCACGCGTTCTACCAGTCGTGCAGTGGGAAAGGGCAG
>JAJSOF020000003.1:190628916-190888942 GCA_025594305.2 Periplaneta americana | reverse complement strand
AGTCCAAGTTCAACATCGGAATTAAGATACGAACTTCCTAGCTGTCATTACAATAGAAATGAAAATTTTTCTTGAAAACAATTATGAGTTTAATATTATTTGCCACATACGAGATACACTATTAGATTCACAAAGTTGTTGTTCACCTAATGATAGTAAGAAATACTGTATCATATTTCAGATTAGCTCCAGTAACTTCTTGTGACGTAGAACGAATATTTTCAGAGTACAAATATTGTTTTTTTTTTTTTTCTGAACATAAAAGGAGTATTTCTTTTGATAAAATGAAAATGTTCATTGTTATTTGTTACAAAGAGGCTAGAATCATAATATTCTATACTTTGTATGTTATTTTTATATGTATGGGTAGATTAATTTAGATTGGGAGTTACGAAGTTTATAATTACAAATTATTGTTTGTTATATTTTTCGTCTATTATTTTCTTGTTCTAAGGCTGTGGACGATTAGAGCAAATGTTTGGTTACCACCCGGCTGTACCTATTTGTCGTTCTGGTTCATTGACATTGAGAGCTGCACCGTTACTTTTCATTCGGTAGAGATATAATCCAAGCCAGAGGTCTGCATCGGACGTTTTCGCTCGAGCGCCAAGTAGTTCATAGCATAATCCGATAGGTAGCGCACATTCATGATGGGTAAAATTGTCACGAGTGATAAATCATCGAACGGTATAAGCCGATCGTTCTTGTTACACTGATGAACTGTGTAGTAACATCATAGATGTTTATGATTTCAAAACTTTGCAGTATTTAACTAACCTCTCCATAGTACATCTACAAAACTTGCTTTAAAATGTAATATAAATGTTGTAGGTATTTTTTTTTTTTTTTCACACAGGAGTGATTTTGTTTTTGCCACATCTGATAGATGTTATTGGATGTAAATGTAATTATTATAAACGGAGAACACAATCACGATAATGCAAGAACTGTATCAAGTTTTCTAGTTATAATAATAATAATAATAATAATAATAATAATAATAATAATAATAATAATTTCTAATAATTAGTGTATCAATCTTTGCGTCTGTAACAGTTGTGCAGCATGATTATTCGTTTTATTATATTTTCTGTGACGTTATCTCTGTACTAATATTGTTATTAATCTACTGCTATATCAATAATATTTTGTTTCTACATTGTCGCAGTATATAGGCGGAACACTATGTATGGACCTATCATATTATATATGTGGTGAATCAAATATTGAATAATTATTAATTAGCAATAATAACTGTATATCGAAGTTTTTCATACTATTTTATTTATAACTTCATGTTCCTGTTTTGGTACGTTCCATTGACTGTTCCATTAAACGTTTGTCCTAAACGCAGAAAATAAAGCCTTATTTTTACCGTGTGAGCAAAACATATGTGTATCTTATCTGTCGCCTTCCATACAAGATAAGACATGTCGGTGAGATGACCTTGTACTGTGCTTCTATTTATTACGAGCGTATCACGACCGATCGTATCACACTCGAGGGTGCGACACTCGACCGAGTTCAAGCGAGCGATTTAACTCCAATGCAGCACGCTGGTCCAAGCTGACACAACTTAACAGTTTTGGTATCTCTGTTAATAACAATAAAAACTATTAAATTGTAATCATCTACCCTTATATGAATTGGATCTATCACGCCGTATCGGCCTCGCATGTAGTGGAAATCTCCGGTCATGTGAAAACCTACAATATAATATTTGACGTAGCAATGTATGAAGACACTGACTGATGACTAATGCTGTCTGATGGCTAGAGTGTTAACACAGTCGTTCCATACGGCTACGTGCCTCAAGGAACGTTTCATCATAGGAATCTCAAAATAAGAAACACAAAATCCAATAAAAAGAGATTGTTTGGACTTTAAAATACACAACTTGAAGGTGTGCTCGTGTCCGTGGGTGTCCGTGGAGAAGGATAATAATAGATTCTGCGGTACAATGAACGACATGACGGATAGGCCTATTTATGACGGACACAAGTAGGCGCAGCCTTGAAGGGGTTGTTACCCTATACTCGTGGCTCGATAAAGCATGGGAAGTGGCTTCCAGATTTTATGTAATAGTTTATTGTCCGCGTCTGTCGCCCCCAACTCCACTCACTGCAATTTTGTCGATATGTCTTACATAATTAATTGCTCTGTTCTTTTTACCAGGGAGGTGTCTGTAACAGACAAATGAAAGCGGAATATGGCAATACATACAGTACATCATCGCCAATCTAGAGGAAACGTTTATTTTAGCAACGATTTATTATTTTGTGCGAGATCGTGCGTATTTGCTTGTTTTCCGCACAGAACCAATACGCGGTAAGTGTGAAATACCACATTCAGTATTCCAACGTAACACACATAACAATTTCCCTCTTCTTACCCCTTAAGCGCGACATTCATTTTACTGCTTTAGGCTTTTAACATATTATTTTTAGAGACGTTTAACATAGTAATAATTATAAATTGGAAACTTACCACTGCAATTTCACCTAAATTGCAATGTTAATTATTGTTTTTAAATATTTGCAAAAATTAAGTAAATTCTACTACTCCACGAAACTTATTGTATTCCTGATACAAGTAACATTAGGGAAGCCGTGAAAAAATCAACAAGAATCCAGATGCTGATGATATTACTGCAATATGTTATATAAATAATATTGTTAAAATATTAAAATGAAAAATAAATCATTACATAACCTTACCGTTTGTTTTAAGTTCGCATTTATAGACTGGGGGGAAAAAAAGACAGACGTATATCACGGCCTGCTGGAGTATAGTAAACACAGAAAACATTTTATAGCAACAATGTTGAAGAAAGATATTTTGGTTTTCCGAAGTTGCGTCATTAAACAGAAACCAAGATGGAGATTTCATTGCAACTAATTAGAAATTCGTCTTTCAGGTATGTAATAAACGATCTTCGCACAAAATAATGTACGATACACGAGCGGTATGTTTTTTTTTCATGTTCTCGGAAATTAAAAAAGCTCAACTACGTTTCGCTTTTTCAATCTTTTCCTCGAACATGAAAACGTCAACATACCGCTCTTGTAACGTATATTACTATTATTGGTGACGGTAAATGTTCGGGTACAATGCCCGTCGAAAGAAGTGAAGGAATTTCCCCCCCCCCATCACAGAAAAGGAAAAGAGAAAAGAAGAGAAAAGGAACGAACTGAGGAAGGGAGAAAATAAGAAATAAAACAGCAGGAAGCTAGAAATAAAGGAAGCAAACAAGAAAGAAAAGAAATAAGAATAAAGAAATAATAATCCCTGTGGAGTAATGATTATCATGTCCGATAATGAAACGAGTGAGCCCTGGTTCAAAGTCTGGCTCGAACAAATTACATGGTTAGGTTTCTTTCAGGGTTTTCCCTCAACCCATTAAGGACAAATGCTGGGTAACTTTCGGCGATGAGCCCTGACTCATTTCGCTGGCATTATCATCTCCATTTCACACAGACGCTATGTAGCCATCGCAGTTGATAAAGCGTCGTAAAAACCAATTAAATAAAGATAGAAACAAGAAAAAATATAAGCAGAAAGGAATAGAAGAAATAAAGCCAGAAAAGTAATGAAAGAAATAAAGTACGGAAGAAACAGCGAAAGAAACAAAGCAACAAAAAAGCAACGAAAGAAATAAAACAAGGAGGAAACAGCGAAAGAAATAAAGCAACAAAAAAGCAAAGAAAGAAATAAAATAACAAAAAGCAACGAAAAAAGTTAAAGCAACGAAGAAGCAGCGAAAGAAATAAAGCAGCAAACAACGAAAGAAATTAAAACAACGAAAGAAATGAAACAAGGAAGAAACAACGGAAGGACTAGAGCAAGGAGGAAGCAGCGAAAGAAATGAAGCAACATGAAAACAACAAAGAAATAAAGCAACAAACAAGCAACGGAATAAAGCAATAAGGAAGCAACGAAAGAAATAAAATAACAAAAAAGTAACGAAAGAAATAAAACAACAAAGAAACAAGGAAAGGAATAAAGCAACAATGAAGCAACGAAGGAAATAAGACTACAAAGAAGCAACGAAAGAAATAAAGAAACAAAGAGAGAACAAAAGGAATAAAGCAACAAAGAAGCAATGAAAGAAATGAAGCAACATAGAAACAACGAAAGATATAGAGCAACAAAGAAGCAACGAAACAAGTGAATAAAGAAAGCAAAAAGAGAAGGAGAAACAAACAAATGGTGAAAGGAGGGAATAAAGAAAACCTTTCCTCGCCTTGAACAGGGTCTTACCTTCCCATTCAGTAGGTTGTCTTTTCACAAGCCAGCCTACATCCCTTGACATGAAATATTGGCACGTACTTTTTTCATCCATTAAAAATGTCTTCGTGAATTAATCGGCGTTTGAACTGAGGTGTCTCTTCTATAAGGAGATTATTTTAAAATATTTTCAAGGAAGGAAACGGCAGCAATATGGAATGTTACGAAGTATTAATAAACTGTAAATTTAAGACTATAGTTGTGATAAAGCCTAGGCAACAGTCAAAATTGCACTTGTGAAGTTGCCCTGGGCATAAGCATTCGCCTTGTCAATAAGGCATCCTGTGATTACAGTGCAGCCTCGACGCAATGTCATATCTGTGGGTATGACTAGTTAAAAATAGGTTCATTCAAGCGTTAAACTCCTAATTGATGGTGAAATTATAACTTTAAAAGCAGTAAACACAGAGCTTTAAATATTCAACACTAACATCTGTCTTCTCTGTTTAAATCAGAATAGGTTTTAAAAGATTACTTCCGCTCTCAATTCAGCTCCATTTAAATGAAAATTATACCTGAACAAAGAAACAGCGGGGCGCGCCACATCCTGCCTTCAAACCATCTGATCTAGTGCCAACACGGCTACATAAAAACTTTATTTTCTTTGATTTTACTCAGACGCTTCGACTTTGCATTTAAGGGGAAGTTCCCAGTCAGATTTGGAATAGTTAAAGAAAATCAAGATGTAATGAAAGGAGCATAAACGGAACTTGCGTGAACACATGAAAAAGAGAACATTTTTAATCTTCTAATATTTAAACTGTGCATGAAGAGAATATTACAGCCATAATGTTATGTGTTACAGCGTTATAACGGGATAATTTAGGAATATTTTAAGATTTGAGACATAAGTAATTCGGTAAGTAATGGCAACAATACCACAGTCTAGTACATACAGTCACGAAGCTTGAGGTGATTTTTTGCATTTCTCGCGATACATTGCACCAAGCTGCTGTCCACACCTGTGGAGTAACGGTCAGCGCGTCTGGCTGCGAAACCAGGTGGCCCGGGTTCGAATCCCGGTCGGGGCAAGTTACCTGGTTGAGGTTTTTTTCGGAGTTTTCCATTAAGCCAATACGAGCAAATGCTGGGTAACTTTCGGTGCTGGACCCCGGACTCATATCACCGGCATTATCACATTCATATCATTCAGACGCTAAATAACCTAGATGTTGATACAGCGTCGTAAAATAACCCAATAAAATAAAAAAAAACCAAGCTGCTAGCAACTGGGACTACTAGGAACAATAGACTGTGGCGGTACTATTTCCCATTGTCTGATGAGGTGATAGTGATCCTAGTGGCTATACCATACTGACATTACAATATAATTATACAGCTGTACACTTTCCTTTTACTCTCGCCGCGACCGCGACAATGCGACTTCCGACTTCCACACGGTGTTCAAGAACAAAGTTCAGGAAGATTTACCAACAAATGTTTTAAAACACAAATTTCACTGTAAAATGAAAATTGAAAAAAGAAAGAAAAAAAAAAAAAGAAAAGTGAAAAAAGAGAAAATGGCACCCCCTGAAAATTGCCGCCCCAGGCAAACATCAAGCTTATTTTGAAGATAATCTTATTAATAACTAGCAGTAAAAGACATAGTTACAATAGTTTTTGAGATGTCTACACTCACTTACTAATAATACACTTATTCAAATTAAAAAGCCTATCGGTATGTTATTTTCAGTAAACAAAACGCTATGCTACTAATGTTTAAATGTTCCTAAATGAGTCATTATACTCGTAAATACGCAAAAAATACATCACGTTATGAATGTATCTTTTTGTGTATCATCATGCTTTGTTCCGGTACTATATACAGAATGAACCGTAAGTAATGTGATTTCAGAAGGTTAATCTTTGAGGTACTCGTATTTAAAACAAAACATTTTAATACAATTTTTCTCATTTTTACTTCCTTTTCGAGATAACATTTGTTGCACGTGAAACATTTCATAGCGTGTTCTGAGAAAGCCATTGATTGAATTCCCAGCATGCACACTCAGTTTAAGAGAGAAGAGTATTTTGTTAATAAATTATTTTTAAAAATTTAGTTTTGTCTTTAAGTGTGCAGAAATTTGATCCGAACAAATGTAATATTGAAAAATTCATTTGCACAAAGATAAGTTACATTTTGTTCGGATCAAATTTCGGCACATTTAAAGGACAAAACTGAAATTCGTCCAATCATCTATTATCATAATACACTGGTCTCTTAAATTAATTAAACATATTGTGAATTAATTCAATGGCTTTCCCAAAACACACTATGGAAAGTTTCATATAAAACAATTTTTATTTCGAAAAGGAAGCAAAAAGGAGCAAAACTGTATTAATTTTTTTTTTTTGTTTGAAATATCTCGAACATTAACCCTCTGACATTAATGACCTTACTTACGGTTCATCCTGTATATTTGCAATGGTATTCTAAATGGTTTATCCTAAGCAACTGTATAAGCCAGCCGTGGCGATAATGTGACTCACGAGCACATTGTGGCTCGCAATGATAACTATGCGCTTCCTACCTCCCACAACCCCACCCTCTCACTCACTGGAGTCAAACTCCGTTCCATTTGTATTTGTCTCTAACCTCCGAGTGGCGTATCGTCGCAATGTCTCTCTCGAAACCATGAACCTCTACAAAAACGAAAGTTTCAAGTAGGATGGGAGGACCCATTGTTTTGCTGACAATATGATGAGAATATTAAATGTATGATTTGTTCACAAGTATTACGAGGAAAACGGTTGTATAACATAAAACGGCGTTATACTACATGTTACTGATGAAACATTAAAAGGTTAAGTGTTATTATTATTATTATTATTATTATTATTATTATTATTATTATTATTATTATTATTATTATCACCTCTGTACGTCGATCCTTTTTCAGCAGATGTACGAATAATGCGGTTAGATCTTCAATTTAAAGACACAGATTTACAATGTAATGTTACAATGAAAGCTAGATGTAAGTACTTGACAAATGTTGAACTTTTCAAATCTTTGCCAAAAATAAATATCCGAAGCTTCGTTCTTTCGCTTGCTCTGTTGAAGCCATGTTCGCTACAATTTACGTTTGTGAAAAATTATTTTCAACAATGAAAATAGTAAAAACCAAATTTAGATCACGACTGACAGACAAATATCTTCGTGATCAACTACGACTGGCAGTAAGTGACATAATTCCTGATTTTGAAACTGTGTCGCAGAGACATTCTGAAGACGGTTAATTTTAGGTTGTGATAATTTGTCCTATGTTTTCTTGTTCATTTCTTTCTTCGTTACACGTATTAAACATTAGTTTGTAGCCTTGAACTGTATAAAATTTTATTGAAGTGCTTGACGTAAGGAAAATGAAAATCCGTTAATAAGCCAGACAGTTGCTTCACTTCCTCTTCGGGTGTCCGCCTCCCTCCATAGGTGCTATGCATGTTGCAGGTTACACAGTGGCTCGGCGCACGATCGCATTTTCGCCACGGCTGGTGTAAGCCAATTCGACTGTTTCTAGGAGTACATTGTAGCCTACTCTTTATATATCATATTATTGATTTCGACTGCATTTAGTACGTCTTCATTTCTTTTTCAATCCAAATTATATATCCCACTAAAGCTTGAAGTAATCTCATCTCTGCTACTTGTATTTGCTGAATTTGTTTCATGGTAACTGTCCAAATTTCAGAATAACTTCATAAATTTTAAAATTGTTTCAGGACTACGTACTGCTTCAAACAGCGTTAGTTTAAGATTTCCTGTTATTATTTAATTTATTCTGTACATAATTAATTTTCGTGTATGATACTATGTTTTACTTTTGAGTGAGGGAAGACCTAGCTAGCTTGGCACAACCCCCAATCTGAACCTGCAGTATAAATATTAGCGGAAGTATAACGGTATTTCCATACGTTTATGTACAAACTGCAACAAAGATGACCCTCCCAAGTCTCCTTACGTGGCCATGACATGGTACATCACCCTCAAGAATTCGCAGACCTCGTTCTTGGTGCATCACATGGCTCTAAATGTATTTTTAAAGCATCTCCTGCGGTGAATGATGGTATTGTTCCTCCAGATAAACAGAAACGTGAAAGATGACTGATCTCTCTCCCTGTAGAGGTGCTGTGCTGGCACAGAAAGAGGAAGTGGCAGACCAGCCTTCTATGTTCACTGAAAACTGATACGTGTCAACGTTTTCTTTAAACATTTAGCGGGCATTGTGAGAACCAACACACCCATTCTACTTTCTGACATCTATCTCTCGTGAAGCTTGAATAGAGTGTAGTCACAGCTGTTTGCTGACGGCTTCTCACCAAAGGGGATTAGGATTCGATTCCAAGAAGATTCTGTGAGGTTTTTGTTGGGAGACGATTATCGGGAATTTTTTTTTCTGAGTACATGCACTCCTTCTGCCATGATGATGTCATCGTGAACTCATCAAGCATGAATACGGCTTTTATAGGAAATAAGGACTACCATAATTCAGGATTTAAGCTATAACTTACTTACTTGGCTTTTAAGGAACCCGGAGGTTCATTGCCGCCTCACATAAGCTCGCCATTTGTCCCTATCCTGAGCAAGATAAATCCAGTCTCTACCATCATATCCCACCTCCCTCAAATCCATTTTAATAATATCCTCCCATTACGTCTCGGCCTCCCCAAAGGTCTTTCTCCCTCCGCCCTCCCAACTAAAACTCTATATGCATTTCTGGATTTGCCCATACGTGCTACATGCCCTGTCCATCTCAAACGTCTGGATTTAATGTTCCTAAGTTAATTATGTCAGGTGAAGAATACAATGCGTGCAGCTCTGTGTTGTATAACTTTCTCCATTCCCATGTAACTTCATCCCTCTTAGCCCCAAATATTTTCCTAAGAACCTTATTCTCAAACACCCTTAATCTCTGTTCCTCTCCCAAAGTGAGAGTCCAAGTTTCATAGCCATACAAAACAACCGGTAATATGACTGTTTTATAAATTCTAACTTTCAGATTTTTGACAGCAGACTAGATAACAAGAGCTTCTCAACCGAATAATAACAGGCATTTCCCATATTTATTCTGCGTTTAATTTCCTCCCGAGTGTCATTTATATTTGTTACTGTTGCTCCAAGATATTTGAATTTTTCCACCTCTTCGAAGGATAATTCTCCAATTTTTATAGTTCCATTTCGTACAATATTCTGGTCACGAGATATAATCATATACTTAGTCTTTTCGGGATTTACTTCCAACCCTATTGTTTTACTTGCTTAAAGTACAATTCCCGTGTTTTCCCTAATCGTTTGTGGATTTTCTCCTAATATATTCAAGTCATCCGCACAGACAAGAAGCTGATGTAACCCTTTCAATTCCAAACCCTGCCTGTTATCCTGAACTTTCCTAATGGCATACTCTAGAGCAAAATTAAAAAGTAAAGGTGATAGTGCATCTCCCTCCTTTAGCCCGCAGTGAATTGGAAAAGCATCAGAAACTGGCCTATACGGACTCTGCTGTAAGTTTCACTGAGACACATTTTAATTAATCGAACTAGTTTCTTGGGAATACTAAATTCAATAAGAATAGGGTTTAAGCTATAAAATAAATAATTATCGCAAAAATACACAAATCAAAAATTATACTTCTGCATATTGCGAAAACTTGTGCAGTATTCCAAATCATTATACAGAAATGGTTGCAGTAACTAGAAATATTTGTAATTTACTTCTTTGAATTTTAGTACTTTAAACTTACCTTAACATACTGTAGGTATAATTATGTAAGTAGACTGAATCAATAATCCTATGTTTAGAATTAATTACTGCTGGATTTACATCACATTAAAATACATTTATTTTTATGAGCACTTCAAATATTAAAATAATTTGAGAAACAAAATTCTTTACCAGTATTGTGAGCGTATGAGCAGAGTGCTGACTTATTTCTGTTTTTACAATATTCGTACAATAATTAAATCCTCGATTCACAATTAAATTTACAGTATGCAATGGAATTGTTGCAGCATCCTGTATAACTAAAATCAGAGGAATTTCTTCACTTGTTAACATGTTATTTTCTACTCCTCGAAAAATCGAAAAATCGAAGGAGAATTGGGAGGAAAATTTAAAAGGTACGCAAAACGCGTCCTTGCAAGGGGTTGGGGGCTGTACAAAACTAAATATGTGAGCTCCAAGCCTGTTGGCCACTAGTCTCACTCCGGGTTACGCTGCTCCCCTGAAGGAGCTCTAGAAAATTTTGAAGGCTGGGCCGGTGGGACAGGGGCGGAGAGTTTCTACTCCTTTTTCAATTATTTATTTTATACTTTCATCTAGCATAGCGGGTTTGTATTGCTACACAGAATAGCTCATAATAAAACTTAAATTAAAATATAAACAGATTTCAAACAAAAGAAATTAAGACTAATCGAAAAGGAGATCTAGTACAATTTAAAATTGGGGTACACCATAAAGATGTTGGTGAAATATCGCTATCCGAAAATTTATCGAGATGGTGAAGATGGCACTTGGTCAGTAATTGAGACTCGTTCAGACATGGTTCTCTTAATTTATCACAAAATATTTCAATATCCGGTATTTTCATCACTGTACAATTTTGTTATTCTAGGTTTAATTTGTAATTCAGTAAATACAAAAAAAATATTCTTTGTTCTTAACTTCTATGATAAATTGTCTAGCTCTCATTAATCAGGTAATCTTTTCGTACTTTGATTTTTATTGTAATTGTAATAAATTGTGAATTTAATATTAGTTATCGTAATTTTATTCTTCATATTTTAGTTGTAATTCCCTGGTAGAGGGTCAAAGAAGGCCTGACGGCCTTGTCTCTACCAGGTTAAATAAATAAATACTGAATAGGCTACTACTAAGATGGAATCCTGAAGTTCTCTTTTCAACTTGTATTTTTTCCTCCACTTCACAACGGTTTTCGGAATGGTGCCTCTCGTTCCATAGAAGAGACCGGTACAACTGTGTAACTGATTTTTTTCAATGTTATACTTGATTGATAGGAACGAAATTGTCGGCTCGTAGATTTTATCCTCTCTCTCTCTCTCTCTCTCTCTCTGTTCACTTGAGTGGCTGAGTTTTAAAATCTGATCGTAGAATTCTTTATTAGCAATTTAACTACAAACATATCGTTGACAACTGTATTCACCGTCCTATAGCGATGAATAAAAACAGCCGACCTTAATTAGGTTCTTCTTCAAGCCACCAGATGTCGCAAGTTATGTTGTATCACTTTATTTCGCGCCCCTCAACACTATCCAACCAACTTGTAATCCAAAATGAAAATCTCCTACCCAGCTGACAATGAACGATTGTGGGCCGAGATAACAATCGATTGAACTCTCGATTCACAAAAGAATCGATTCATTTCGTTTAGTGAATAATGATCCGTTCGTTCAGTTCAATGATTCGTTCATAATGAACGACTCGTTCACAATTCCCCCATCTCTAGACTGAGTAAATGAACATAGCCTACACAAATGCAGTTTGTTTTAAAATAACCGAACATTACAATACCATAATAGCAAATGTTTATTTACCTGCATGACGATATCCCAATAATGAAATGAGATCAGGAGGGGAGAAGAAGCATTAAAATAAAACCCCACCCAAAGTTCTCTCTTTGCCAATCGTGAAGCCCACGAGATTTCCCTGTAATTAAAACTAAGCTCTTTATGGGGCATCATGATATGGTGCACGTGAATAATTTAGCGATGCGTATAGAGTAACCTATGTATGGGTTTATTTTTACGCACTAACATCACTTTTAGTTTTGATATTTATACGGAACAAAGTTGAGTGTATTCAAGAAATAAAAATAATGTAGGTTGCCATGCACTATAAAAACATGTTATGTGTCACAACTTGAAATACTCCTGAATGGTTCATTATAACTCTGTAAAAATTATATCAAATTATTCCTGCAACTTTATACAGTATTTTATAATAATAATAATAATAATAATAATAATAATAATAATAATAATAATAATAATAATAATAATACTTTATTACCAGAACAAATATGAGAAATGCCTGTTATTATTCGGTTGAGAAGCTTTTATCATCCAGTCTGCTGTCAAAAAATCGGAAAGTTAGAATTTATAAAACAGCTACATTACCGGTTGTTCTTTATGGTTGTGAAACTTGGACTCTCACTTTGAGAGAGGAAATAGGTTAAGGGTGTTTGAGAATAAGGTGCTTCGGAAAACATTTGGGGCTAAGAGGGATGAAGTTACAGGAGAATGGAGAAAGTTACACAACACAGAACTGCACGCATTGTATTCTTCACCTGACATAATTAGGGATATTTAATCCAGACGTTTGAGATGGGCAGGGCATGTAGCACGTATGGGAGAATCTAGAAATGCATATAGAGTGTTAGTTGCGAGGCCGGAGGGAAAAAGACCTTTGGGGAGTCTGAGACGTAGATGGGTAGATAATATTAAAATGGATTTGAGGGAGGTGGGATATGATGATAGAGACTGGATTAATCTTGCTCAGGATAGCGACCAATGGCGGGCTTATGTGAGGGCGGCAATGAATCTCCGGGTTCCTTAAAAGCCAGTAAGTAAGTATTGCCAGAACAAAGATACATATTGATTTTTTATATATAAGAACTCTCTAACACCCCCAGAAAGAGTAAGTTACATACTCGTGCTCAGGAAGCTTACCACATAAGTTAATGTTAAGACATTTTATTGAATAACAGAGTATAAAGTAATAAAAGAAAAACAGAAGAAGAAAAACACATCACAATAATTGAACTTTAAATTTTCTCTGTTAACAGCAATTTTTAATAGATTTTTTTTTAATAAGGAGCATTAGCAAATTGTATGTTTGGGAATTTATCTATATTCATGGTATAAAGCCTTGGACCGAAGTTGCTACTGTGATTATATGCTACAGTTGTAGTACATTTAGGAACTGTCAAGCATATGTTTTCTGATCTTTTGGTTTTATATTGATGTGAATATACGAGTATGTATGTTCAGTTTAAATATTCACAAATTTTTAGGTGTGAAATCTTCCATAGGATCCCTTAAACTTTTGAAGTAAAGAGGCTAATTATCTCTTACGGTCCCCAACCATCGTTTGTGAGTTCTTCTTAAAGGTCTTTAATCCGATATGTACAAAAATCTGTCTAGGTATTCAATTTATTTTATATATTGAAACCAATGTTTTTGTACTCTTGTATATACTGAACAGTGTTTTTTTTTTTACGGAGGGTGGATCCAAAGACTTACATCGCAGTCTGGGACTTATTTTGCTTCCCATTCCTATTATATGAACAAACTTGTCGCCGAACGGTCGCGCTTTTGTATGAATACAGAATGCTGCACCGTGAACTTAACCTTGGCTATGATAATTATTAGGGCTAGGATTTTTATGAAATTGCATCTTTTTTCTAGTAAGCCAGAAACATAACTGCTTTAATATTTATATGTTATGTGATAAACTGAGTGTTTTAAGACATATTTGTTAGGGCATTTTTTTTTTGCATTTTTGGCTGTTTCGGCTCATAAGAGCATTTTTTGTTTTATTTGGCCATTTTATAGGCATTTTCATTTAATTTTGGCCACAAATTCCCATTATTAATGTAAAATAATGTTTGTTTCCTCTGATATTTTCTTTACATATTTTGTTCATTTAATACCCATTATTTTGTATAATATTTTAACAGTTTTTCTACACAAATATTGCCATTTTAATGCAGTACACCCCATGTAATGGATTAGTCCAACCACTCCTTCAATATAGACTCCTCTATACCTGCTAGTTCCTGATAAGAGTGGCCTTGTGGTGGACTACATGGAAACTACATCAGGTAAAATAATTAATTAAAGTGTATTACTTAGAAAAATTGTCAAAAATTAAATAAACTTAAATGTTGGTACTAGAATTTAATTTAATTACTAGTATAAATATTAAGTAGTACAAAACCTCTTTTCCTAGTAAGCCAATTATATAAGATCAATTTTTAAGGCATTTTAAAGGCATTTTTTAAAGATGTTAGGTCATAAATGCATTGTTTTTAGGACATTTTTTCATGATTTATAGGTCATCAAAATCTTTGCCCTAATAATTATGATAATGACATGTGAGTAAATGATGGCTAAATGAGTCCCAGGTTCAACCCCAAAGTTTCCCAGTAATTCTGCTTCAATTTGTTGGGAGAAACCATCGGAAATAAAACTCAAGCACGTAATTTGTGCCACCCAGGATTTGAACCCATGCCGTTTTTTTGTACAGTCAGACGTGCCAATCGTTACTCCACAGACATGGACACAGTAGAAGGGGTTATTTTTAATTAATCTGCTATTTCATTATTCTTCTTATAACACAAAATACTATAGCCGACAGTTCTTCTCAAAAATCTAATTTCTACAGCTTTTTAATGTCGTTCATCTTGAAGTGGAATAGTTCATGCTTCACTGCCACAGCGGGTTGATCATGCAAAAGTTATCTGTAACTGAGTCTTGTGTCTTTTTAACTTCAGTGTCTGCAGAACTTGACATGCAGCACGTATGGGCGAATCCAGAAATGCATATAGAGTGTTATTTGGGAGGCCGGAGGGAAAAAGACCTCTAGGGAGGCCGAGACGTAGATGGGAAGATAATATTAAAATGGATTTGACGGAGGTGGGATGTGATGATAGAGAATGGATTAATCTTGCTCAGGATAGGGACCAATGGCGGGCTTATGTGAGGGCGGCAATGAACCTCCGGGTTCCTTAAAAGCCACTAAGTAAGTAAATAAGTCTGCAAAACTTGATTTACAGTTCTCAGTACGTTGCTGTAGTTTTTAATTCTGCTTCATCTATCCTACTCTTCTAACTATGTTAAGAGCCTATTTAAATAATTTATTCAGTTACAAAGTTAGAAATATTTAAAGAAGCGGTTTCAATTCCCTGTATTGTACTTTTTACAATAACATGTAAACTGGGTATTAAATTTTAGGAAATCGTAGTCTATTCTCTCCCCGTCTTCAATTCGGGAAACCTGTATACAGAGAGAGAGAGAGAGAGAGAGAATGGTAGAGCTTCACACTGTGTTGAAGTAATACGAGTATAACTGTGCAGATTTTGACAGCTTATCCCTCAGATAGAGTGCAACAAAAAATTCTCATACTATATTAGTCCCAAATTAATATTTTTCTCAGAAAAAATAATTTTCCCTAAATGTTTACACCGATTTACTCGATAAGTATTATCCATATGATTCGTCCACACCTGTGGAGTAACGGTTAGCGCGTCTAGCCGCGAAACCAGGTTCCATTCCCGGTCGGGGCAAATTACCTGGTTGAGGTTTTCTCCGGGGTTTTCCCCTCAACCCAATATGAGCAAATGCGGGTAACTTTCGGTGTTGGATCCCGGACTCATTTCACCGGCATTATCACCTTCATCTCATTCAGACGCTAAATAACCTAAGCTGTTGATAAAGCGTCGTAAAATAACCTACTAAAATAAAAAAATCCATATGATTCTGATTTTTAATCTTATCATTAGAGAAACTGATGAATGATTTATCCTCTTGCAGTTTTTACTTAAAATGGACGGTTTTCTTGCAAATTAAATAAAAATATTAATACGTATCGTCATTTTCTGCCATTAGGACTGCAGTGACTAAGGGACGGAATGCTACTATTCACATCTGACTTCGTGTGTGTATTCGTAGGTGAGCCTACGATGCGCTGTTGCCAAACTACGCAGGTTTTAAGCCTAAAATTTTAACTAACCGTGCACTTAATTATTAAACGCTTAATACTTTTTTTTTATTTAAAAAGGACTACTTAATGTGACGCTGTAAAAGGTCCTCAACATCTAACTTAAGGTCTTCAGAGTTGGTTTGGAAGTACTGGCGATGAGAGGAGTCTTCCTTCCCATTCCTTCGCATCCTCGGGCCAGAATCATCGCCTTTGTAATCTGTAACGAGTTGCTTTACCATGAAAGCATTTCTTTTTATTTCTTACGGACGTGCCAGTGCAAGACCATTAGCAAGATAGCATGAGCGTTCGCAGAAGGAAGAAGGCTAAAAATACCACGTGACCACCCAGTTCCCTCTCATTTTTTCTTCTGCTTAACATCCTAACATTAATCTATACTCTTTATGGAAGCTCATAACGTACAACGTGTATTCATAAAGGCTAAACGAACGCATGTAGTGGACAATGGACCTTTCATTTATAATTTTATAGTTCTATAAAATAAATGTAATGTTTTAATTCAGAGAATTACGATTCAAAGGACATAAGATATACAGATAAGTTCTCTTTACAAAGACGTTTCTGTATTATTATTATTATTATTATTATTATTATTATTATTATTATTATTATTATTATTATTATTGATTCTTATTGAATTTGGTATTCCCAAGAAACTAGTTCGATTAATTAAAATGTGTCTCAGTGAAACTTACAGCAGACTTCGGATAGATCAGTTTCTATCAGATGCGTTTCCAATTGACTGTGGGGCTAAAGCAAGGAGATGCACTATCACCTTTACTTTTTAACTTTGCTCTACAGTATGCCATTAGGAAAGTCCAGGATAACAGAGAGGGTTTGGAATTGAACGGGTTACATCAGCTGCTTGTCTATGCGGATGACGTGAATATGTTAGGAGAAAATCCACAAACGATTAGGGAAAACACGAGAATTTTACTGGAAGCAAGTAAAGAGATAGGTTTGGAAGTAAATCGCGAAAAGACAAAGTATATGATTATGTCTCGTGACGAGAATATTGTACGAAATTGAAATATAAAAATTGGAAATTTATCTTTTGAAGAGGTGGAGAAGTTCAAATGTCTTGGAGCAACAGTAACAAATATAAATGATACTCGGAGGAAATTAAACACAGAATAAATATGGGAAATGCGTGTTATTATTAGGTTGAGAAGCTTTTATCATCCAGTCTGCTGTCAAAAAATCTGAAAGTTATAATTTATAAAACAGTTATATTGCCGGTTGCTCTTTATGGTTGTGAAATTTGGACTCTCACTTTGAGAGAGGAACATAGGTTAAGGGTGTTGAGAACAAGGTTCTTAGGAAAATATTTGTGGCTAAGAAGGATGAAGTTACAGGAGAATGGAGAAAGTTACACAACACAGAACTGGACGCATTGTATTCTTCACCTGACATAATTAGGAACATTAAATCCAGACGTTTGAGATTGGCAGGACATGTAGCACGTATGGGCGAATCCAGATATGTATATAGCGTGTTAGTTGGGAGGCCGGAGGGAAAAAGACCTTTGGGGAGGCCGAGACGTAGATGGGAAGAGAATATTAAAATGGATTTGAGGGAGGTGGGATATGATGATAGAGAATGGATCAATCTTGCTCAGGATAGGGACCATTGGCGGGCTTATGTGAGGGCGGCAATGAACTCCGGGTTCCTTAAAAGCCAGTAAGTAAGTATTATTATTATTATTATTATTATTGAGAAAAATGGGAGTATTAGGGTATAATATATCAGTTATTCATAGATTTCAAAAAGGCACATGGCTCATTTAAGAGAGAAGTTTTTTATAACAGAGGAGAAAGTGAAAATATGGGCTACCATTTTGTTTTCCTCATAATAATGGAAAATGGTGTGGCATATTGCTTAGAAATCTTTATTGACATACAGAGTAATTATTCATATACCATTTTTTCAGTCTTAAAAGTCAATAGCTGCAATAGATATTTCCATATAATTACTTTTTGAAAGTAAGACGAACTGGTCCTCTACAGGTAGTAGGATCTAAATATGGGCTATCAGAAAAATTTGAAAATAAAATAGGAAAAAACAAAGAAACATAAGTAGGAAACCTGTATGACATCAGTGGCAATATTCTGTAACAAATAACGCAAATCACGATAGTGAAAATACGGGACGTGTTAATGTGCTGGTAATATGGGTTACCTATCCCATATTTGACACATAGCGGTAGCCCATATTAGCAGCATCGGCTCACGAATTTTTCTAAGATTATGTCGGCAATTGTTGTCCTAAATAAATATTACTCTTATGCCATGTGATAGAGATATTCTTCATCAGTGCAACACATCAAGCGTGATTTATAAACACGAAATATATTTCTTTCAATAGTATTGAAACTACATACCTGCAAAAACTTTGAAATTGATGAAAAACACAAGGGACACACCACATCCACACCACAAAGGCAACTGGTTTGTCTCTCTGTGTACGCAGACTGATGGACACGAGATGTAGTTTTAGAGCTTTTTCGCTAGGTAACAACACCATATATAGTAAAAAAAACGAGGTAGCCCATATTTCCACCTTCTTCTCTACTCTTATGGAATTTGATATTCTCAAGAAGCTAATTCGATTAATTATAATGTGTCTCAGTGAAACATACAGCATAGTTCGTATAGGTCAGTTTCTGTTTGAAGTTTTTTTCCAATTCACTGCGGGCTAAAGCAAGGAGATACACTATCACATATACTTTTTAACATTGCTGTAGATTATGCTATTAGGAAAGTCCAGGAAAACAGGGAAGGTTTGGAATTGAACGGGCTACATCAGCTGCTTTTTTATGGGGATGTGAATATGTTAGGAGAAAATCCATAAAGTATTGGGAAAACACGGCGAATTTCACTTGAAGCAAGTAATGAGATAGGTTTTGAAGTAAATCCCGAAAAGACAAAGTAAGCCTATATGATTATGCCTCGTGACCAGGACATTGTACGAAATGGAAATTCACCCTTTGAAAAGGTGAAACAATTCAAATATCTTGGGGCAACAGTAACACATGTAAATGATACTGGAGAGGAAATTAAACACAAAATAAATATGGGAAATGCCTGCTATTATTCGGTTGAGAAGCTTTTGTTATCTTGCCTGCTTTATAAAAAAAATCTGAAAGTTATAATTTATAAAACAGTTATATTACCGGTTGTTCTTTATGGTTGTGAAACTTGGACTCTCACTTTGAGATTAAGGGTATTCGAAAAGATATTTATGAAAATATTTGGGGCTAAGAAGGATGAAGTTACAGGAGAATGGAGAAAGTTACACAACACAGAACTGCACGCATTGTATTCTTCACCTGACATAATTAGGAACATTAAATCCAGACGTTTGTGATTTGAAGGGCATGTAACACATATGTATGGATCCAGAAATGTATATAGTGTGTTAGTTGGGATACCTGAGGGAGAAAGACCTTTGGGGAGGCCGAGACATAGATGGGATACTATTAAAATGAATTTAAAGAAGGTGGGATATGATGGTAGGGACTTGATTAATCTTGTTCAGGACAGGGATGGCGAGCTTATTTGAGTGAGGGAATGAACCTCCGGGTTCTCTAAAAGCCATTTGTAAGTAATTAAGTAAGTAAGTATTATTTTTGCCTGTGACTTTGGCTCTGTAGATAGTGTATGCATACCCATCCAAGCCGTTCGTGGTTATATCCGAGGTGTGGACAATTGAAAATATTTACCTTCCGTTGAATGGTCTGACTCTCAAAACACATTTTTTTCTGGGAAAACCATACCAGTTACAGAAAAGCAATATTGGACTTTTTCTTCAGTTTTTTATCTTCTACCACCAGTATTTTTTTTTTTTGGCAGTTTATATCGTTCACAACCTGTATATTTGTATGATTCATAAATGAATCGCTAACTGCAGAAAGGGGTCTTTCACTTTTAGTCAAAATCGACTTATTCGTATTTTCATGAATAGTAAGGATAGACGCTTCGATTACAGTAAAAATGGGTTTTGTCCGATCAAGGTTTATGGCCATAGCAACAACTGGAAATAAACGTTTACTGCAGGAAAGGATTCCGCACAGGACATGGTGGCCCAAATTTTACAAAAGAACGTATTTAAGTAATAATTCACATTGAAATAATGTTTCTAGACGTCAGAAACTATCTTTTAGCATTTCATGCAAATAGTTCTGATAAAGTAATTTGTTGCCAGAATTTTTAGGGCCTCAGTCTCCAAACATTCAAGTTAAGGGATTCTGAAAGTATCTTAGAATTAAGTAAAAAATATGCTTATGACTCAGTTTTACCCATAAACACTTCGAAGATGGAAGATATTTAAAAAAACAATGTTTTACATTCCGGATGAAAATAAGAATTTCTGGAACAAGATACTTTCGTGATCTGTAACAGCAAGTGAAATTGACGTTGAATAAGATGTTTTCAAAATGTTCCTGTTTCACATAAATAACATTCTCAATTGTAAAATAAATGGTTAAACATTCATCTGGGTTTCATTTTGTGAGGCTATTACTTGTTTACTGCAAAAAGGAGACTTGTCCAATTATTAAAGTTAATGTTTTATATTAAAAAATATTAATTCAAGCAATTTTCTGTTGTATTGACATAAGCATACAATGCCTGAAGTCAACATATTTCTTTACTTTCTTTTTATATCACTATAGTTTTACAAATCAGTTATTTTTAATTCCTGAAAAATTTATATTTTGTGACAAGACCCCTTTCTGCAGTTAGCGATTGAAATATGGGATGAGTCGGACTTCGGATATTCTGTTTCACAGGATAGTAGCCTATGTAAAACACGACATATGTCAGGCAAAGAGTCAAATTAGGTAAATTTTCAACTTTGGATGTTTGTCAATTCAGATCTTCAATTGTGAATCGTCTCTAGAAATAAAAAAACAGAAGAGTTTTCCTTCCTTAGACTTAATGGATTCGACAGATTTGCAACAACTACGGAGTAGGGTAAACAATATGGCGGTCGTGCGAAATATAGAGGGCTACTCTCCAATATTCAGTAACTGCTAGAGCTAAATAAATAGATTGCACATACAAAAATATGAATTCAAACTCATAGCTGAATTATAAGGTGCAAAGATGTTTTTAACCATCTTTTTTATAAGATTGAAGGTCGAAGAAGAAAATATGACGATCTAGTAAGGCTTATTTACATTCGTAAATTAACTACTGTGTCCAAAACAGCGTGTTTTAACTATTGTACGCTTATGAATTATGCATCCTTTATTCTTCGTTGGAAAGTAAGGGTGCTAACAGTTTCTCAGATAGTGCTTCGTGTTGTTACATGTGGAATAGAAAACAATATGTCTGTTTAATTGATTTATAATGTGTACTAGCTTTTCCAATAAAGCTATTAGCGATTTCTGTTACAGTTAAAAGCGAATTTGTTATTAATTTTGTGCCGGTAACAATTTTTTTTTTCCTTCAAAGTAAGTGTAACTAAATTCTTGCAGGTACCAACACGTCTGTTAAGGAGGTACCTATATTTCGACTCCGAAACTATGGGTTGAATGAACGAATGAATGAATGAATGAATGAATGAATGAATGAATGAATGAATGAATGAATGAACCAGGAAATGTAAATATATTATGAAATAAAATAAAATAAAATAACCTAAAATATAGAGGTCCATATTTTGCTCTGATCTCCTCAACTTTTAAATCTAACCATTTGAAATTAAGACAAATTAAGAAATTGAAGATATTATTACAAAAACAGCCCTAGTTATTTTTAATGAAATTGAGTTAAGGACACATTTGCTACTATTTTAAATGTTTATAGACTCCAAAACCGGCCCATGTCAAGTGCAATAGACACAAGGATAAAACACCGGTTGAACGGGAATAGCTGACATGTGTTATTCTTTTATTTTTTATTGTTCTCCTGAAAAATAGCAATTTTGACAGGGGTTGTTTTTGTAATAATGTCTTCAATTCTAATGAACGTAACCTACACATTTTAATATTCTAGTTTTTTTAGTAGGTTATTTTACGACGCTTTATCAACAGCTTAGATTATTTAGCGTCTGAATGAGATGAAGGTGATAATGCCGGTGAAATGAGTCCGGAGTCCAGCACCGAAAGTTACCCAGCATTTGCTCATATTGGGTTGAGGGAAAACCCCGGAAAAAACCTCAACCAAGTAACTTGCCCCGACCGGGAATCGAACCCGGGCCACCTGGTTTCGCAGCCAGACGCGCTGACCGTTACTCCACAGGTGTGGACAATATTCTAGTGGATATATTAAATTTTAATGAAACATCTTTCAAAAATCTTGTTGAAAAAGAAATACTGAAAACAGTGAAATAAAGTGCCATTTTCCTCATAAGCTGGAGGAACGACTTGAATTTTTTTTTTTTTTTTACATGGCCTAAAGATATCGTTTAATTTTGATAACTGGAGTAATTTTCGTATGTAGTAATGAGACTAACATAGGAAAATGATTGTAGCTGCCAAAATTATATAATGCCTGCAGGTTGTGTAAAATATTCATTCAAATCTTTTTACTAGTTTATGAGAAAAATAGCCACTTATACGAGTTCTCTGTGTTTTCATTTTTTCACAAAAAAATAATACATTTTATTAAAATTGTTATAATATACGTTTATTATGAGTATAATATTAAAATTTATAGGATATATGTATCATGTTTTTTTTCCTAATCCGTCTTAAAATTTCAAATGTATAGCTTTTAAAGTTGATGAGATACAGAGGAAATTATGGGCTGATATATTTTATAGTAGGTTTACATTTCCTGGTTACTTTAATTCTCTGTTTTACAGTAATTTTTATATGGACGTTTAATTTTTTAGCTAATTTTTAAAAATCAAATCGTAATTTTTCTGTTAACTTGAAGAGTACCAGTAACCGAATTAATGTTTATATTTTTATATCTTAAAAGATCTATACAAAATATGTTATTCATCTTTGACAACAATTAGCATTTCAGTATGTAAGTTGCATGCAGCCAGTCTAGAACTGAATTCTGTAACCATGACGACTCCATGTTTATAAATGACGAGATTGCGAAGCAGTAGAGCATGCGACTACTTGAGTCAGACAGTTTATTTTAGTCCCTTGGTGTTCTGTCCCGTACTGAGGGCAGAGGTTATGATTAACGCGGCCGTATTTTCGGTGATGGTCTTTTTATGACTGTATCCGAGAATTTATGTGGCTTGAAAGAGAGAGAGAGGGAAACTGAAACCACGAATAACACACCTTGAGTACGACGGTCAAGTCATTTGTTGGATTGTTGGGGCGCTTTCTGAAATCTGGCAGTTACGAACTCGACGTGTCGGGTATTACAATTGTTTTGTTTCACGACGTCTGCTTTATTATCTGCTACATGGATCGGGTCGATGCTAAGGAAAATGGTTCCCGTGCGATGCGTTATGGCGCCACGGTACACTCAAGGAACCAAACATACAATCTCACGTACCTTCCTCCCTCACTTTTGTGACACTTATGGTACACGAACACATGATTGCTTTAATAATAATAATAATAATAATAATAATAATAATAATAATAATAATAATAGAATCGGTACCAATATCCCCGAGTTCATAGGCAATATTTAAATATCTAACATATTCTGGTATCAGTTTTCTGATATTGGCGAATAATTATAAGAGTATACTAAATAAGCTTACTTTTAACACCAATTTCTGCAACACTGAATTAAGAAAAAATAACAAAAAGTTCATGATAATTCCATTAATAACATATTTCCATCGATCAACTAAATTTTAAGAACAGATAATAATAATAATAATAATAATAATAATAATAATAATAATAATAATAATAATAATAATAATAATAATAATGGAATCGGTACCAATATCCCCGAGTTCATAGGCAATATTTAAATATCTAACATATCCTGGTTATCAGTTTTCTGATTTGGCCAAATTATGAATAATTGTGAGAGTACTAAATAAACTTACACCAATTTCTGCAACACTGAATTTAAGAAAAATTACAAAAAGTTCATGATACCATGTCCATTAATAACACAGCCCCATTTTCTATCGATCAGTAACAAATTTAAACAAAAATAATAATAATAATAATAATAATAATAATAATAATAATAATAATAATAATAAATAATAATAATAATAATAATCATCATCATCATAATCATAATAATCGCAATTTTGCCAGACACCACATTACAAGAAAAAAGTAAAACAGTTTGAAATGTAAGCTATGTAAAGAAAGAAATGTAACAGATAACTTACCGAAAAAAAGTAAGCACATAAAAATCGTACCCGACTCAGGTTTGTAAGATAATCGATCTCAAAATTATCTTGAAAAGTTCCGAAGAAACACATCACAGAAATTCAAAGGAATGCCGATTGTTGACAAATACGCACACACTAAGACACTAATAATGTTGGTTGTCCTTTTAATAAATATACTATAACTTTTAATTGCAGCTATATTTCATCCTGAAACTTCAAAAACAAAATATACTCTAGATCCACGAAATAATTCTCCCCTTCTACGATTATGATAATCGTAACAACAATAATCCTATGGAATTTCCACAGAAAGCATCTTTGCGTTTCTTACTCGATAAACCTTAAAACGTATAACATCTAGAAGAAATTTAAAATAACAACGATAAGGAAAAGGGGTTGTTGACGCACTACTCTATTATACAAAACATCGACTCGGTGGTTTACCCACCCTGTCGTCCAATCCTCTTCACAGAAACCAACAATCAAGCATCTTCTCCGCGACTGTCAACTGTCTGGTCCAGAGTCACCGCCTTCTAAGTAACTACGCCATTGTTGTTACACCGCAGCGAAACTCATTGTTAATGGTGTCACGACAGGTAACCAGTTACGGAGTGTGCCATTTTTGGAAACGCAACATGAGTGCCATCTAAGGACAGCCACTAGAACTCGCGCGACACCGGAAGTCGTCGCCAGATGGCTGACATATACAAATCCACCCCCGCAGCGTGCGTGCACTGAACTCAAAAAGAATATTAAAAATTCAGGGGCGTCGGTGGAGGCTTCCTCACCAGTTACTACCAAGCATGCCACCTGTTACCCCACATTTACCTGGCCATGTCAGCTAACAACGCGTGCGTCCGCCCGCCTTCCGCAAGCTCTGCCGCTCGACTGTAACTGTGCGAGCGAGTACAGGGTGGAAGGTGGAACTTCCCCTCCTGGAGCCTACGCACGCACCATCTGTAACCCAGTGGCGGAACTATTCCAGCTGACCGACGACCGACGTACTGTACGCCACTAACAAAGAAACTCCAAATATATATACCGCACGCACGCACACTTACTTACTTACAAATGACTTTTAAGGAACCCGAAGGTTCATTGCCGCCCTCACATAAGCCCGCCATCGGTCCCTATCCTGTGCAAGATTAATCCAGTCTCTATCATCATACCCCACCTCCCTCAAATCCATTTTAATATTATCCTCCCATCTACGTCTTGGCCTCCCTAAAGGTCTTCTTCCCTCCGGTCTCCCAACTAACACTCTCGCACACGCACAAATCTCTGGACTTCGCTTATTTTCTTTTAACTTCGCTTCCTCCAGTATGACTATGGCAAAGCGAAGAATGATATGTTATCGGAAAACTTCATTGAATTTGAAATCAAAATATTGTATGGGTAGCCTATGTGCAAGTATGTATGTATGTATGTATGTATGTATAGTTGCCTCGTTTAATTATTAGGCAGCGGCATTCCTTTTAAGATTTGTAGGTCTTTATTGCGTGCACCAATAATAAAATGAAAATACGACGTTGTCACATCTTGTTTGTTGCTGCTATATATTAATATAACATGGATATGGGCTAGGCTTAATTGCTCAAAGCATGAGTTAATTTGAAGATTATTTATATTATTTAGATTATTTATTTTAAATTATTTAAAGAACTGTAATAATAATAAATTTAGCTTCCCTTATGAAAAGGTTGCCATATTTGACAAAGCGTATTACATATAATTTGGAAACACACCTAAAAGGTAAAATGATACATATTAGAAACGGTTAGGGAATCAGATATGCAAAATGTCAGAAAAATTTATACCTAAGTAGCGTTTGTGCTCATTTGCAGTTAAGAAAGGGGGAATATTATCAGATAGGTTGGAATGATTTGAATGCCGCGAGAAAAATAATAATACGGAGTGATTGGGATTGATATCTAAACCACAACAGCCTTCGGTTAAGATAACTTGAAATTTACATTATCACTCCCATACAAATGATTTCTCAATATCTGAATCGATCCTTTGAGGGCACTAATGGCTATTTCCTTCACAATGCTGTTTGTTAGGCCCAGGTTTTTACATTTGTTGGCAAAGAAGGAGGGTATGGTACCTCGTGCTCCCACCATCAGACCTATTACATCAATGTGGGACAGGCTATATTTATCTTTATAGAACGGGATTGTTGGTTCATAGATCCGTTTCTTTTCACTGTCCACCTCATGCGGTTGATCTGCATGTGTCTCAAATCTGATGGTGGGATCGAGAATGTATGCCGAGTTGTTCTTAATGGCAATGATATCAATTCGCCGAACACTTCCTTGTGTGGCTAGTCCCTGCACCTCTTGATGGACTGTAAACCCTACTTCCTTCAGTGCCTCGGCCAGCATAGAACAGACAGCATGGTGACGGATGTTGCGAAGGGCCTCACTATAGGGGCAGAAGCCAAGGATATGGGGAAGAGTTTCAATCTCGCTGAGACAGCGCCTACAGCGGGTACCATCCCGACTTCTACCCGGTACAGCTCGGACCGGAGCGACATAGCCTACCATTTTAAGGGCGTCTATCCATTCCGAGAGGGTTAGACATTTGTGATTTCTTATCCAGCTGTTTGCTGGGGGAACTCTTTGTTAAGAATCACTCCTTTACCCTTTTGTTGCAATGTACACCAATTTTCAAATTCTTTGTCTCTTGAAGCGTCTCTAACTTTTCGAGAGTCCACAAAATTTTCACGATTATTTAAAAAAGAATTACCAGGAGTTAATTTAAGGCTCTTTAAACATGTTTTACTCTCCTCAATAAGGTCCCTAGTGGAAGTAATGTAAGGATCATTAGTTTTGTGTAATACCCTTAAGCCGTTAATGTGTTGTAGCGTGGATTCCTAGCGTACCCTAAAAAGACCAAGACCTTTATATTTACGATGTGTATATATCATAGAATCGGGTGTGTCAGCTGGTAGTTGCAAAATTTCTTTAAGATTGCTTTTAATAATTTTATCAGCGTTATCTAAAAAAGTATTGGATATTATTTTCAAGGGCATTGTCTGAAATGTGTAGATTAATGATGGGCAAATTGTTTAATTAAGTTTCACTGTGAACTAGAACAAAACACACTGCTAAAATTTGCAACTCTGGTTCATACACTCCGCGTGGAGTTATTGGAGCGGCCTTCAAAAGAGTTGACGACGACAATGGACAGCGCGACATAATTAAAATTATTGAAACTACAAAGCTTCCGTCCTCTTTGACACCGCTAGTCTACTAATTGAACGTGGCTACTTTATGTATGTATGTATGTATGTATGTATGTATGTATGTATGTATGTAGGTTATTTTACGACGCTTTATCAACATCTTAGGTTATTTAGCGTCTGAATGAGATGAAGGTGATGATGCCGGTGAAATCAGTCCGGAGTCCAGCACCGAAAGTTATCCAGCATTTGCTTATATTGGGTCGAGGGAAAACTATGAAAAAAACCTCAACCGTGTAACTTGCCCCGACCGGGAATCGAACCGGACCACCTGGTTTCGCGGCTAGACGCGCTAACAGTTACTCCACAGGTGTGGACTGTATGTATGTATGTATATATGTATGTATGTATGTATGTATGTATGTATATATGTATGTATGTATGTAGCCTATGAATGTATGTAAAGGGCGCAAATAGCCATAGTAGCTGACGCGCCCTTTTTAAACCTAACTAACTAACTAACTAACTAACTAACTAACTAACTAACTAACTAACTAACTAACTAACTAACTAACTAACTAACTATGTATGTATATATGTATAATAAATACGGGGTGTACTGAAAATGGTGAGCAAAATTTCAGGTATGGATTCCTCACATTATGTAGAGAAGGAAAAAAGGTATCAACATGGGTCCTGAAATGCTCGGTTGCCGCGTTATAGGGGTTACAAGTACACTAAGTATGTTGTTTGTTTGTTGGAATTGTTTAATGTTAAAGTTGCAGTCTATGTGCATTAGCTTACTACAGGAACTGTTCAAATTGTCTTCCTTCTGCCTGAATACAGACCGCAGCTCATTGTTTCATGGGCATCCGGACATTCTTCCAAATGCAATACCTGGATTATTGGAAGCTGTACTACATTTTGTTCGTCAAAACATGTACTTCATGTATGATGGTGCTCTCCCACATTTCAGTCTTCGTGTACGTAGACACCTTGATGCACTTAATATTAGATGAGAAAAATTCGCTCCGTCGCTGGGGATCGAACCCGGGTCCCTGGTTCTACGTATCAAACGCTCTCACTATTGAGGTACGCAGAAGCCCAATCCACAGCACCGGATCGAACTCCCCCCCCCTCTATTGTTTTTCCCTTCGTGGCCTGTATGTTGACATTTTTATATTAAATCAACTGCCATTATACAAGGAGCGCACTCAGTTGAGTGACTTGGTGGCCGGGATTCCACAGTAATATGTACAGTAATCTGTACAGAAATATGCACTGTTGCTAGAAGAATCTACGTAAAGATTTTTTTTTTTGGTCCTACAGAATATATCTGTAATGGTGAAAGCGTTTGGTACGTAGAACCAAGGACCCGGGTTCGATCCCCGGCGCCGGAGCGAATTTTTCTCCTCTAATATTAATTGTTACGATAACAGATTATTCTGTAGGACCAAACAAATAATAATCTTTACGTAGACACCTTGATGCACGTTATCCTGGCCGAGGGATAGGACGAGATGGACCAATTGCTTGGCCCCAATGCTCGCCAGAGCTCAACTCACTGGACTTCTACCTGTGGAGACACTTGAAGGCGCTTATATATTCGACTCCTGTGAGTAGTGTGAAGCTCGTCAGCGAATTCCGGAACGCTGTCAGACAGTACGAGCTATGCCAGACGTTTGAGAGAATGTCGGATGTGAATGAGATGATGAGCTGCGGCCTGTATTCGGGCAGGAGGAGGATATTTTGAACAGTTCCTGTAAGAATATGTACAGAGACTGTATCATAACTATTCAACTAATTCGAACAAAAAACATACTTTAGTGTACTTGTAACCCCTATAACGCGGCATTTCCGGATCCATGTTGATATAACCTATTTTTTCTTCTCTACATATGAAGAATTCATACCTGAAGTTTTGCACACCATTTTCGGTACACCCTGTATATGCTTGTGAGCTCTGTATTGGCTTAAGTCAGCGTTTCTCAAACTATGGTCCGCGGACCACCTGTGGTCCTCGAGGCCTGCCCTTGTGGTCCTTAAAAAAGACAGAAGAAAAAATAAAATTCAAACGAATTGCGTATCACACTATAGCTTAAATTCTCAGAGTTTGGAAATGACACATAACAATCGAACTTCACTTTTTCTCCCAGTACTGACATTTTATGAAATTTATTACCCTACCAACTACCAACTTGCCACTCTACTCTCACAACAAAAGAGGGATTTAAAGCACTATTAACGTGGTGTTTCTCGCCATCTTTTCCCTGTATATCTGGCGCCGCGCCTGTAACCCAGCCAGGGACCACCTGAATTCATAACAAGTACCAAGTATCGAACCTTAATTATATTTTAATATGTAAGTATATTGGTATTAAAATATGCTACAAAAATTATAAATTTGCTTTCGAAGGGAACAAGAGTAAGGTGGTCCGCGGAACTGTTCTGACTTTAAAAAGCGGTCCCCACTTCAAAAAAGTTTGAGAAACGCTGGCTTAAGTGATTACGCTTCCGGACTATAACTATGAAGACTTGAATTCCATTCTCAGAGATTCATTCAACAGGAACTGAGTGTGAGTGTGAGTGTGAGTGTGAGTGTGAGTGTGAGTGCGTGTGTATGTGCGTGCGTCTTTTCCTGTGTTGTCTTAAATAATGAATTTTCCTCGTGCCGATCGGTCCTACTGTTTGGAATAAACACAGTCTAGGCGACAATTTTACATCCTACGTGTTGGGCGATAAAACTCAAAATGGCCATCATAAATGGCTCCGTAATGTCAAAAAAAAATTAAGTCGGCCTATCAACAAACACAATACAGTCACAGTAAAGGCTTGAAAGATTGTAAATCACCGGCGTGGCTCAGTCGGTTAAGGCGCTTGCCTGCCGGCCTGAAGTTGCGCTCGGGCGCGGGTTTGATCCCTGCTTGGGCTGATTACCTGGTTGGGTTTTTTCCGAGGTTTTCCCCAACCATAAGGTGAATGCCAGGTAATCTACGGCGAATCCTCGGCCTTTCTCGCCAAACACCATCTCGCTATCACCAATCTCATCGACGCTAAATAACCTAGTACAACTACTAGGTCGTTAAATAACCAACTAAAAAAAGTTTGTAACGCTGAAATAAACTAAAAAAACAAACTGTCAAAATATAACAAGCATAAAATATGTAACAAATAGCTACTTTACCGTTCATACGAATAATAAAGTTATGCTTACATCCTGGCTGTCACTTAAATAAAACCTGTCGAGTTCCATTGACGTTACTGGTCACTTCACAGTAGATTTTCTTGTTTCTCAGCCTTCTTCATCAACGCAAACGTATAATTTAAGATGCCAGACGGTACGGACACGAAGTAATACACGCCAAGGTGATCTCGTCCTGATGAGGATGACTACTGAACTATGCGAAACACTGCGAAATCAGGCACGACAGACAACATTCGACCTGGAGGGTGAAACTAATACACCAGACACTGAGCCTTCCCGCCCTGCGAACGGAGGATCGGGTTGCTGTGAGAAATTCAAGACCTTACAACTCATATTCACTTCGCAAGGTCATTTTCCGGTCACTGCTACTTCAGTCAGTCACCTTACTGGCTGAGTACTCTGGGCTTCGCCCAAGTTCTGAGCAGAAATCCAAGAGGGTGGCCCGAAACATGACCGAATGTCTATTTCAACCCCCTTAGAACTTACTGTCCATCCATCCATCCATCCATCCATCCATCTAGTCCACACCTGTGGAGTAACGGTTAGCGCGTCTGGCTGCGAAACCAGGTGGCCCTGGTTCGATTTCCAGTTGGGGCAAGTTACCTGGTTGAGGTTTTTTCTGGGTTTTCCCTCAACCCAATATGAACAAATGCTGGGTAACTTTCGGTGTTGGACCCCGGATTCATTTCACCGGCATTATCATCTTCATCTCATTCAGACGTTAAATAACCTAAGATTTTGATAAAGCGTCGTAAAATAACCTACTAAAATAAAAAATCTATCCATCTATAGTCCCCCTTGAGGGGAGGAGGACTGCGCTCGCACGTAGACGCTTGCGTGGGCCATTCTACTACCCGAAATACACTGGCCGAAATTCATTGATAGGTCTCGGTTTTTTAGGTGCTAAAAATCGGGAAAATATCTAACAAAAAAGGAAAAATATTTAATTTTAGAAATACATACATAATCGGAATTAAAAATTACGTAAATTTCGTCATTTTTATGACTATTTGTGTTTATCTTTTGAAATTTGCAATTTCACTCAAATGTCTCAGATTTCCATATTTTACTACAGGAAATTTCATCATATCCCGAGGAATTTTTAGACTTTAATTCGTAACAGATTGAATTTATGGTCTCTCACTATTTCTCTGTACATAGTGCGTGTGTTTTTTTAATGATGTTACAATTATATTATGTGAATATAAACAATATAGCCTGCTGTCCAAAAATCTGAAAGTTAGAATTTATAAAACAGTTATAGTACCGGTTATTTTTTATTTGGTTGTGAAACTTGGACTCTCACTTTGAGAGAGGAACATAGGTTAAGGGTGTTTGAGAATAAGGTGCTTAGGAAAATATTTGGGGCTAAGAGGGATGAAGTTACAGGAGAATGGAGAAAGTTACACAACACAGAACTGCATTCATTGTATTCTTCAATTAGGAACATTAAATCCAGACGTTTGAGATGGGCAGGGCATGTAGCACGTATGGGCGAATCCAGAAATGTATATAGAGTGTTAGTTGGGAGGCCGGAGGGAAAAAGACCTTTAGGGAGGCCGAGACGTAGATGGGAAGATAATATTAAAATGAATTTGAGGGAGGTGGAATATGATGATAGAGAATGGATTAATCTTGCTCAGGATAGGGACCAATGGCAGGCTTATGTGAAGGCGGCAATGAACCTCCGGGTTCCTTAAAAGCCAGTAAGTAAGTAAGTATATATAATCGGAATTAAAAATTACGTAAATTTCGTCATTTTTATGACTATTTGTTTTATCTTTTGAGATAAAGATATATCTTTAAAATATTTGCAATTTCACTCAAATATTTCAAATTCCCATATTTTACTACAGGAAATTTCATCATATCCCGAGAAATTTTTAGAGTTTAATTCGTAACAGGTTGAATTTATGGTCTCTCACTATTTCTCTGTACATAGTGCGTGTGTTTTTTAATTATGTTACAATTATTTTATGTGAATATAATAAATATGCAGTAGCCTATTCACCAGTATAAATAATAATTATGCTGTCTCGCTAACTGCTGAAGAATTGCAGTACACAATGAGATTCATCCTCAAGTTGTCCATCACAAATGACTGACGATTATCGTGTAACACTGCCTTGTATGGGGAAAAAGAGCGCCCTGGCCATTCAGAAACAACATGCACTCCCTAGAGACATGTTTATGATTGGAAACGGAAACAGAGGCAGCTGAGGTTTATGAAATTATAATTACTTCCTGAATCAACGTTATGATAACTTACAAGGCACTCCTAAATGACACATCAATGTTTGTGTGTATTAGTTACAGTACAGTTTTTTTAGTAGTGACAGCCCTTATCGCTTGTGGTGAGAGAGCAGATTGTAGTTCGACAGGTCCACAGATAGGCAGTTCCAAGAGATAGTTCCAGCTGTCACGTCTAAGCAGCACTGGACATTCGGGTGATTTATCTGAAATGGGTTTTGTGGAAAATTATTTGATGAAAACTTAATTTTACGTGATTAAAGATGAGTGGAATGGAGAAAAATTCTCTCCGGCACCGGGATTTGAACCGGGTTTTCAGCTCTACGTACTGACGCTCTAGCCACTAAGCCACACCTGATTCCCATCCTGATGTCGGATTGAATCCTCTCAGTTTAAGTTCCAACTCTTGGGTTCCCTCTAGTGGCCTACCCTCATGCACTGCGTCATAGATGACAGTGGCACAATGTCCACACATGTGCAGAGGTGCACTCGTTATGAGTGACTAAGTGGCCGAGATCCAACGAAAATTTCATATGTACTTCGGCACATCGTAATAATATATTAATTTTAAGTGTTTTATGTGAATATTTGAAAATATGTATTTGGAGAAAAGAAAAAATGAAAATATGTGTTCTTATGTGAAATGACGTTTAAAATATACTAGTGGCTTGTGCAGCAAATGCTGAAAACTAAGTTCATTAGACGTTCAAATAAACATTTTTCAGATTTATTTTCAATGAAGAATACCAGACATTCTGAAAGTTATTTGCTTCCATAATAATGAAAGATACTCTCTCTCGAGCCAATACTGAAGAGAACCACGCATATAAATATCTACACCACACCGCCATTAAATATATGAAAAAAACCCAACCCCACTTGATTAATAACTATAAAAATATTTGATTTTTAATAATATTATTATCTTATGTAAGTTTTATAGCTTTCAGTAACATATACTATATAGCCGCCACTCAGTAAAATATAGAAATCAAAACCTAATTTAAGTTATCTCTACATCTACTTACATAACCCCAAAACGGTTCACTTTCATGTCATCAATATAGCATTAATATGTATAATTAATGACATTAACTACAATACTATTTCGTTTCTAATGGTAATAATGTCATCAAACCACCTCAAGTTTGGTAGTTTTTAGTATCCAATACACAGTTGTACCAGAAAATTACACACCACAGAATCGAATCTGTAAATTATTTTTAGTAAGTTAAGTTTTTAATAACCAATTGAATTTGAGCTCTAAATATGTCTGCATTTTTGCAGATCATGGCCTTCGTGTAATACTGTTTACTGTAGTGTGTGTTTTGTTTTATTCTGAAATGCAATTAGTTCTCAAAACTGACGACAGATGAATTTTGGAAAATAGGAAAATTATGTTGAAAAATTGACATTTCACTGAAAACTGCTATTTTTCTGAAAAACTTTGAGTTCCAAGCTTCAAAATGAGGGTCATTTGTTAAAATCCGTTCAGCCGTTTTCCCGTAATTTCCATTACCAGTTCAAATTATATATATGAGTAGCTTAATATCAAAGACGGACATCTGACCTCAAGCGAAATTTAGATAGCTGCGGTTTTTTATACAACTCTTCATGCTCTTTCCAGTTATAGTGAAACCAAATGCAAACTCTAACACTACATTTATAAAATAAATTATGTTAAATATTACAAAGAACACTATGAATTAAAAAAATTGCCTCTAGATCAAAACTATGGAGACGACAGATGTCCGTCTTTGATATTAAACTACTCATATATATAGGAGATATATGTTCAGGTGACTTTGTCCGAATCTTAAAACAGAATTAAGAGTTTCTATTACAGTGTAAATAAAATGTTTAGGTATTTACCTAAGAATCCTTGCCTTATTTACTGAATACATTTCTTCCCCCATGAGGACTAGAACTAGCGCTTATTCCACATTGCTTATCCGAATCGTGACGTCTTAGATCACCCAGCTACGGCGCGGAACCAAAAGCATCATTGAAATCTGAAATGTAACTTGGCTTCACTTTAATTGTTGTAGTGGAGTCTGGTTACATAAAGTCACTTTTCTTCTTTTTTGTTCTTCATAGAAGGAAATTCTCACTATCTTGCCAAGTTCAAGCGACCTGTACAAAACATACTTCGCGTCCGTCCTTCACGCGTTATGACTTCGATTATGTGGAATGCACAACAGACAACAATTCAATCTTTTACAATAGCTGTTCCTTATAAGCTGAGAAGATCGATTGAAGTGTCTGTACGTATTTATTTAACAGACAACATGCCAAGAATTTGAACTATTTTCAGAACAATCATAGTATTGAAACTGTCAGAATTATTTACGTAACGCAGTTTACGCTGCAGAAGTTTTCTCAGCACTCGTGCTATGGGAGAATGACTACGAATTAGCAATTATTTATTTGCAGTTTAGAACTTGAACCTACATCTGCGGTCCCGCGTCTTAATTTCGTGGTCTTAAGGCAGTGTTTCTCAACCGACGGGCCGCGGCCCTGTACCGGGACTGGACATCAATTATACCAGACCGCGAGATATTCTCCTGAAATTTGTCACTTTACTACTCTTCTAACATTTTTCACAAATAAATGTTTTGGAAATATTCTTAGGAGAATAATTGTAGTGATTGTGTCGAAAAGCACCGATCCAGACCATCTCTAAACTATAAATTCTAACCAAATAACATCTGTGTAGCAAATGCCAGTGACAATCAGGAAATGAGGAACGTTGTTACCTGACTGGCGGTACACGGATTCCACCATAAAGTGTGCGGCATAGATAGATTCCATAAAGTATCTGAAAACTGCATATGCAAACTGTGTGGTGAAAAATGTGGCAAATATCACGTACTGAACTGCAAGAAGAATGCCAAAACCGTGACTGAACTCAGTATAGACTAACTACTCTGCACACTTGTGCGCATTTCCTATTATTATTATTATTATTATTATTATTATTATTATTATTATTATTATTATTATTATTATTATTATTATATATGCCAGTGACCAAGCCTCCTATTTTTGAATAATCTGGAATTTTTCAGACCTGTTTGTGACCTGTCATAAAAATTGCAACAAATCAAATCACGGATTCCACCATAAAGTGTGCGGCATAGATAGGTTCCATAAAGTATCTGAAAAACTGCAATTACAACAAAAGGCGGCGAATCCTCTGTTCTCAAAACTGAACGAAATTTATTTAATTTATTTATTTATTTATTTATTTATTTATTTATTTATTTATTTATTTATTTATTTATTTATTTATTTATTATTTAATTTATTTATTTAAATTCAAATACACAGAATAAAGAAATATAATTACAAAACAAACAAAGAGAAATACAAATAAAATAATACAAGCAATATAAAAAGAAGATACAGTAGTATTTACAAAATTTGAGACCGAATGAGCAGCGCTCGTGCTCGGTCGCAGTTCAGATATAATATTAAAATAAAAAAAAATAATAATAATAATATAAATAAGTAAAATAAAATAGGAACTAAAGTATAATTACAGCGGCAATGGAATTATATAATATAATATTAACACTAGAAAAGAATAATATCGCACGTGAAAAGTAGGACTAATATATATTTCAAAATTATAGAATACAAATATAATATAGGTTGATTAATTCACAGTGTTGCAGATGTCAGTGGTTAATTAGCTGGGAAGAATAAACAATTTTTTTCACTTAAATTGAAGATTAAGGCAGTCTGTATTCGTGTGTCGATACTGGACATAATACTGTCTATTCCCAAGTTCGCATTGCAGTGTGTAAGAGCTTGTTTCAAAACTCGAATGTCGTAATTTTTTTTTAATTAAGAGAAGAGGCATGCAGATTTAAATATTAATATGAATAAAAGACAAGAGACTTTGCTTAATTTTATATTAAGAAAGTTCGTACTGGAAATGTTTGTGACTCAACAACTAGTGATGCATCCACCTGAAGTCCACAGAGCGATCTCAAGGATAGACAAAAAGAGGGAAAAACTATCAGCACACAGAAGAAAAGGCCTGCGTTCACTTGTAAGTATGTGGAAAATTACTTAAATTTTTTTTTCATACAATGTCCTGACACTGACCAATTGCCACGATATCAATGCGTCAATTGTGCTACTGTTCTGGTAAATGAAACCATCGCAACTTTTTCGAGATCTCAACACAAAACATTCAGATTTAGTCAACAAACCAATTGAATTCTTCATGCGTTAAAGAGATGCACTTAAAATAGAAAATAAAATAAAATAAAATAATTTACCAAGTTACTTGAACTTTTGTACATCAGCAATTTAAATACGGTAAACTTATTAACAAATTTATAATGATATTTTTCATACATTTCAAGTACAAGTTCTCTTAAATGATGACAACCTATACCACATAATTTATTATGATCTTTCCTATGCGTTCACGTACGATTCAAAAGTTGACATAATATACGTTATATTTTTATATGCTTTCACATACAAGTTCCCTTAACTTTTGACAACATGTATAACAATGTAATTTATAATAATCTTTTCCATGCCTTCACGTACAAGTCTTCTTAATTATTGACAACATGACATAAAATGTATAATGATCTTTCCCATGCGTTCACGTACAAGTCCGCTTAAATGTTGACAACATGTATAATATAATTTATAATGATTTCTTCCATGTGTTCACGTACAAGTCGTCTTAAATTTTGACAATCTGCATAACAATTTATAATTTTCTTTCACATGTGTTCACGTACAATAGGTATAATATAATTTGTAATTACTTTTTCTTGTTTTCTTGTGCAAGTCACCATAAATGTTGACAATCTGAATATAATTTACAATGATCTGTTCAATGCGATCACATAAGAGTTGACTTAAATGTTAACATATCATAAATTGTACTGACTTTTTCCATGCATTCATAGCCTATTCAAGTCTCCTTAAATATTGACAAAATGTATAACATAATTTATAAAAGTTTAGTTTCTTACCTTAAAGATGTTCAAAGTGTTACCAACTAGGAAAACAATGTTGCCACAACTAAACTTTTTGAGTTTCTCTTTCCATTGGTGCTGTTTTCATGCACCTCAGATTCATAGAACGTAAATTGCATGGTGTTCGAAACCGGAAAGGCATTTTGTAAAAGCCTGTATACCAGGGCCGGGCATGAGAGCGGCTCCATTTAGTCGGCCAGAGCTGCTCTCGCTCCGCAAGGCAAATTCCAAGCCAGAGCAGAACGCTCACGCAGTGGCGGACTCGCATTACAGCTACCTTCCCTGCATTAATATAACAAGAGCCACGGTTGTTCTAGTCATTCAGTCTGTCAGTACATAATAGTTTATAAGGATATCACATCAATCCATTGTACAGTACAGACTTTATAACACTCTTATTAATTTAATGGAATAAACTTCGCTCTATGCACACACACAAATCATTAGGCTTATTTACATAACCCATACGCACATGCTGCAATCTCCTACGAGACAGGCGTATGGCTTCCACTTCCCCTACTTGCTGTGGACAGAGTTCATCTGCCAATATAATTAAACATCGCTTGATGAATTCACCTTCGTTGAATGTTTTCAGTTCCTTCCCAATTTCGTGGCAAATTTTGTAGCTAATTATCATAGCCGAGTCACTAAGTGCATTATTGTCATCCTGTTAATACATAATATAATATAATATAATATAATATAATATAATATAATATAATATAATATAATATAATATAATATAATATAATATAATATAATATAATATAATATAATATAATACAGAGACATCACTTTATTTTTACCAACATTTTTAACATTCACCTGGCTATACTCGGAAACACTGTAACCCCCCTTCGATTACAGGAGTTTGGTGTTACTAGTGCAATATGTAAACAAATCATTTTACTAGCTATAGGAGGAGAGAAAAGTAGTGTATCCATTTATGTTACAGTGAAATACAGTATTACGATTTTCAGTTTGGTCATTACTTTTACAGTATTTTATCAAAAAACAGTAGAATAGTAACAATTTTTTTTTTTCACAAACTCAACTCTTTAGGCGGTTATATTCATTATGTAATGTCTACTTTATTCAGCATATTACTAACCTAATTTATTCCTGAGAATTTTGTGAGCACTTCCGTAAGAAACCCCAATTTCTACAGCTAACTTCTTGACCTCGCTGCATCCTTTCTCTAGCATCTTCTAAAACATCTTCTGTCACCATATTACACTTTTCTTTCTTTCTGTACACTCTGTTGCTCTAAATTTATCTACCAGATTAATGACATTTCTACGAAAATATTCCGTAATAATATAATCAGAAAATTGTGAACAATACTGTTATTCACATTCGGTTATTTTGTAATTCCAGTTTCCATCATCGTCCTTCATACCTACAAACAGTAAAACAAAACTCTTGTTTAAATAATGCTGTTAAGTACCGTACCATATTATATGGTACCGTACTTTCGGTAACTCTAATCTTCACTTGTGCTCAGTCCACACAGATAAATTCAGTTATGCTACACACCATACCTGTGTGAAAATAAGCTTCAATAATATAAGCTCTTTCTTCTATAGAAAATGCACACATTTCTGAAATACAGTGTACTCTGTACTGTTTATTTCACTGCTAGCAACGGCGGCCGTAAGTTTGTGTGACTGACGTTAGCAAGGACATTAGTAAAAGGGGTGGGAGTCAAGTACATTTAGAAACGCAGGTACAATAAAAATTTAAGTAAAAATAAAATGATGTCTCTGTATAATATAATATAATATATGATCATAAATTAATACAACTTAAAGAAAATGTTTCTCAGGTACACTATATATTAGAGTATCTATTCGATATTTATATTGCATTATAAGTTATTATAGTACATTTAGTAATATATAATTTTAAATTATACAAATATTATGATATATCATAGTGTAGTATATCATAATACTTGTATAATTTAAAATTATATATTACTAAATGTATAATAACTTATAATGCAATGTAAATATCAAATAGATACTCTAATATAATGTACCTGAGAAACATTTTCCTTAAGTTGTATTGATTTATGGCGTTCATTACCAACATATTTGCCATATTCAGTTGCATGTTGTAAAGAATAATGTCGTTGGATATTGAACTTCTTAATAAGTTGGAGTGTTTTATGCCAAATTAAACACTTTGCTAATCCACTGCTCTCTACCAAAAAGAACTCCTCCTCCCATGATACATTAAAAGCATTGGGAATAGGGGACGCTTTAGTGTATGAGCGGAGGCTCCGTCTTCAAAGGTCGCCATCATACTGCAGAGTCACCACTGCACCGACACTGAATGATTTACAGTATGCATACGTCACAGCGCTCGCAAGACCCGCTCTTTAAAGCACACAGCGCTCATTTCTCAGAATCACGTAATGTGCCCAGCCCTGCTGTATACTATTCCATGTGTTTGCAAGACGCCTTAAATGTTGATAACCTGTATAACATAGTTATCCTTTGCATGCGTTCAGGTACAAGTAAAGTACAATGTTGACAACCTGTGTAACATAATTCAGAAATCTAGATAAAATTGAAAGTATCATTTATCGACAATGCAAAGCTATCGGCTAGCAAAAGAATACCGACCGAGAAGACAAAGACGACCCGGAAGATCCATAATGCGTTGGAACGAGCAATTTCAGCTGGAGACGGAGCAGGCCGATTACGCCTAATCTTGAAGGAGAACGGGGTTTTGAGGAACTGCTTAAAACGTAACGTGTAATGAGAATTCATACGTCATCTTTATGGCACGAATATTTTCTACCACCCCTCCCCCTTCGTCTGCGTTTTCTCCTTCGATCTTTAATGGCAGAAACTATTTTAAAACTTCCTTTCATTTATTCTCCGCCCCGTGTGTAAGCCAAGAATCTTAATCGGCTGCCGCCTAATGGATGGATGTTTGTTTGATTCCATGTGGTATCCTGTGTTGTCTCAGGTGTAAGCCCGGCGTCTTGTTGACCATGCATCTCCACAGTGATGTATCGTCTAAAAATGTACCAGGTCTTGAAAAAGTTTAATTGTAGTTTCAAGCCAACACACTTAGAGAGATTAAAGGCAGATTGTATGTATTTTTGATAAAAAAATAAATTTCCTTTCTATTTGTTCATTTTGATTGTGTAAAGCTTGCTTAATCATCTCTTACTCTTATTTTGTATCAAAACTTCCTAAAAGGCCTTTTAAATGTCAATTAAATGTCCAGCGCTATTAGAGGCACGCCTCTTTTCCAGTAGAAATTTCTGTCAAGAAAAAGTAAATCATAGCTTGAAATTAGGTTTGATGTTGGTGTCAAACTGTTTTTGTGGGCGCAAAGATAATAATAATAATAATAATAATAATAATAATAATAATAATATAATCCTTTATTTATACTGGCAGATTTAAGGCCATAGGGCCTTCTCTTACACTCTACCAGTCACAAAGTATACAAGCAGTTAAAATGTAACAAAAACTTAAAGAACAAAAAATATAATAATAATAATAATAATAATAATAATAAAATAATAATAATAATAATATCATAATAATAATATCATAATAAAATCGACACTAAACAACATGAAAATTATACAATACTAGAAAAAAGAAAGTAAAATACATTGGAATATAATAAAAGCAACTCATTTAGTACAAATGGTTAATATGGAAAACGTAAGGTAGAATATAACAAAATGGAATGTAATAAAATAATAAAAAAGAAAAGAAATACGAAAATTAAATAAAATTCACAATAAAAAGGCTATGATAATAAATTCATCGGCTGATAAAGAGAACAAAAAGGGGAAAGGAAGGAAAGAAATAAGTAGCCTATATTTTTACAAAACTATCGCAGAGAAAAGGGCTTATAACTGAAAAGAATCTGAATTGAAAAAGACGTTGTCAGTTGGTGTATATGATGCTGTATTAACATTGTATGAGGTAAATAGTAGTAGGATTAATGTTTTAAAGAGTTTAGGCACAGAACCAGGAGCGAATATGGTGAAGACGTACAATTATATTGCCAATCTCCGGGTGAAAAAATCAGATATGAATTGTGAGGTGAAGTGCAGAATGACAAGAAAGAATAAAAGAGGTCTTTAAAAGGCCAGAGAGGATGAAGAAGGCCCTGATGATCCAGAATATGGGCCAAGTGTATAATAAAGGTATGGTTAAGTTTAGGTGTTATTTTCTCATATTTGTTTTTTCTATATAAATGTACCTGCCTTTGCCTTGCCCTGCTCTGAAATCCTCCAAGGAAGTCGACCGCTACTGGGAAGCCAGAGCCCGAATGTCTTTGATTACTTAATTCGTAGATTTTTTCACCACTTTCTTGTTTTTTTCCTCAGTCAATGATTGTAAATATCATGTACTAGCCATTACACAAATAAACAAATATAAATGAAACTTTTTCTCAAAACTACTATGAATAGAAAATTGAAATTTTAAACACTAATTCTTGTCATTAAACTAAATACAGGGTGAAAGTGAAGTAACCTTTGCAAATTGAAAGAAACGATAGGATAAAGATAAATGAATACAAAACCTGTATTATGTTTTGTGATTAAATGTTAATTAGAAAATTAAGTTTATAGTTTCAGCAGGCCCGCAACATCGTCGCTAATAAACTCTACTCGTGATATAGATGTAAGAGGTCAACGAACTCTGGAGAGTCTCCATACGTAAGCTGCTGTCTGCCAATACGTTGCCACTCGCTCTTTTCGTGCAATGGGCTTGAATTTAGGGGCTTCTTAAAAATTAAATTTAACGAAAACCGTTCAAGCTATTGAAATACGCCAGAGGGATAAATTATTATTTATTAGATTTTCTATCAATTTGGACAAAAATCACGATCCTACTCGCAATAGTTACCAAATAAGAGATTCGTTAAACATTTGGAAAAAAAAATTCTGAAAAAAAAAAAAAAAGCTATGAACTTTCAACAATATGATATTATAATTTTTAGTTACATACAACATTAGCTATTCGCTCTGGAACTCTCCAAGGCTATTTCACTTCTATTCTGTATGTCCTGATTTTTTTTTTCATGCTCTAGCCTTATATCTTCTTTCTGTAGCTTTAAGTTCAATAAAACATATTTTTAAGCACACCAGCCTGCAAAAACAACAATGTATATCTTTTGCTGGTTGAGTGGAAGAGTTATAACCTATGTCTACCTATGTCTTGCCATAAAATAGCTCATTATTGTTCCTCTTTCACAGGATCACTCTGCCAGCTAAAATAAATCATTATTATTATTATTATTATTATTATTATTATTATTATTATTATATCTTAAAATCAACAAATTAAAAAAATATTCTTGTAAAAATTGGTTCACCTACCGTTAAAAAAATTTCCTTAGAGAAAAATGCAATAAAATGTAGTATCTTTAAGATTACCAATATTAGCCTGAAAAAACCAACAATATGAAAGAAAATTATTTTACTCGACTCTTGTATAACTATATAAATTTGTTATAAGTGCTGTTTAAATATTAGTCTTTAAAATTGTATCAGTTTTTTTTTAAGTGGAAGAAAAGGGCCAAAGTTCTCAGATATTAAGTTGTTTTTCTCGTGCAAAGTTGCATCCTTCTAGCTCAAGTAGTTTATGAGAAAAAGGTGCATAAACCTTTACCTTTTTTATTATCTATGGCTACCCTTTTATTAAATATTATTATCTTATTATTACGTCGACCTGGTTGAATTTGACAGTTAGTATAACAAGCGCTGGCCTTTCATTCCTTGCCCATTTCAGGTTGCCAAGGTTCGATCCGGGCCAGGTCGATGGCATTAAGTGTCATTACTTAAATGCGACAGTTGGCTCATGTCAACTCCAGTAGATTTACTGGCATTTCCAAAAGTAAAGAACACCTGCCAAAGACAAAAGCTATAGAGTTCCGGCACATCCGGCGACGAAATCTGATATAAATTCCATTTCAGTTGAAACTTTCGCGTCGTTAAATAAACCATAAGAAAAAAGTTATCTATGCCTTGCCATAAAACAGCTCACTATTCTTCCTCTTTCACAGAATCAGCAATTCGTTTCTGTAACTCCCTATGGCCCAGCTTTTGGAACTGTCGAACGATATTGCAATTTAAAAGTAAATTATTTAAAGTCACGTGATCAATATTCATGTTTAATTCTCCTTTGTGTATATTTTATAATAGCCATAAATATATATATATATATATATATATAACCATAATATATATATATAAAATTTTCTTCAGTGTTGTATAGTTATAATTTACATTTGAATTTGTTATTCTTGTAATTTGTAATATTGGTTCACTTACAGAGACGATAAAGTTTGCATATTCATTGAGTGTAACTTCCATAGCCTTATATTATTTTGTAATTATTATTTAGTATTCCCATTTAACGCATTATTTTACTCAACTTGTGCTTGTATTTGACTATATAAATTGTTTATTAGTGTTCTTTAAATATTAGTTTGCATAAAAGATTATATCAGGGTACTTCTTTTGTTTCTGTTTAAGTGGAAGAAAGGCTGATGAAATGAAGAAGCAAAGGCGTTTTTAAAAACTTTGCCATAATGGTATGGTGTGAAAAAAAACCACTAAATATTGTTATTATTAAACTAAATAAATATTATTATTAATTATTATTATAAGACCATTTATTATTATTACATTATTATTATTATTATTATTATTAGGTTCATCCCAGATGATTTGACACATTTAATAACATAGGTGCACATTGGTGTAGTATAAACAAACAGCTGCTCTCAAAAGGTGCTGGATAAATATGCTAATGTTTCAGTATTTAGAAACATAAATATCTACTTTTCAGCCTTTCATTCCTTAGATATGACATTACTATCCATTTCAATACCTTAATACCAAGTCCAAGAATGTCTGCGAGGATGTAATGAGTCAAACGCCGAATCCGTAAAGACAGAGCGTGTCATTACTGATCAGGGGAAATAAGCTCTTTGTTCAGTTGACTGATCGAACTGTCAACTCCATGGCATTGTATAATTTTATCTCTGTTTAGACTTTCCAAAAGTAAAGCGAACTCCTTGCCAAAGTGAAAGAGCTATAGAGTTCCAAGCAACGTAGTGACAACCGAAATCTGTGCTGCTAAATTAACCATTTCAATTGAAACTTTCGATCTGATACAAGAAGAAAACACAATAAGCTCTTACTAACTTCGCTGATCAGATAAAGTTTGAACCACTGTCACAGATAAGCCTACATGAAAACTGGTACAAAATCACAGATTCATCACACAAAAAGGTGCTAAATGTTCATGAGAAACCGACAGGGCTACTAGTAGGAAAGCATGATGGCTTCGACTTTTGTAGCTTTGGGGTTCGAACTACAAGATTGATTATCGCATCGAACATTTTTTTCTCTTCCCAATATTCTCTCCAGAAAAACGCTGGTGACATACAGTCTGTTGGGATTTCACAGGGAGCTTTACCTGAAAGCTAGATTTTCATAATTTATACGTTACTGTATGTATGTATGTATGTAAACAAACTTCCCCTAAAATAGGGGTTGCCTTGAAGGACAAAGTGTACCAAATATACAAGTATCAGTAAATGCGTACAATTTTATGAAAATTTTTTGTGAGAAATACAATTATTATTATTATTATTATTATTATTATTATTATTATTATTATTATTATTATTATTATTATTATTATTATTGTGTCATTAATTTACTTTATATATGTGATTTCTCAGAAGATAGATTGAATATTTTAGAGTTATCAAAGAAACAGTCTTGGCCAAAGAGGATTCAAGATTGAACTCTTTGAAGAAATGAATAATTTTTTTGTAATCGTGCCTCTAGCACCCACTAATAACCCAATAATTTCAATGGTTTGTAACTTATACATATTTAAATAATAAGGAACAGTTGGACCATAAATTTTATTCTTCTCATTGTTGACATCTTCCGGCTGAGTTGTATCCTAAATCATATAGCCTATCTAGGGTTGAATTCAATTCGAAGCGGATAGTAGATTTATTATATAGCCTGTTGTGTTGTTAAAGGCTAATATAACATCCCGCAGACAGCTTCCTGTTTCCGATAGACCATGGATTCCTGCATAGGTGGTATATCCCTTGTCGTGAAGAGCTTGAGCGATTGCGGACCTGATTTTGTGATGCCTGGCATTGCGTAATGTTTCACCATGCTGGCAAGATCCAAGAACGTGGGAGAGAGTTTCTATCTCGTTGAAGCAGTGGCGACAGTAGTAAACCACAATTTAAAGTCAGAGTTTGTGTGCACTCGATGTGGGATCTGGTGTCTTATCAGCCCACTCGAGGTACAGTATGTGGATACAAAGGGAGAAATTGAGACTGTGTCGGGTGAAGTTCCTGGGTAACCATTCGGTAGAACGTCGGTGCGTTCAGACAAAGGTTCCGGGATCGATACAGACCCCGGAACCGTACCAACCTATAGATAGATTCAATATCGATAGAACTTCCTCGATTTTCTTTACTGTATTACTCCTGGCGCAATCTACAAATCTACGTGGTATAATTCACAAATCTTCGTGCCTCACTCTACATATTTAATTTTCATTCAATTACAAAATCTGGGTTAACTGTGGTGCACATTACATACACCCTGTCCTCATTCGTTAAATCCTTCATCAGCTAACAATTCATTAATAAAACTAACTAAGTTTTTAAAAAAAAAACTAGCAGTAAAACTACGGAACTATTAACTTTAAGGATGGCAACTAATGAATCTTTATCTCGTCTTTTGAGAAACCACCATAAGTCTCCCAATGACTGTGAAAGGTCACATTACTGCATAAGAGTTGAAAAAGGTGCGACTCGTCGTCACTATGCTCACGGACTAGGCTTAGCAATAGATGTTTTTCTAATTTTCTAAGTCCTAATAAATTAAATTCTCTTTGGGGTATTACTCTACAAAATTATTTAATGCCATGGATCGGTGAAAATAATGAAGAAACCATTAAAAATTGAAATTTTGTTTTTAACTCTAAAAATAAAATGTTCCAATTTTCTAAATCTGTGCTTATTTTGACCCTATCACAATTTAAAGCCCATCAGGACAAATTTAGAGAGACCAGCGCGTACATGGAGCTGCAGCCCTTTAAACTGACACTCAACTGTCATTCTGACAGACTTTGTTCTTCATTTTAACTATTTTTACTTTCCATTCAGTTCATATTTCGCACTGTTATGTGGGAGAAAAATGTGTGTGGTAGACCTGTATAGCAAGGAAGGATATCGATACTATATGAAGAGTCCACTGCAAGAATGATGGATGTCATTTGGAATACAATTTGCAGGAGAAGCGATTGAAAGTTTGAAATGCCTCAACCAGGTAACTTGCGCTCAAAGCCACCTGGTTTCGCGGCTAGACGTGCTAACCGTTACTCCGTGGACTGTGATTTTCCGATCATTACTGGACAATGACTATCAGTGTTAATGCCATGTAACTCTCTATGTACATTCTATATGTCTTAAGCTATGCATTGACAGTCTTGGTTCATTTTCGACAAAAAAAGTGACATCCATCATTCTTGCAGTGGACTCTTCATATATCATATACATGCTGTACTTTGATACTCGTTTTCTCGATTTCCCAATTTTCAACATTTTGTGACATTCAAAATGCTCTAATGAATGCAGTTTTTCTCCATCTCAGTGAAATTTTGCACAGAAGTACACAAAAGCATGTGAAGTAAATTGGCATGTGTTTTCTTCTGCTATTAAAAGTGTTCAAATCACCAAGTGTTGAGGATGTGATAAGTTTTAAGAAATTGAAAAAGTGAGAACTAAAAGGATAAATATTTTTTTTCTCAAAAAGTAACTGGAAAAACATGAAAAGCATGTATCGTATTTTATCTTACATATAAATTAAACCTAAATTTTTAAAAATATATACAGTATGTAAGGTTTGAAAAGTAAGACAATTATAATTCAGTATTAGGAAAAAAAACAACAAAAATTAATTATAAGTAAACTAATTGAAATATCAAAGTGAAAGTGTGTGTATTGCATGTTCACATTATAAGAAATATGTGGTAAAAGTTCCAGATTAATTTGTATAAAAATGTAGACGTTAAAAATTTCATAGATCCTTAGCCTTAAGTTAGGCTATTTGTGAAGCGGAGAACCTCGAAGTGAGACAAGTGACGAACAAGCTTGGAGTCTCCACAGGCATTCATAGAGACTGCTGGCTAGGAAGTGTGTACCTCTCGAGATCCTCTCCGTCTGATCTTCTCCTCTCGCCACTGTCATTGTCATGCTGGCCACTCATTTCCTTCCATTGTCAAGGTCCCGCCTGTACATATAAGCCTTCATACTGACCATCTCAACTTTTATCTTGTGTCCAACTACATTTGACCGACTTGACTAATATGGTCAAGGTAAGGCGAAGTTCCTATACATGTCAGTGAGACACAGGGCGGAGGGCAGTAAAGCTTCTTCCTGTACCTTCTTCACTTCGGCACTAAACCGCGATCCAATCTTATGATGTTTGAGTGAGGACCAATCAGGAAATTGTAAAGTAATAAATTGATGGTGACGGATGAAAGCATCTGAATCTCTCGCCTGACAAAAAGTGACGGCATTGCAATGTTTATAATTGACTTGGTTGAGTAAAATGAGCGACACAGACGGTCTGTGCAAGTTTAATATTCTACTGTTCATTTATTCATTCATAGTTTTCTGCACAAGGGTAGATTCCCATTTTTCTTCCTTCCTCTTCGTCTCTGCATACGAGATCTTAATTTTATCTATAATCTGATATCTTCTTCTGTTCCCGAACTCTTCTCCCGTTCACCATTCCTTCCAGTGCATCCTTCAGTATGCAGTTCCTTCTCAGCCAGTGACCCAACCAATTCCTTTTTCTCTTTCTGATCAGTTTCAGCATCATTCTTTCTTCACCCACTCTTTTCAACACAGTTTCATTTCTTATTCTGTCTGTCCAGTTGATAGGCTCCATTCTTCTCCATATCCATATTTGAAATGCTTCAAATATAATAATAATAATAATAATAATAATAATAATAATAATAATAATAATAATAATAATAATAATAATAATAATATGTCAGAAGGGTTCCTTTTTTCGACATAATATTCTGTCTTCTTCAGGCTATAAATAGCGCAAACTTTCTTCAAATGAGCAAAATTCAAAGTGTACATGCATAACACTCCAAATAGTAAATGACAAAATAATGACACACCTTAAACAATCTCTTGTCAACGCCGTATTGAGAAGAACAAAAGCGCTACGAACTTGCGCTTCAACCTAATATAAAGAGGAATAGATTTTTTATTTTATTTGGTTATTTAACGACACTGTATCAACTACGAGGTTATTTAGCGTCGATGGAATTGGTGATAGATGATATTTGGCGAGATGAGGCCGAGGATTCGCCAAAGATTATCTGACATTTGCCTTACGGTTGGGAAAAACCCAACCAAGTAATCAGCCCAAACGGGAATCGAACTCGCGCCGGAACGCAACTGCGGATCGGCAGGCAAGCGCCTTAGCCGACTGAGCTACGCCGGTGGCTAAGAGGAATGGATGGCAGTAACTTGTGGAGAGCATTAAATTTTAATACAGGGACATCATTTTATTTTTACTTCAACTTTTATTGTACCTAAGTTTTTGAATGTACTCCACTCCCACCCCTTCTACTAACGAAGTTCCAACTGCCCTCAACACAGAACCAAGGCCGCAGTACTGAGCTAGTGAGTATAGTACGTTTCAGAAATATGTTCACGTTTTCCAGTGACGAAAACTTCAAATATTAAATCATATTTTCGCACAGGTACTCTCGTCCGTTTGCCTACGTCGCACCCCGATTTCCCCCACCTGCTTCTCCTCGCTCCACTGTAAAAACTAGTGGCTGGGCTGTCTTAGCTCTTTTCTGAATTCATTAATTTCTGTTAGAAATTAATTGGACGTCTACGTAATATTATGCAACTGTTTAAAATAACTTAAATAAAAGAGCCTCGTTGAGTAATTAAATATCACGTGATCCCCCCCCTTTCTACGATCCTGCGACATAACCACTTGGACAGACAGTAGATAGCATGTCTGAGTAATTTTATCTGTGCGGTTCGGGCAGAAATGAAGACTGAATTTACAGTACGTAAGGTACTCTTTTATAGAGTAGGTACAGAATTATTTCAACATGAGTTACTAAATATGAAGGACGAAACTGGTAATTGGAATTAGATGCAACAGTCTATAGTGCGATAATAGGCGCAAAAGATCTGAAGCCTGTATCGAGATGAACGGCCACCATTTTAAAAAATGTGTTTAAACATCCATATTATGATTATTTTTCAATTTAACTTATTTCTCTATATTGTACGCTAATATGTAGACAGTATAATATACACTGCATAATGAATACGTTCGCATGGATAACTCGGTTCGTGAGTAAAAACACTTATTGTTAACACTGTACTGTATTTTAATTAAACAAAACCTAATGAAGATTATCAAACTCAAAATCGCGATATTTCCTAGTTTACGTAAATGGATGAACTACTTTTGTTCCCTCCTATACCTAAGTAAAGTGATTTGTTTGTATTTTACGCCAGTACCATCGAACTCCAGTCGTGGAAGGAGGTAGCAAACTGTGTTTCCGGGTCTCAATCATTAATCCAAAGGTATAGCCAGGTTAATATTAAAAATGTTAGTAAAAATAAAATGATGTCCCTGTATAACTTGCACGCGAACAGAATTCGCCTGAATAAGAACTATCAAATCAAGCACAGAAGACCAACTGTTAATTGGCACGAATAGTTCGTTTTGAATCCGGAACAAGCTGATAGTCTAATGCACTATACTGCTCCTGTTGCTGCTGATGGCCACGATAACGATAAACGCGATTAGAACTACTCTCACCAAGTGCAGTCGGAATCGCATAGGTGGAAAACGCACCCAATAAGTCCTTCCTTTGTTTACATCGGCCGTGTTGAAATGATGCAGCATCGATTTGCTCGTGTGAGGGGGAGAGTTAATTGACCCCCCGCTGAATGTTCGATATTACTTTGTGGTTCGCTGCATTGCGCATCCAGCCCCAAATACTTCAATCTTCCCGGTTCGATGCATTTTGCTGCCTTTCAACAAAAATATAAAAACGCAGAACCCTGCACTGAACAATGCCACCCCTGTCTCAGAAATCCGATGCTGCCATGTTGGATATGACGATAATGGAATCGGGATGACTAACGCTTGGCTTCATTATACCAGAAGAGCAGCACTCACAACCCCCGTGAGGGACAGTAATACCCTGCCATTGCCAATCTCACGATGCTGCACCAACAAATTAGGTTATTTGTCATAGGATGAGGGACATTACGCCGAATAGGGTGTAGCTTGTAAACCAAAGTAGTATGGATATTTCTTCTTTTGCCATATTGTTCTGCGTTGTCTCAGGTCCAAAAATTGTGTCTATACAGTGTGTAACTAAGCAAGTTTTATATACTTTGTGGAAGTTATTGTGAAACAAAAGTAAACCATTTTTTTATTATGTAGGTAGATACGCAACAATAACAAATATAAATGACACTCGGAGGAAATTAAACGCAGAATAAATATGGGAAATGCCTGTTATTATTCGGTTGAGAAGCTTTTGTCATCTAGTCTTCTGTCAAAACAAATCTGAAAGTTAGAATTTATAAAATACTTATATTACCAGTTGTTCTGTATGATTGTGAAACTTGGACTCTCACTTTGAGAGAGGAACAGAGATTAAGGATGTTTGAGAATAAGGTTCTTAGGAAAATATTTGGGGCTAAGAGGGATGAAGTTACAGGAGATGCAGAGCTGCACGCATTGTATTCTTCACCTGACATAATTAGGAACATAAAATCCAGACGTTTGAGATGGGCAGGACATGTAGCACGTATGAGCGAATCCAGAAATGCATATAGAGTGTTAGTTGGGAGGCCAGAGGGAAAAATACCTTTAGGGAGGCCGAGACGTAGGTGGGAAGATAATATTAAAATGGATTTGAGGGAGGTGGGATATGATGATAGAGAATGGATTAATCTTGCTCAGGATAGGGACCAATGGCGGGCTTATGTGAGGGCGGCAATGAACTTCCGGGTTCCTTAAAAGCCAGTAAGTAAGTAAGTGTAGGTAGATACGGTGCTATTTTATTTTAGTAGGTTATTTTACGACGCTTTATCAACAGCTTAGGTTATTTAGCGTCTGAATGAGATGAAGGTGATATTGCCGGTGAAATGAGTCCGAGGTCAAGCATCGATAGTTACCCAGCATTTGCTCGTAATGGATTGAGGGAAAACCCCGGAAAAAACCTCAACCAGGTAACTTGTCCCGACCAGGAATCGAACCCGGGCCACCTGGTTTCGCGGCCAGACGTGCTAACCGTTACTCCACAGGTGTGGACTGTATGGTGCTATGATACACGGATATTTAATAGTTATTTTTGCACGATCGTGATTTTTTTTTGTTGTATTTACAGCTATTGTTGTTAGGCCTTGAAAGATAGAATTCCCACACAGAAACTTGTTGCTAAGGAAACCATTCTTCAAAACATAAAACTATACTGAAATAGACCCATTACAGTGCACTAAAGGCTGGTCCACAATAAACCGGGAACGGAAACGAGAACGAGAACGTAAATGTTGTTAAAATAAATGTATTTAAATGTGAGCATTGATATTTAACGAGAAGCTTGCCTGAGCCCGGGAACGGGAACGTGAAAGTTAATTTTGAAAGTTCACATTTAAATACGTTTATTTTAACAGTATTTCCGTTCTCGTTTTCGTTTCTGTTACCGGTTTATTGTGAACCAGCCTTTATTGTTACTTAGTTACCATTACAGTGCACTTTTGCGAAGGATTTGGAATAATATTTCTCTAAATTTTATGATAGTGTAAAAAATATATTTCATTTTCAATTCGAAAAATTACGATCGTGCAAAAAAATGTTGTCCAATACACGTTTGTGAAGCGCATTATAAAATCTCGGAAATTTAAAAACTCGCTCTGCTCGCTGTCCAAACTTTTCCCCGATCTTGTAAAAAGCACATCACGACCTTTTATCGTAATATACTATGACGATATGAGTATCGTAACGTTTCATATTACAACACGAGATAGGAAAGTGGTCAAAAGAGCCGCAGGCCGAGTTTTTTTAGTAGGTTATTTTACGAGGCTTTATCAACATCTTAGGTTATTTAGCGTCTGAATGATATGATAATGCCGGTGAAATGAGTCCGGGGTCCAGCACCGAAAGTTACCCAGCATTTGCTCAAAGCCGAGTTTGATACCAGTCGATTATTGTAATGTAAAGTTACGATAAGTATATCGTACAACGTTTTATCCACTTTGATAAAAATTATTTTTTTAATAAAAGTAATTGTACTATTTTTATTAGTTTTGAACATGTAGAAAATATTAAACAATTAAATGAAGTTTGGTTGTAATAATAACATAGATGGCATTATTTATCTCTTCTTTTTAATACACGGCTGCATTCATTTGTTGAAAAAACAAAAGAACAATACCCAATGTCAACAAGAGAGATGACCTACATAGTTTATCTATGCCTTGGGGATTAAACCACAGTCTACTATATACAGTCACGAAGCTTGCGTTTTGAGGGTGCTAGAAACAATACACTGTAACGGTACTATTTTGCATTACCTGTAATGAGGCGATATTAGCGATCCTAGTGGTGAGCAACTGTCTAATGTTTGCATATTTACTACGTATTGAGCTTCGCGACTGTATATACTAGACTGTGATTAAACTCACTCCGTGATGATGACCTCAGGGATGTAAAGAATGGAAGTGACATAACTGTACAGATTGAAGGGGCGATAGAATACATTAAAATAAATAAATAATCTATAATGCATTTTTAAATTAAGGGTATGGGTAATTAGTAAATTAAGCTGAACGCCTGTGTAGTTTGACAACAGCGCATCGCCGGCTCACTTACAGACTCAGACTGAACAGTAGCATTCCGTCTCTTAGTCACTGAAATAGGATTATCAAGCTTTCTAATGGCAGAAAATGACAATACGTGTTAATCTTTGTACAGTGTGATCCATATAAACCTTTTCAATTTTAGTGACTTATAACTTCTGAACCAGCAATAGCAAACGTGTGCAATCTGTTCTGAATTACAGAGTTTTTATTTTTTTATGTTTTTATTTTATTAGGTTATTTTACGACGCTTTATCAACAGCTTAGGTTATTTAGCGTCTGAATGAGATGAAGGTGATAATGCCGGTGAAATGAGTCCGGGGTCCAACACCGAAAGTTACCCAGCATTTGCTCATATAGGGTTGAGGGAAAACCCCGGAAAAAACCTCAACCAGGTAACTTGCCCCGACCGGGAATCGAACCCGGACCACCTGGTTGAATTACAGAGTAACTGTGGGAAATTCCTCAGAGTAAATGTTGAAATGTCTTTCATCTACATCCATATACAACATATACAACAACGCGGTCTATTCTTGCATACTCTGTCCTTAAGTTATCCCCATAAGAAGAAGTCAGGAGAAATTAGGTCAGGTGATCTGGGAGGCCACATATTTTTTTAGATTAGGCGATCACCGAAGAAGCTGGCTATAAGTGTCACAGAATCGTTAGACATAACGACATAAGTAGCCTGTCTCCTGGCTCGATCGGAGCAATAATTTCTTTAGTGAGATCACTAAACTTACTCCAACATCAACACAAGCTTTACTCAATGCAGGTCTATGTTTTCCACTCTTGCTGAGGAGCGAACCAGTTGTCTCCAGCTTTCTTGCCATTGATAAAATTGTTGTACTTGTTAGAACATTGCGCATACTGAATTCTCTTCTAAATGCCCGTTGTTTGAATCAGGAATTTGTCTTCCAATAAATTTTCACAGTAAAAACACGCTGACGAATTGAGAACTGCATGTTCGTGTTATAACGTCTTCAAAAATTAGAGATTGTGAACTATTAATAGCCAACAGTAGTCATAATAGTCAACAATGGATAGCAGGGGTACCAATATAGATTCTTCCACAGCCACTGAGATCATTAAACTCAATATCAAGTTTATACTAGCTTCCAGAGAGAAATTATAACTCATTAAATGAGTAAAGGTTTATATGGATCGCTCTGTATTTAATTTGCAAGAAAACCGCCCATTTTATTGAAAAGCTGCAAAGGGATAAATCATTCCTTATATGTTTGTCTAATGATAAAAGTAAAAATCAGAATCGTACGGATTGTACTTATCGAGTAAAACAGTGTTAACATTTAGGGAAAATTATTTTTTTCTGAGATAACATTTCATTTGGGCCTAATAGATATGGCATTAAAATGTTTTGTTATAATACATCCAAAATCTGCACAGTTGTATTATCTTTACCCTCATAGTAACAAACTCAAAATTGAACACAGTGTGTACGTATTTTCGACTTCTGCGTCTCCCACGAATGAAAACTTATCAGCAAAGCTCGGAACTTGGGGACTTGTGTCGTGTGCATGAGTAAGGTTACAGGTACAACGTACACAAAGCTCACGCAGCAAGTGCTCAGAGACAGTCGTGTGTACTAAGAAAGTGGCCACAACTAATGACAGGGAGACGGACGAAGAAACTGTTATGTCGAAGCCAATGACATTCAGAGAATTAAAGGTAAACGGTCTGTTTGAGGAAATAGAAAATACGTGTTATTTCGAATGGGCATTATAGAAGTTTGAAAATACATTTTGTTTTAAATTTAAGATACAGAATTTCGTGGAGAATTCGGAGGAGATACATTATTTTTTTCGAATGGAGAGTTTATATTTTGTAAGTTGTGCCACACACAAACTAGAGACTGGAAACGGAATTCATTGAAAGGCATTGTAGTCCCTCAAATTGTAGAAAAGTCTGTCCATAGCCATGGATCGAGACGTAGAGGGGCTTGCCCTAGTAGTGACACACTAATTGAAAACTATTTTCGAGAAAAATTTAGGATATACTTATCTTTCTCAGATACGAGATCAGCTAGCAACTGCTGAAAATCGAACAGAAAACAGTAACAGTGAAAACATTCAGTATTTTAAGTCTGCTACTGAAAAATCTTCGAATGTAGATAGTCATACACTGTAATAAAATGTACACAGCAGAACAGTAAATTTGATATATTTCTCATGTTTATTTTTATTATATATATGCTATGAAATTACGTGTTTCAACCTACCATAATATTATCAATATGTTGTTGCAGCCAGAAACCACTTTTGTAACAGACCTGACAGTACCTCCGTGCTGGAAGCAGGAGTTTGTTGACATTGAAGTCCGGTCGCTTAGTCACGTGCAAAGACACAAGTCCCCAAGTTCTGAGTTTTGCTTATCATATGGTAATGCAGAATTCCTACACGGAAATATATGTACATCGGTATATACATCACAATAATATGACATACATAAATAATCACTTAGTGATTTAAGACGGCGCTCATTCCGTCGGATCCCGGCCACTTAGTCACTCGTATTGAGTGCACCTCTGCACATAGTGTGTTGGACATTTGTGCCACTGTCACACATCTGTGACACAGTGCATGAGGGTTAGCCACTAATGGAAAACTAAGAGGTGGAGGTTAAACTGAGAGGGTTCAAGCCGGTATCGGAACTGGAATCCGGTGTAGCTTAGTGAATAAAGCGTCAGCACGTAGAGCTGAATACCCGGGTTCGAGTCCCGATGCCGGAGAGAATTTTTCTACGCTCCACCCACCCTTCATCATATGGTAATACAGAATCACTGCACGGAAATATCATATGTACAGGCTTCGAGACTTCGGACCCGATAGAGCAGTTCAGTGGGAAATCCGCATAACGGCGTGCTGAGTATAGTGGTAAAGCGTACAGTGGGTGGGGGTACTGTAGAATGAATGCCAACAAATACGCAAAGGAAAACGCTCTGGATTTGAAGGTTCTGACGAATAATTTTGTTTTCATACAAACTGTGTCTGAAACTATTACACGGTTAGAAAAGTCAGAGCAAGAGATGCCGGAAGCCTCAAATTGATTTAGAAAATGATGCAGAGAATTAATGAGACACCAAGTACACCGGTTACTGAACGTGTAAAACAGAAGTGGAAATCAATTTTATGTAAAAATAACGGATATGGAACATTGTGTAACATAAACAGCAAATTAGTGGACATAGAGTCACCCGAGAATAAAGGACTGTCTCTTAGAGACTGCAATGATGTTAGGTTTTTTCGTTTTGCTCCTATCACGTCATGCGACGTAGAGCGCAGCTTTCTACAGTACAAACTTTGGCAGATAACCGAAAAAGATTTACATTTGAGACACTGAGAATGTATCTTTTAGTACATTGCATTTCGGTACTGTAACTGCACTTCCTAAAGACGACCAATAGGATAAATGAAAAAATTAAAATTGCTACATGCTTATTTCCACCATTAACACTGTGTATAATTAAACACAAATGCTTATAAAAGACAGGAGAATAAATGTTTTTCACATTCTTTTGACATTATCATTGTGTAATGTATATTTACTTTCAGAATGTACATGTGTGTGTTTCCCCATACTACCGTACTCTACTCTAAATAGCAAGGTTACCTCAACACATCTCTATCTACCTGCAGCGAGTCAACAACGTAAAGTGCATGCACAGTAAACTTATTGTATCGGGTCCAAAGTCTCGAAGCCTGCATATGTACTATGCCAGGCTGAATTCCTTTTAAAGCATACCGTCTGTGGTAACACACTATCGTGCCTATGTCATATTACGGGTTTCCCGTCATACGTGTCTGGAGTGAAAAGTTTGGAATCGCCCCAGGGATCAAGACGATGCATCTTTCAAAGAGTTTAAAACGTCATGAAAGTAGAGACAGAGAGAGAAAATAGCGAAAGAGAGAGAAAGATAGCGCGAAGCAGATTAGCGTTAAGTACCAACATCAGAAAGCAGCTGTAGTCAGAAGTGAATAAAATAAAAGTGTGGTAACCGACCTTCCGTTATCCGATATTCCTCTTTAATCTATTTAGCCTCCTGGTTGTGGTAGTAAGAATTTGAGATGTACTAAACAGAGAAAGATCTCTTCTTCCTATCTACAAGGTGGCTATGAAAACTGGATACGTAGAAGCAAAGGAAAATACGGTCAGTAAGAAGAGGAGCAGATACAGAAAAAGTTGAAAAAAAAAAAGAAAAAAGGCAAGATGAAGAGGAAAAAAGAAAAACTGTAGACACAAAGAAAAAAGAAAAGATGAGAAGAAAGACAAACTTATTTACTTACTGGCTTTTAAGGAACCCGGAGGTTCATTGCCGCCCTCGCAAAAAAATCCCTATCTTGAGCAAGATTAATCCAGTCTCTACCATCATATCCCACAAATTCATTTTAATATTATCTTCCCATCTACGTCTCGGCCTCCCCAAAGACCGGGTTCCCAACTAACACTCTATATGCATTTCTGGATTCGCCCATAGAATCTCAAACGTCTGGATTTAATGTTCTTAATTATGTCAGGTGAAGACACAATGCGTGCAGTTCTGCGTTGTGTAACTTTCTCCATTCTCCTGTAACTTCATCCCTCTTAGCCCCAAATATTTTCCTAAGAACCTTATTCTCAAATACCCTTAATCTATGTTAGGAAACGAAGTGAAAGAAAGGAAAAAAATGTTATGTTTTATTTAACGACGCTCGCAACTGCAGAGGTTATATCAGCGTCGCCGGATGTGCCGGAATTTTGTCCTTCAGGAGTTCTTTTACATGCCAGTAAATCTACTGACATGAGCCTGTCACATTTAAGCACATTTAAATGCCATCGACCTGGCCCAGGATCGAACCCGCAACCTTGGGCATAGAAGGCCAGTGCTATACCAACTCGCTATACCAACCAGGTCGACGAAAGAAAGAAAACACCAGGAAAAAGAGTAGACTTTTTTCTAGCTAATCCTTCGAATATTTTCAAATATTAAATTGTGAAATTGTTTATCTTTTATGTAAATCCAGACGTTTGAGATGGGCAGGGCATGTAGCACATATGGGTGAATCCACAAATGCATATAGAGTGTTAGTTGGGAGACCTGAGGGAAAAATACCTTTCGGGCGGCCGAGACGTAGATGGAGGATAATATAAAAATAGATTGGAGGGAGGTAGGCTATGATGATAGAGACTGCATTAATCTTGCTCAGGATAGGGACCGATGGCGGACTTATGTGAGGGCGGCAAATGAACTCCGGTTCTCTTAAGTCATTTGTAAGTAAGCAAAGTGTAATAACAAAACTGCGACTCAGTAAGCTATTCGCATATCTGTATGTATGTATGTATGTATGTATGTATGTATGTATGTATGTATGTATGTATGTATGTATGTATGTATGTATGTATGTATGTATGTATTTATTTATTTATTTATTCACTGCAATGGGTATATACCCGGTGGCAGTGGTAACTAATTACACTCAATAATGACAATAATAAACTTATTAATTGAAATACAGTTAATAATAATACCAATAATTAATACAAATAATTAATACTAACAATAATAATAATACTAATAATAATAATAATAATAATAATAATATAATAATAATAATAATAATAATAAAAATATCCTAAATTAAATAAAGCACGATCACTTAAAATAACATTTAAAATAAATCTAATTTGTATCTTAAATCTAAGTTCGAACTAAAACCCACGAGTGTGATATGTTCATATCTGCACAAGTACCTTTCCACATTACACTCATTTCGCTGTCAACTCACTCACTGCACTGAAACTACGACACATTTCACTGATTCTATCCTGATTTCACTAACACTTCAAAAACATTTCACTGTTCAAATACTTTGCACTGCCACTATAAACTATAAAGCTTCCCTGATAGGAACACGTTTCACTGACACAACACACTTCACTGACACAACATAATTCTTCACTGATTCAACACTTCAATAACAAAATATCATTTACATCCTTTACATACTGTGTATAATTACCGTCTATTAGTAAAGTCCATATTTCGCGGACAACAATTATTTCGCCCACTACAGTATTAGTAGCACTGGTACAAGTTGATTTAGAAATCTTCTCACCATTCGTGAGCTGCCACAAGGGACAAAGAGTACTTAACCATATAAATGTTGACAAGTTCAGTAAACCATTAATTTGTTTTGACAATGAAACTCCTACAAGTACATAGCTGCAAATACATTTTGCGATTGGTGGAAATATACCTAGTTTTAGAGAGGCAAGTGTTACAAGAAAGTAAAGAATGCTAATGAACTTGGTTTCATTTCGAATATAGGTGATGCTTCAGGAGAGCAATTGATCCTTTCAATGCAGCTAAAGCAGCGGTGGCGAAAATGTAGTTGTGCGCCGAGCCACTGTGTAACCTGCAACGTGCATAGCACCTGTGGAGGGAGGCGGACACCCGAAGGGGAAGTGAAGCAACTGTCTGACTTATTAACGGATTTTCATTTTCCTTACGTTAAGCGCTTAAATATAATTTTATAGAGTATAAGGTTACAAACTAATGTTTAGTGCGTGTAACGAAGAAAGGAATGAAGAATAAATCAACAATATCACAACCTAAAATTAACTGTCTTCAGAATGTCTCTGCGACAAAGTTTCAAAATCAGGAATTATGCCACTTACTGCCAGTCGTAGTTGATCACGAAGGTATTTGTCTGTCAGTCGTGATCTAAATTTGGTTTTTACTATTTTAATTGTTGAAAATAATTTTTCACAAACGTAAGTTGTAGCGAACATGGCTTCAACAGAGCAAGCGAAAGAACGAAGCTTCGGATATTTTTTTTTTGGCAAAGATTTGAAAGTTCAACATTTGTCAAGTTCTTACATCTAGCTTTCATTTGACATCACATAGTAAATCAGTGAGTTCAAATTGAAGAGCTAACCGCATTATTCGTACATCTACTGAAAAAGGTTCGACGTACAGAGATGATGATGATATTATTATTATTATTATTATTATTATTATTATTATTATTATTATTATTATTATTATTATTATTATTATTATTAACACCTAAATTTTAATGTTTCATGAGTAACATGTAGTATAATGCCGTTTTATGTTGTACAACCGTTTTCCTCGTAATACTCGTGAACAAATCATACTTTTAATATTCTCATCATATTGACAGCAAAAAAATGCGTCCTCCCATCCTATTTGAAACTTTCATTTTTGTAGAGGTACATGGTTTCGAGAGAGACATATGCCACTCGCAGGTCAGAGACAATACAAATGGAACGGAGTTTGACTCCAGTAAGCGAGAGGGTGGGAGTTGGGGAAGGTTAGAAGCAAGAGAAATGCATAGCTCTCACTGCGAGCCACAATGTCCTCGCGAGTCGCATTCTCGCCACGGCTGAGCTAAAGTTACAATCGGAATAATAGATGTAGGTATTCCAAGCGGTACCTCTTGCTCCAACCAGAAGTCCGAATGTTTACACAAAAATCACATAAACACAGAAGTTCTACTGCTATAAAAGAAAATCCTAACGATTGGGTTGTGGCGAAATGTACTACCACTATTCCAGAGCTGTGGAGAGAGACAAAAACAATTCTCAGTAATTAATATGCAACTGGAGAACGGGTCACGAACATACCATGGCAAGTATCTGACAAAGAAGCGTTTAACAAGCAACCGTCGCTGAAGCGCGCAGACTGTTTCACAACGCGAGAGCGGCTGTTTCGTAACAGAGTCAAGGTCAGCACCAAATGTTAAGGTCCGGAGCGCGAATCCCGGAGCGAGGTCACGGCGCTCTCTTATCTGGAGCAGACGTGGAGACACGCGATCTCTTACGGATTTCAGTTTTCTGAAACCTACGCGTCCTCCGGCTACGAAGAATAATTCACTCTCTCTTGAGACTTCGCTTCTATCCATTGCAGTTCTACTGGCATCTTCTCTTCTGCTTTAGCGGAGAAAAAAATAAACCTATATCAGATTGAACAGTAGATTCCATCATTGCTGTGAGATATAGAGGTTTGCCCAGTTAAAAAAAAAATAAACAGTGATATTATTGGATTTCTTGATTACTGTGAACCTGGTCTTGAACCAAAAACTACAATTGAAGAGCAATTTGCAGAGTTCTTTTGCGGATTAATCTACTTGAATAAACTATAGCCCATCACAATTCTTTCCTAGCCAGCCACACCAATGTATTTGCGGAGGAATTGCTGATATTTTTCAGGTCATCATGCACTCAGCTGTGCGAGGAGCAAGGGTCGCATTCCCAGACATACATCACTCAGTGATATCATTAAAAGATCTCTGACTTCTTGTGGCATCCCGTCTCTTTTGGAACCACCAGGTATTAGTCGCGCAGATGGTAAAGACCCGAGGTCTCACCTTAATTCCATGGTCTAGAGGAAAATCTTTAAATTTGGGACTCCACTTGCGTTGACACTCTAGCTCCATCTCACTTGCCGAAACCTCCAGACGCGCAGCATCTGCTGCTGAATTAGCCGTGAAGAATAAAGTCAATAAATATGCTCATCTTTTAGACAATTATATCTTTGTCCCATTTGCTGTGGAAACCTTCGGTCCTTGGAGTCATGACGCTAAAGTTTTGGTATCTCAAATCGGCCAAATTTTGATCTCCATTACTGGTGATCGCCGTTGCACTACTTATTTGCGTCAACGCTCAAGTATTGCTATTCAACGCGGAAATGCAAGGAGCGTTTTGGGTACTCTTCCAGAGTGCAGTCCTTTGGACGAACTTTTTCTACTGTAAAATTTATTATCTCTATGTAAATGTTTATATTTAGTTTTTATATATTTGTATATTGTAACGGTGAAAATTTTGCTTACAACTTGCTTGCAAATGGCTTTTAAGGAACTCGCAGGTTCATTGTCGCTCTCACATAAGCCCGTCAACGGTCCCTATCCTGAGCAAGATTAATCCAGTCCCTACCATTATATCCCATCTCCCTAAAATTTATTTTTTATTATCCTCTCATCCACGCGTCGGCCTCCCCAAAGGTCTTTTTCCCTCCGATCTCCCAACTAACCCTCTATATACATTTCTGGGTTCACCCATATGTGCTACATGCCCTGCCCATCTCAAATATCTGGATTTAATGTTCATAATTATGTCAAGTGAAGAATACAATGTGTGCAGTTCTATATTGTGTAACTTTCTCCGTTCTCCTGTAACTTCGTCCCTCTTAGGTCCAAATATTTTTCTAAGCACCTTATTCTCAAGCATCCTTAGCCTCTGTTCCTCTCTCAAATTGAGAGTCCAAATTTCACAATGATACAGAACAACCGGTAGTCTAATATAATATTGTTTCATAAATTCTAACTTTCAGTTTTTTTGAGAGTAGACTGGATGATAAAAGCTTCTCAACCGAATAATAGCAGGCATTTCCCATATTTATTCTGTGTTTAATTTTCTATCCAGTGTAATTTATAAATGTTACTGTAGCTCCAAGATATTTGAATTTTTCCACTTCTTCAAAAGATAAATTTCTTTTTTTTATATATAGGCTATATTTTATATAATATCGTTTGTCACCTCGTATGTTTGTATTACATAAAGTACCGGTACATGTAATGTTCCTGTCATTCACTTCAAAACTCTCACCAAATTCCGCTGCGAAAATATGAGCCTGAGAACCTTTAACCTTCGGCATTATTATTCAGCAGGTATACTGTTTACGCATGCTACAGTACTGACTGGCGAACGGAGTATTCAGCAGGTACACTTTTACGTATGCTAGAGTATCGACTGGTGAACGGATAGTCAATTTGAATCCACCGTAACGCACCCTATCCGTCCCCAATATTGTAACTCTATTGATAATATTTGCAATCTCGTATTTTTGCAAAATAAGTTTCTCGTCTATGATTGCCATCGAAACAAAAGTGAGAAATCTCCTTGAACTTAAAATGATAGCATTGTGTGTATCCAATCTATACTAATAATAAATCTGTAGCCGAAATTTTCTGGTAATTTTCGATTTTCCAAAAATAATTGGTCCTAACATATATAATTAACCACCCTCAAACCGAAAATCGCTTTTTTGAAATTTTTGTTTGTATGTCTGTCTGTCTGTCTGTCTGCCTTTATGTTACCTTTTCACGCGATAATGGATAAACGGATTTCGATGAAAATTGGAATATAAATTATGTTCGTTGTAACTTAGATTTTAGGCTATATGACATTCAAAATACATTATTTAAAAGGGGGTTATAAGGAGCCTGAATTAAATAAATCGAAATATCTCTCTTATTATTCATTTTGTGAAAACTTTACATAACGAAAGTTTCTTTAAAAATAATTTGCGATAAGTTTTATTCCTTGAAAAATTTTGATAGGACTGATATTTAATGAGATAAATGAGTTTAAAATTAAAATAACTGCCATCTAAGGCCGTGTAATGAATTAAAAAAAAATGATTTCGTCTATAAGGGGCCTTGGACAGCAACAATCGAAAGCTATGAAAGGTAGTCTACAGAGAATGTTTCTGTGTTTGTATGAAGTAATATCGAAAGCTAAATTAACCGATTTGAATAATTAATTATTATTTCACCATTGGAAAATGTAGTTTCTCTAGATGTACATAATGCTATAATGTTATTACAGTAACTTCTGATATAATGTAATGTAATATAATATAATATAATGTAATATAATATAATATAATATAATATAATGTAATATAATATAATATATGTAATGTAATATTATATAATATAATTTATTTGAAGGGTTCAGAACCATAGTGGGCCAAACGCCATTTACTGAATACGTAAAAAACAAGGGTTAAAATTAAGTTATTACCATAATTCAATGGAAACCAATAACAAGTAAAATAAAGTATAGATCTACACATTAAATCTAAATGATGTCATTGTTCATTAAAGTATGGTTGCATGTAATAAAAATTAGAAACATGTTAAAGGAATTGTCATTGCACCAATGAGTGGTCTCTGGACCAAAATGATCGCATTTTAATTATTTGGATGCAATTTAAATTAAGTAACATATTAAACGATTTATCCTTCTATCAAACACGAATGTTCCCTGGATCAAATGTCCTATTTTAATTATGTAATTACTTTATATTTATTTCTAACGGGTGCAGCGGAGCGCACGGGTACGGCTAGTACTTAATAAATATTTAAGAACCTACCTTCTTAAAAACCGGTACATTTATCGCATTAATTATGCTTTACTTTATAACTACTAAAACTTTCTTTTTTATTTCTTATGTTAAGTGTTGTACAGTTTTATGTTTCTAAACACAAAATAAATGCACTTTAATAAGGCGTTTTCATTTGTTTTGCAATTCATCTCGCGACCCCCTCAGCTCTTTACACGACTCCACTAAGATATCCGGGGGCATGAAACGACTTATTCAGCATACGGACTCACGAAGGGCTGGATTTCATTTCGGTGCATGAATGACGACACGGTCTGCATACAAAAGCCTCCAAGACAAAGTACGGAATATCAGAATCTGACCTTCCACTGCGCGACCGAGTGAGACACAGCGTGAAATGCATGGGATCCTTTCTTGCCCTCTGCTGGCCTGGGGTCACGTCTCGCAGAGGGTGTTGCTGTGACACGGCATTAACGAGATGCATGCTGCCATTCAGTTGCCGTCTTCGCTTTTTATGCGATGGAGCTGTTTTAACTCTTGATAAAAGAGGCCGGGCCATTCTCAGATCTCAGCCGGGTTAAGAGGTCTTTATGTTTGTTAACACTCCAGCTACGCGTACAGACTCCCACAGCAACGGCAGTCGTACTACTGGCTTCAAAAGGAATGCTTGTAAATGAAAGCTTGGTGAGAGAGCAAATGGGAAGTGGGTAAAAATGTACATCTACAAACATTTTCGTCTCTAAGTAGCCAGTGGCGGCTCGTTGAGCTCAGTCATGGACATGCTAGTAAAGTTATGGAAAAAATAAATGTTAAAATACAGACAGATCGCCGTCTTATACAGGGACATCATTTTATTTTTACTAACATTTTTAATATTAACCTGCCTATACCTCTGGATCAACGCCGTTTGCTACCCTCTTCCACGACTTGAGTTCGATGATACTGCGTAATATCAAACAAATCACTTTACTGTCCGTTACTCTTTCAGAAGACGATTAGGGCAAGAATGTGACCTTCTTGACTATCGCTGCTGATTATTATAAACATCGCTCAGATAAGCATCCCAGTAGCCAGGTTATTACTCGTGCAGGAAACATTTCGAGTAACAATGCGTATGGAAATTAAAGCTAAGTTGAACAGAAGGAGACCTAATGTTTCCGCTTACTATGTTACAAATATTGACGTGTTGTCGTACGTTATCTGTTCACATCCCTTTCCCCTCAGTCCGCTCTCGTCTTCTCTGAGTCACCGACAGATACTAAGTATAGGAGGGAAGAAAAGTAGTTCATCCATCTACGTAAACTTGCAAATATCGCTTTTGAGTTTGATAATTTTCATTAGGTTTTTGTTTAATCAAAATACAGTACTGTATTAACACTTAGTGTTTTTACTCACGAATTGAGCTATCCATTCGGACGTATTCATTATGCAGTGTATATTGTACTGTCTACAGCACATTAGCGTACAATATAGAGAATGAGTGAAATGGAAAAGTAATCATAATATGGATATTTAAACACATTTTTTGAAAATGGTGGCCGTTCATTTCGTTCAGTACAGGCTTCAGTTCTAATGTAATATTATCGCATTATAGAATTTTCTACTGTACCTATTCCCAATTACCAGTTTCTTCCTTCGTACTAAAATAACTCATGTTGAAATAATTCTGTACCTACTTCAAGGAATGACCACTCTTATAAATTGAGGGAAAGAAGACAGAGGACGGACACTGGAAAGTTTTCTTTTCTCAATCGTACTATCAGGGACTGGAATGCTTTACCTGCAGACGTACTAAAGGCTTTACCAACAACCAAAAATGTATTTAAAAACAGGCTTAAGGACTTTACTAATAGACGATAATTATACGCAGTATTTAAAGGGTGTAATTGATATTTTGTTATTGAAGTGTTGTATCAGTGAAGAATTATGTTGTGTCAGTGAAGTGTGTTGTGTAAATGAAACGTGTTCCTGCAGTGAAGCTTTATAGTTTATAGTGGCAGTGCAAAGTATTTGAACAGTGAAATGTTTTTGAAGTGTTAGTGAAATCAGGATAGAATCAGTGAAATGTGTCGTAGTTCCAGTGCAGTGAGTGAGTTGACAGCGAAATGAGTGTAGTGTTGAAAGGTACTTGTGCAGGTATGAACATATCAACATATCATACTCGTGGGTTTTAGTTCGAACTTAGGTTTAAAAAGTACAAATTAGATTTACTTTAAATGTTATTTTTGAACTTAGGATGTTCCCTGTCATTATTATTATTATTATTATTATTATTATTATTATTATTATTATTATTAATTATTGCTAGTATTAATTATTAGTATTATTATTAATTGTATTTTTATTAATTGTGTTTATTATTGTCTTTATTGAGTGTAATTAGTCACCACTGCCACCGGGTATATACCCATTGCAGTGTGAATAAATAATACATGGTACTCTATAAAAAGAGTACTTTACGTACTGTAAATTCAATCTTCACTTCTGCCCGATCCGAAAAGATAAAATTACTCAGACATGCTATCTACTGTTCGTCCAAGGGTCGTAGAGAGGGAGGAAATCACGTGACAGTTAATTACTTAACGAGGCGCTTTTACTTAAGTTATTTTAAACAGTTGTATAATATTACGTAGACGTCCAATTCTAACAGAAATTAATGTTCTCAGAAAAGAGCTAAGACAGCCCAGCCACTAGCTGGCGAATAAAAGCTGGTGGGGAAACCGGGATAAGACGTAGGTAAATGGACGATAGTACCTGTGCGAAAATGATTCAATATTGAAAGCTCTTTCGTCACTGGAAAACGCGAACATATTTCTGGAACGTACTGTTTACTATGACCGTAAGGCTACTATGACTGTATATGCGGTCTTGGATCTGTGTGGAGGACGGTTGAACTTCATTAGTAGAAGGGTTGGGAGTGATGTACATTCAAAAACTCAGGTACAATAAAAATTGAAGTAAAAATAAAATGATGTCCCTGTACAAGGAAAAGGAGAAAAAGACAGTTAACCAGTATCTAAGGAATGCAGACATATCGCCATTTTAGAGAACACTTAACCAGTATTTAAAGGCTGACCTTCTATGCCCAAGGTTGCGGGTTCGATCCCGGGCCAGGTCGAAGGCATTTAAGTGTGCTTAAATGCGACAGGCTCATGTCAGTACATTTACTGGCATGTAAAAGAACTCCTGCGGGACAAAATTCCGGTACATCCGGCGACGCTGATATAACCTCTGCAGTTGCGAGCGTCGTTTAATAAAACATAACATTTTAGTATTTAAACGGAAGGACCTACACGAAATCTCTTTTCTCATATTATTTTAAGTAGATCCTTTATTTCCCTAACATATTTTCATATCAATGTAAGAAGCCTTTTAAATACAACATTTTCACTTTTACCCTTTATGGTACAGTCACAGACATAAAAAATGTAAAAAATGCAGTATTATAAAGAAAATTATATATCTGCTCTCAAGAATATCACAGAATCACAATTCTTGTCTTAAATGAAAGCTAAAGACTGCTAATAAATTCTGTTTGATGATTTTTATAAATATTAATTATTATTAATATTATATTTTATTGTTCCTTCAGACGCACCAACATAGTGCGGGTACATGTCGCCATGTTTCAGGCTATAACTCAGAGCTCTCTACTGGCAAAGATACGAAACTTGCGTCACTAAAAGCAGAAAGTTCGTTGAATACAATGTACTATCGCTAATATTTTAAACTATATTCACAGTGACAAAAAAAAAATAGGTAGCATTACTTTTCATATACCCTCGTATTTAATATGTAGGCCTACACATTGAAGTAGTTTCTGAATTGAATAAAATTTATACTAAAGAATTTATAATAAGTCACAACATAAACTTGAAAGCCTTCTTATTATATCATAATAAGCTCTAATTCAAAAGATGATTTACAAGGAGATGTTTTTTAAAGTATGTTTCTAATATTTTTCTTATGCAAATTTGAGCCTCGAAATACAGAATGTCTCTAAATTAGACCAAAAACTTTGTAATCGGGTAATCTTTTGTAAAACACTTTTTGTTAAGGAACAATTAATGGTCTGCGGCGTTTTCTTTTAATGGAACAAGGTTTTATATCATTAAGTGTGCGATCTTAAACAGACTGAGGTACCAGTAATCAGTGTTTTTAAATAATTAATACATTTAATAACAAATCATTTAATGTTACAGGTATTTACTTCACCAACAAATACAAAAAAATCACAAAAGTACAAAGTCTATTTATTTACTTATTTATTTCTTTACTTATTTATTTGCTTATTTAGTTATTTATTTACTTACTTTTTATTTATTTATTTAGTTTTTATTTATTTATTTATTTATTTCTTATTTATTTCCTTATTTGTTTACTTACTTATCTATTTATTTACTTACTTGTTTCTTTACATATTTATTTACTTATTTATTTACTTAGGCTTACGTATTTCATTATTTGCATTTATTTACTTAGCTTACTTACTTATTTGCCTTATTTCTTTATTTGCTTAATTTACTTCTTTTTTCTTTACTCATTTATTTGAAATATTTATTTATTTATTTATTTATTTGCTTATTTTTTATTTCCTTATTTCCTTACTTATTTGTTTACTTATTTATCAATTTATTTGCTTACTTGTTTCTTTAAATTTATTTACTGTAGGCCTATATTTCATTATTTGCTTATTTAATTGTTATTTGCTTACTTATTTATTTCCCTTATTTCTTTACTTATTTATTTGCATATTTATTTCTTTTTTGTATTTATTTATTTATTTACACGGCCTTATTTAAATGGTTAGTTACTTGCTTACTTTTTATTTATTTTATTTATTTATTTATTTATTTATTTATTTATTTCCTATTATTTATTTCCTTACTTATTTGTTTACTTATTTATCTATTTATTTGCTTACTTGTTTCTTTAATATTTATTTACTTAAACGTATTTCATTATATGTTATTTAATTATTTTTGCTTACTTATTTATTTCCTTAATTTCTTTGTATTTATTTGCATATTTATTTCTTTATTTGATTTATTTATTTATTTATTTATTTATTTACACTTGCCCTTATTTATTTATTTATTTTATTTATTTATATATTTATTTATTTCCTTACTTATTTATTTCCATACTTATTTGTTTAATTATTTATCTATTTATTTGCTTACTTGTTTCTTTAATATTTATTTATTCCTACGTATTTCATTATTTGATTTAATTACTTATTTGTTACTTATTTATTTCCACTTATTTCTTTACATTTATTTGCATATTTATTTCTTTATTTGCCATTTATTTATTTATTTATTGTTTATTTCTTTACTTATTTATTTACTTATTTGCAAACATTTATTTATTTGCTCAAAATTATTCATTTCCTTACTTATTTGTTTACTTATTTATATATTTATTTGCTTACTTGTTTCTTTAATTTATTTTTAGGCCTACGTATTTCATTATTTGCTTATTTATTTAATTACTTATTTGAATTTATTTCCTTAATTTCTTTACTTATTTATTTGATTTTATTTCTTTATTTGTATTTATTTATTTATTTATTTATTTATTGTTTATTTCTTTACTTATTTATTTACTTATTTGCTTACTTGTTTATTTATTTATTTATTTGCTTACTTATTTATTTCCTTACTTATTTGTTTACTTATTTATCTATTTATTTGCTTACTTGTTTCTTTATATTTATTTACTTAGGCCTACGTATTTCATTATTTGCTTGTTTATTTAATTACTTATTTGCTTACTTATTTATTTGCGTACTTATTTCTTTATTTATTTATTTATTTATTTATTTATTTATTTATTTATTTATTTATTTAATTTTCATTTTTACTAGGCCCTATTATGCGGCTTAAATTGGCGATGATGTATTTTATTATAACAAGAAATATTGAAATAAAACACAATCATTGAATTCATTTTTTTTAATGCATTATTGAATTTTTAAACGAAGTAGTATAATATCCGATCTCTTTTACCAACGTACAGCGTCAATATGTAAAAATTGTAAATTTAAATGCACAAGTTACCCCATAAGAAGTTCGAATATAACAACTAGTACCAGTGCAATTATTAATACAGCAAGTTTTAACATGCGATAGAACTACCTATCCAGACAGCAAGTGGAAAAAACTACGAGATAGGATGAATAAATAATGTGAAAAAGGAAGCATATAACTGAGTAGAAGTTATAATTAATACTAAACTTAAATAATAATATGCTTAACTGTCTTGCATTTCCTAACTGTATAAAATATTCACGCACACTTGGTACTATGTTATAGTTCCAGTCCATTTACAACCGGCTCGAGAGCAGCTTGGAAGCACAATAACGTGTCTGAGTCACATTTGGGAGGCATCTGGCCTTCAGTGTTTTATTATTCCTGTTTTATATTATTGATTCAATAATCAGTTGAAAAAGTTTTATAGTGTGTTCAACCACGTCACGGAAATCCCGCCCTGCGACCATGTACTGCCACATCCAGTTCTGGTTGAGGAGCAATTCAACAAGATGAGCTATTTACAAGGGAAGGGTTTCGGCTCGAACAGGAATTTCGTATCCAAAATTTGTATACAGCCCCATCTTTACATCTCTGTAAAGCTCCCAAAAGCATTCGTTTGTGTAATGTCTCGTTTATCTGTTAGAGCACTGTACAAGTTGAGGGGTGGGGAGAGCACTGCACAAGTTAAGGGGATGGGACACCTTACCCGTAAGCCTAGCCTAGCCTAGAAACTAGTGCAAGTGTTAAAATCTCTAAAGCCCATTTAAGAACATTTTCCTCCAACGTTCTGTCTGAAAATATTGCAGCTAATCAAAAGTGTACACTGTTGTGTGAGTCATTGAATGCGCACAAGGACGCAATCTTAATAAATGAATCATTCCAAGGCTAGAACATGGAATGTATGATCATTCCGCCTAAAAACTAAATATATCCAGCCTCTGAATATTTATTTCCTTACACAATACAAAATATATGCTCGGAGGATAACAGATTGCATAAGGACTCTTGGTGAAAATCCAGAACTTAACTTGGGAAATCGAATGTTTATAATGAAAATGACTCTGTTATTCATAACCAGTTGTCTGCTCCATGTACCGCCCTATGCTTTAGTATTCCTGGCAGTCAGCTGGTTACGTGAATCGTGAACAAGTCTCGGACTTCAAAAATGTAATTCAGGTGGCATTTGATTTTTTAGCAATGGAGTGTGGTTCAGAAGATTGTTCAATTATTAGGTAATTAAATAAATAAATAAATAAATTTGATTCTGCACTGTGTTGTGTTCTTATTGCTCTGCCCCATGCTGTTTCATGCATTTTATATAGAATCCTCATGTACATTTTTAAAGAAGTGTATTGACCAATACCAACCAAACGGAGAGTTACACAAATGAATACTTTTACGGTCTTCATCACCATTGTGAGGTAAGCGTCTGTACAAATTTTTAACCAAAAATTCCTGTTCGAGCCGAAACCCTTCCCTTGTTAGAGAAGTTGAGACGATGATACTGCAATAATATGACAGAATTAAGAGACATACTTAGAAAAAATATGCTACTGAACTACTTCCTCAGCTACAAATTTCAACAGAACTAACTATTGCGCTCCTAGCCCCGCACTTTTGTGTAAATTCCGTCAACTATGTGAGGCAGCTGTGACATCAAACCTAAAACCAGCGTTTCTCTAACTTTTTTGAAGTGGGAACCACTTTTTAAAGTCAGAACAGTTCCGCGGACCACCTTACTCTTGTTCCCTTCGAAAGCAAATTTATAATTTTCGTAGCATATTTTAATACCAATAGGCCTATTATTTATATTTTAAAATTGAATTAAGATTCCGTACTTTGGTCCTCTGTTATGAGGGTGGTCCCTGGCTGGGTTACAGGCGCGGCGCCAGATGTGCAGGGAAAAGATGTCGAGAAACGCCATGTATATAGTGCTTTAAATCCTTCTTTTGTTGCTGAGAGTAGAGTGGGAAGTCGATAGACGGGTAGGCAGCACTAGGAGAGAAAGTGAAATTCATTTCCAAACTCTGAGATTTTTGTTTTATAAATTTAATTTGTACTCACTAGCTAGCTAGTTAAATAAATAAATAAATAAAGCTAAAGTGTGATACGAAATTCGTTTGAATTTTATTTTTTCTTCTGTTTTTTTAAGGACCACAAGAACAGACCGCGAGGACCACAGGTGGCCCGCGGACCATAGTTTGAGAAACGCTGCCTAAAAGGATTTCAATATGAAGATATAATGAATATTCGCTGCTGTCCTAAAATTTCGTATGTATACAAAAGTGGCATGAAAGAGAATACCTGATGGCCTCAATATCAATAGAATAAATTTATTATTATTATTATTATTATTATTATTATTATTATTATTATTATTATTATTATTATTATTATTACTTGTGGCTTTTAGAGAATTCGGAGGTTCATTGCTGCCCTCACATTTACCCGCCATCGGTCCCTATCCCGAGCAAGATTAATCCAGTCTCTACTATCATATCCCACCTCCCTCAAATCCATTTTAATATTGCCCTGCCCATCTCAAACGTCTGGATTTAATGTTCCTAATTATGTCAGATGAAGAATACAATGCGTGCAGTTCTGTGCTGTATAGCTTTCTCCATTCTCCTTTATCTTCATCTCTCTTAGCCCCAAATATTTTCCTAAGAACCTTAACCTCTGTTCCTCTCTCAAAGTAAGAGTCAAAGTTTCACAACCATACAGAACAACCGGTAATATAACTGTTTTATTGTAACTTTCAGCTTTTTTGAGAGCAGACTGCATGACAAAAGCTTCTCAACCGAATAATAACAGGCATTTTCCATATTTTTTCTGCGTTTAATTTCCTCCAGAGTGTCATTTATATTTGTTACTGTTGCTCCAAGATATTTGAATTTTCCACCTCTTCAAAAGATAAATTTGCAGTTTTTATATTTCCATTTCGTACAATATTCTGATCACGAGACATAATCATGTAATTTGTCTTTTCGGGATTTACTTCCAAACCTATCTCTTTACTTGCTTCAAGTAAAATTCCCGTGTTTTCTCTAATAGTTTGTGGATTTTCTTCTAAACATATTCACGTCAACCGCACAGACATGCACATCTTCATCATTATCTTTATCATCTTTATTAATGTCACTATTATTATTACTATTATTATTATTATTATTATTATTATTATTATTATTATTATTATTATTATTATTATTATTACCTTAATCTTGTTATGCCTGTTGTTGAAACCCAAGGTCAAATTGACTCAATTTATATCGACTTTAGCAAAGCGTTTGATTTGTCCTCACAATATTCTGATAAATAAATTAAAAAACTTTGGTCTCTCTTCTAACTCAGCTGGTTTGAAAACTATTTAACTAATAGACAATGTTGTGTTCTCTTGGTGATTCTCTCTCGGACCCATTTAATTGTTTATGTGGAGTTCCCCAAGGATCTACATTGGGCCCTCTATTATTTTTATTATTTATTGATGACATATGTAAAAGAATAAGTTCAAACTACCTGTTATTTGCTGATGATCTCAAAATCTTTCGCTCAATAAATAGTTCTGCCGATTGCCAAACTCTTCAAAATGATATTAACTCCATTGAACTTTGGTCTGACATTAATGGAATGAAAATTAATGAAACAAAAACTTTTGTCATTTCGTACTCAAAAACTACTTCCATAAAATTTAATTATTCTCTTAATAACGCCTGTATTATTAGGAAAAATTCTATAAAAGATCTTGGTGTACTACTCGATTCTAAATTATACTTTCACGATCATGTTCAATATATTTATAATCATTCAATAAGAATGCTTGGTTTAATAAGGTCTATAACCTATTCTTTTTCTACTCCTGAGTCACTATTAATTCTATACTTTACTTTGGTTCGCTCTAAACTTGAATATGCATCTGTAGCTTGGAATTCCATTACTTCAACCGATTCGGTTAAATTGGAAAATATTCAAAGAAAATTGATTTCCTTATGTGCTTTTCGATATATACCCAATTCCACTGACTTTAACTATGATATTACCTGTAAATATTTTAACTCACTTTATGCTAGACGTCTAAATCTTGATTATCAATTTTTTTGCAAAGTTATCAAGGGTGATATTGATTGTGAGTCTATCATAAACAATATCAGCCTTCGTATTCCTACAAAAGGTTTAAGATTTCAAAAAATTTTTATAACCGAAATTCAAAATCACTTTCTCCAGTCTGTAGATGCATAAAATATGCTAATTTGCATGGGCACAATTTAGATCCTTTTAAGGTTTAGTTTCATTATTAGTTATTACTGTTTGTACTCAATTGTATTCATGTATGTTTTTGTTATTTATGATATTATTTATTTTTGTTTTGCACCTTTGTATCTTCTGTTTGTGTATTGTGCTGAACTATAATTGGCCTCTGGCTGTTGTTCAGCACACAAATATTAATAATAAATAAATAAATAATAAATAAATAAATTATTATCATTATTATCACTATTATCATTATTATTATCACTATTATTATTATTATTATCACTATTGTCACTATTATCACTATTATTATTATTATCACTATTATCATTTATTATTATTATCACTATTATCACTATTATCATTATTATTATTACTATTATCACTATTATTATTATCACTATTATTATTATTATTATCATTATTATCACTATTATCACTTTATTATCACTATTATCACTATTATTATTATCATCACTATTATCACTATTATTATTATCATCACTATTATTATTATCACTATTATCACTATTATTATTATTATTATCATCACTATTATTATTATTATCATCACTATTATTATTATTATCATCACTATTATTATTATTATTATTATTATTACTATTATTATATTTTAGGTCAGTCAATAGGGCAACTACAAAATAGCAAACCTCCACGGCCACTTGCTGAGAAAACTATAATTACATAATATAATATATAGTCTATGCCTGTGGCAGAAATGTGGATTTCCGCGAGATAAAATAATAATAATAATAATAATAATAATAATAATAATAATAATAATAATAATAATAATAATAATTTTGGTATAATACAAAGGAAATTATAGGAGCTCTGTCTTTTAGAATCAATAAGATGTTGGCTAGAAACCTTCATCTTCTTTGTAGTTAAAATATGTTAATTTTAATATTCTGTACAAATGTTACAAGGCGTAATAAGATACTGTTATGCCACAGCGGCATACTAAACAAGACAGAGAAGCGCTGCACTCTGAACCCGTGCAATCAAGGGCTCTTTTAGAGGAGATAGCATTTATAAATTGAATTGTCTGTTTAGTGAGCACGAGAACTGACAACACTGGGAAATTGAACCAAAGAAAGCAGCTCGATACACTGCTGGTGCGTTTCGCGAAAGTAGCGTCTCCTTGCATCAACGTCACAAGTACTAAATCGATTTTGATTCAATTTGGCGTTCAGGATTTTCATTAAGTGTTGAAGCGGTAATGTAATTTTTATCCGTATTGCCCCATTTTATTGCCCCAGAGGGATATTCGTGTAACATATATTAATTGATTCGCTTAATGACACTTTATCAACTGAAGTTTAAATTGCGTAACGTTGGCGAGGTGGTAGGAAGACAATCAATTACGAAAACAAAGGAATGTGAAGCGGGAAGTGGGGAGGAAAACGGAAATATGGAAAGAAGGTAGCCTGACTAACTAACGAAAACTAGAACATAACTGATCAGATGATACAGGGACATCACTTTATTTTTACTAACATTTTAAATTTAATTTTTTATTTTAGTAGGTTATTTTACGACGTTTTTTCAACATCTTAGGTTATTTAGCGTCTGAATGAGATGAAGGTGATAATGCTGGTGAAATGAGTCCGGAGTCCAACACCCAAAGTTACCCAGCATTTGCTCATATAGGGTTGAGGGAAAACCCCGGAAAAAACTTCAACCAGGTAACTTGCCCCGACCAGGAATGGAACCCGGGCCACCTGGTTTCGCGGCCCAGACGCGCTAACCGTTACTCCACAGGTGTGGACCAACATTTTTAATATTAACCTGGCTATACCTTTGGATTAACGGTTGAGAACCAGAAACACCGTTTGCTACCCCTCTTCCACGGCTGGAGTTCGATGATACTGACATAAAATACAAACAAATAACTTTACTAGGTAGGCCTGTAGGAGGAAAGAAAAGTAGTTCATCCATTTACGTAAACTAGGAAATATCGCGATTTTGAATTTGATAATTTTCATTAGGATTATGTTAATCAAAATACAATACGGTATTAACAATAAATGTTTTTACTCATGAACCGAGTTATCCATGCGAACGTATTCATTATGAAGTGTATATTATACTGTCTACAGCAGAATGAAGTTGAATTGAAAAATAATCGTAATATGGATATTTAAACACATTTTTGAAAATGGTGGCCGTTCATTCGATACAGGCTTCAGTTCTTTTGTGCATATTATCACACTACAGACTATTGCATCTAATTCCAATTACCAGTTTCGTCCTTCGTACTAGTAACTCATGTTGAAATAATTCTGTACATACTCTATAAAAGAGTACCTTACGTACTGTAAATTTAATCTTCACTTCTACCCGATCCGCACAGATAAAATTACTCAGACATGCTATGTACTGTCCGTCCAAGTGGTTATGTCGCAGGATTGTAGAAGGGGGGGGGATCACGTGACAGTTAATTACTTAACGAGGCTCTTTTATTTAAGTTATTTTAAACAGTTGTATAATATTACATAGACGTCCAATTCTTAACAGAAATTAATGTTTTCATAAAATAGCGAAGACAGCCCAGCCACTAGCCTTTATAGAGGGGCGAGCAGAAGCAGGTGGGGGAAATCAGGATGCGACGTAGGCAAACAGATGACAGTACCTATGCGAAAATATGATTCAATATTGAAAGCTCTTTCTTCACTGGAAAACGCGAACATATTTCTGGAATGTACTATACTCACTAACTCAGTAGTGTTTACTATATGTGGTCTTGGTTCTGTGTGAAGGACAGTTGGAACTGCATTAGCAAAAGGTGTGGGAATGAAGTACAGGGTGCGTCAGAAAGAACGGATGGATTTCAAACTATCGATACGCAGCGAGGGGAGGGATAGAGTGAGGGGGACCACGACTGTTGGATCAGCGAGAGAATGCAGTTTCAGTTGAGAACATGGTGTTGGTCTGATGTACAACGTGCTTTCATCGTAGAGACATTTTTGAAAAATAAAGAGTCTGTGATCGTCACTCAGGACTCATTTCGACATCGGACGTCACGCTAGGATTCCAACTCGGGCGGCTTCATTTCGTACCACAGGTTCAACATTAAAGAAGAAATCACCTGGACGAACACGGAGCGCGTGTACTCCTGCAAATGTGGAGACGACAGTAGGTTGTCCTGCCACCTCAACCATCAGCCCGCAAACATGCTATTGCACTGAGATTGTCGAGGTTACGATAAGATCTTTCTTTGGGACCATTTGAAGGCGTAAGTAACCACATACGGTACACTGGACGAACTGAAGACGGCGATTCGTGAAGAAATTGCGGCAATCCCACCAACTATGACTGTGAAAGTTGCGGCGAACTTCAGAAAACGCCTCGATGCCTGTATCGAAAGCCAAGGACATCATATGGATGATGTTGTATACCGTAAATAAACTGCATGTATTGGTGAATCTGTTGAAAACAATACATTTTTGATTTGATGAATCCTTACAATTTTCTTGCCCTGTGAAATCCATCCGTTCTTTCTGACGCACCCTTTACATTCAAAAACTCAGATACAATAAAAATTGAAGTAAAAACAAAATGATATCCCTGTATATTTCTGAAAAAGGTTAAAAAGAAAAGCGTTTCAAATAGATGTAAAAACCTCAAACATTTTAAATACATGCACATACACAACAAAATATCAAAGTATCCCGAGTTAGCAAATGCAATTACAAAACTTCTTAAGGTAACTGATGTGCTAACCTTGCTATTAATATTGTAATTATAACAGCAGCAGATATATTGCACACACTCTTCATGCACTTAGACATGAGTAACAACAAACGTGTGATAACCAGACATCGGATTCTAGGGCAAATGCCTATTTTGTTTCTTTAGGAGAAAAGTAAAAATAATTATTAATATTTGTGTTTCATGGAAATTGAAAGGTATTCAAAGAGTTTTATAGTGCCCTAAAATGCCCTAAAACGGTTATTAGAGCCTAATTTGTTAATATTCGCCTAAAAAATGCCTAACTCACTGTAAAGTTTCGCATTTTACTCTTACTTTTATAATTTATACATGCATTCACTGCGAAATTTAAGGCATTTAAAAGTGGAAAGTTTGCTTCACACCGGCCATGAAACCATTGATAAAGGAAACAAAATGGTTTGAATCTCACGACACTCATTAGATTTCACCGAATTTAACACGTTTGGAGGCATAAATGCCGAAAAGAACCAACCTTAGTTTTGAAGCAGGCAACAATCACAACATGTGCTGCTACCGATTCAGAGATATACTATACTATAAAAATGACTGTTTTCGGTCTGAAACCGATTAGCTGTACTGCCCTTCAGAGTGTCATAAGATCACAATTTTTGGAGAAAGAGTGTTTTTGAAATATTTATGAAAAGTCGTAAAACTGCGAATTACTAGGGTAAACCGTTACAAAATATTTAAAAGAATGGCCCTCCTAGTGTTAACACTACCAGGAAATGCAACAATAAGTGGAACTTTGTATTTTGTCCAATTGAATCTCAATAACAACGGTTCATTTAAATGCTCGTTAACAGTTGCTCTTTCCCTCATCTTATTTGTGTTGAGAAGTTTTGAGCGGTAGGACGTTTTCCTGTGAAGTTTAACGCGATAATGCCGAAAAATATAAGTGCAAAATCTACATTGATCCGGCAATGGCTAACAGAATATTCATAATTCACTTATGATGGAAAAATAATATTCTGCAAGATTTGTAGCAAACAGGTATGTAACAATAGTTTAAATATATAAATTGTATTAATTTTAATGAGTAGGCCTATAATATTTATACATTGACTGAGCTATCCTGAGGTATAATTCTTTTTAAGACCACTACACTTTAACCTTTTAAATTCCGATAGTTAAAGTATTTGCAGGTCATTAAAATTTTGATTGTTCGAACCCACTAACTTTGTGATAGAAATACGGCAATACAACAATTAGGATTTTATTTTAATTCAGTTTACTTTACATTTTAGATTTCGCAAGAAAAGAAGTGCCACCTAAAGCAGCATGTGCAGGAGCGGCTCATAAGGCTAAAGCTCAGCAGAAAAATCAACTGCAACAAACTTTACTAACACAGCCTACTTCATCCAATCTCAGCAGCAATTTCTATGCTGATTTAACCAGAGCGTTTGTTGCTGCTAACATTCCCTGGAATGCAATTGAAAATCCGGTTTTAAGACAGTTTTTACAAAAATATCCCATCTGATTCGACCCTAAGAAAAATTACTTAGACAGAATATACAATGAAACTTTAGCTTCCATTCGGAGGATATAGGTGATTCTTACATATGGGTCACTGTGGATGAAACCTCAGATCCTATGAATAGGTATATAGCAAATATGGTAGTAGGAAAATTTTGTCCTGATGGACCTTCGACTCCACACCTCGTATGTGTTAAGGAACTTTCTGAAAGTGAATAGCCAAGCCATTGCTTATTTTGTAAATAAAGGCCTACAGTCTTTATACTCAGGTAATATAGACGATTCTAAAGTTCTGTTGTTTTGTACTGATGCTGCCTCATACATGGTTGCTGCAGCTCCACTCTTAAAACATTTTATCCTAACCTCACGCATGTAACCTGTCTAGCACATGGCCTTCACAGGGTTTCTGAAACAATCCGGAATGAATTTCCTCTTGTCAATTCGTTTATTTCTAAACAAAAAAATGTTTTTGTAAAGCCCCATCCAGGATTTCAATATTCAGAGAGAACATTCCAGATATCCCACTCCCACCTCAGCCGGTTGTTACACGATGGGGAACCTGGATTCAGTCAGTGGTGTATTATTCGAAGTATTTTAAAGAAGTGGTCACAGTTATTGATAAATTACCTGAAACTGATAGTGCAGTGTGTGTGAAAGCAGTGAAAGATTGTCTGAATGACTCACGAGTGAAAAACGATATTGCCTACATAACATCAAACTTTTCTTTCATACCTGCAAGCATTGAACAATTAGACGTGAAAAACAATCTCTTTGTAGCCAAATAGCAATAGTAAAGGAAGCTCAAGTGAACATACATTCTGCTTTGGGCGAAACTGGGAAAAAGTTAAAAATAAGTGGGACAACGTATTAAATAAGAATGTAGGATTTTCATTGTTGGAAAAAGTATCAAGAGTGATATCGGGGAAAGTATAAATGTTCCAGTAAGTATTGACGTTTCTATTGTACCTAATTTAAAATTTGCGCCTCTCACATCAGTTTCGGTTGAAAGAAGTTTTCTGCTTTCAAAATGATTCTCAGTGACAAAAGGCAAAGGTTAACTGTGGAGAATTTAGAAAAATTCTGGTGGTGTACTGTGCAGATAATTATAATAAAGTCTGAGCATGGAACTGAATTTCAATAACTTAAAATGAGTAATCTTGATATCAATAAGTTAATCATTATTTCATTAGTTTCAATATATTAAATTTGTGCAGCTCTGTTTATAAATATAATATAGTATTCTTTTTTAATGTTTAAACATACTTTTTTGTGCGTATTTTAGTGTATAACTAAAAATTTCAGTGAAAGAAATAAGTATGATAACTTGATGTGCCTAAAATGCCTATTTTCATTAAAATAGAGCCTAATTTTACAAATTTTGAGCTTATTTTAGGCGCCTAAAACTGCAATTTTTAGTGCCTAAAAATCCGATGTCTAGTGATAATGAGGGGGCTCTACTGTGCAGTACATTCAACACCGTTTGAAGATTCTACACCACCTTAACCGCCTCATTATAGGCCATAGTCAGCCAGCAGGTATCATTTAATATACGTAACTTAGTTAATTGACTTTAACATTGATCTATTACAATGTTTCTCAAACTTTTTCCATCGCTTAATCCCTTTTATGTATGTATGTATGTATGTATGTATGTATGTATGTATGTATGTATGTATGTATGTATGTATGTATGTATGTATGTATGTATGTATGTATGTATGTATGTATGCTGCAAATCGGTATATACCCGGTGGCAGTGATAACTAATTACAATCAATAATGACAATTAATAATAAACACAATTAATAAAAATTCAATTAATAATAAAATAATAATAATAAAATAATAATAATAATAATAATAATAATAATAATAATAATAATAATAATAATAATAATAATAATACCTGGAGCATCCTAAATTAAATGAAGCACGATCAGTTAAAATAAAATTTAAAGTATTTCTAATCAGTATCTTAACCTAAGTTCGAACTAAAACCCACGAGTATGATATGTTCATACTGCACAAGTATATTTCAGCACTGCACTCATTTCGCTGACAACTCACTCACTGCACTGGAACTACGACTAGAGATGGGAGAAATAATTTAAATACCGATATATTGATATTGCAATATATTGCAAACATAATTTCGATAAACGATATATATCGCAGAAAATGTATCGGTATATCGAAACGATTATCGATATATCGCTACTCCGTTAGCAAATTAATAGCTTCCAATGCAATTATATTTGAAGGTGAACATTTATGACAATAAAATTAATTCAATTTTAATAGCCTATTCCTTACTAGCATTGAAATTAACATAACAGTCAAAGATTAAATGTAAAATTGCAACGATAAACAATACATGGTCAATACCATAATTATTATGTAGTTCCTAACCTAAATCAAAATTTTGGTGGAGGTAAGATGAGCTTAAATGATACAAAGGGAAAGTGTTAAGTGAACTCTAGGCCTATATGGGTCAGTATTTGATATTGAAACATTCATTCACTCATAGTGTTCTGCCCAAGGGCAGGTCTTTCACTGCAAGCCCAGCACTCTCCAGTCTTTCCTATTTTCTGCCTTCTTCTTTTTCTCCTCATATGATCAATAGGCCTATATCTTAATGTCATCTAACATCTGATATCTTCTTCTGCCCCAAACTCTTCTCCCGTTCTCCATTCCTTCTAATGCACCTTTCAATAAGCAGTTTCTTCTCAGCCAGTGACCAGCCAATTTATTTTCCTCTTCCGGATCAGTTTCAGCATCATTCTTTCTTCACCCACTCTTTCCAACACAGCTTCGTTTCTTACTCTGTCCATTTCACACGCTCCATTCTTCTCCATATCCACATTTCAAATGCTTCTCTTCACTTTGTTGTAATGTCCATGTTTCTGCCCCATACAATGTTACACTCCACACAAAGCACTTCACCAGTCTCTTCCTTAGTTCTTTCTCCAGAAGTCCGTGAGTTCGATCGTATGAAAATGTAATTGCATTGGCATCTATCTACTGCGTGTTCATGGCTCGCTGTATGCCGTCATGTGGCTAGCCGATGAGCCTAGACAATTCAATCTTCCTACACTTCCGCAGAGGCGTATTACCTATGTGCCAGAGAAGTTGCCTGGCAAGTACGGCGTTCATTCTGAAGAGTGCGGTAACGCCGGTAGTGGCAGGAATGTGAACTGTTTGGAAACACGTACTGGGGTGATTTTTTTTCTTACTGTCGGAGTATGGGGAGAGGGTTAAGACGATTACTTACGTATTTATTGACATTAAACCTCGACGGTCAATATGGACACGGAGCATTTGATTTATATTGTGGAATGTTGCCGTACGCAACCGATGATAACAAATACCCTGCGTACGACTTGCCCGCGCATAACACAGTTCGAAAGAGGTTATGGTAGCACACAGACTTTATAGACCGCCACCTGTTGCTACGACGTTCAAGTTATACCGTACACGTTCTCAAATTGAGATTGAACGCCTTGAATAATAGGCAACTTCTCTGACATAAAATCTGAAACTCGCTTCAAATCGCTGACTCACAACAGTGACGTCATGACACACTTTGAAATGAACACCCGGTATTACAGAATGGCGATTACAATTAATAAGCTAAAGATGTTTGAGGTAACAATAACTTGCAATAGGAACTTACTATAGAGGGATTGTATCAAGTCACCTGTGAAGTTTGTTAAAACTTGTAATATTCTAAGTACGGTTTACTTACATTTAAAAATAATTGCAAGTTCTGTTTACTTACATTTAAAAATGATTACGTTGTTAGGTAGAAAAGAGAAGTATATCTGTGTCCTGGATTGAATCCTATATAACACTAGAATAATTGAATCGTGTTCCAATATGAAATAGTAAACCATGTAGAGTTCACTTAACTATTTCCCACTATATCATTTAAGCTCCCTTGCCTCCAATATAATCTTAATTTAGGTTAGGTCCTACATCATATGATATTGAAAATGTATTGTTTATTGTTACAATTTTACAGTTATGATTTTGACTGTTATGATGTTAATTTCGATGGCGAAAAAGAATATTAAAATTTAAGTAATTTTATTCTAATACAGTAAATCAGGGACCGTCAAGTGACTACACTCTCGTGCGTACGTACAAATCCTCAAGCCCTGACGTACGGCTGCGGGCAAGGGTAGCTGCTTCCACAGTGGCGGAGCTAAGAACTTGTATGTGAACCAAATTTGTGATAAGAATGTAAATTAATTTGAGCTTTTAATTGAAGCACGCTTTCACTGTTAATTGCACTATACTGAAAAACAGTACTCTATACAATTTTGTACAGTTAACTATATACGAAACAAATTTTTGCATGTTTGCACAATAATGAAACAAAACAAAATATACACTTTTACACAGATTAATATACTGTTTGTCTTCTTCTCATTGCTATACAATTCAATTAACAAAATAAAACAACAGTACAAACGTTGTTATTCAAATACAATTCTCTAATAATAGTACTTTTTCTTAAACATCAGAGATCCGCTACGATTTTTGCAGTTTTCTGTTAGTAAGCAGCTATTTAATTCTCGGAGCTATTGTTTTAGTACCAGCCAATCACAAACATGCTTTCTATCACTTAGTTGTTTCTGTGACGTGACTTTGTAAACTTCATTAAACAAAACAGTGTTTCGCATACGTAGGTTGTCCCGAACATTTACAACGTTCTTGCAGCAAGATTGTACTGTTTAGGAAACCTTTCTCGTGGAAAACAAGTATAGAAATGGTTAATACTTTTTCTGTTTTGATACTTATCCTTTAGCTCAATATCGCTTTGTAAATCAAATATTTCTAATTGTAGTTCAGCAGGAATATCCAGGAAAAAGATATTGCAAATATCTTAAATTGTTGTTCAAGATCTCTAATATCCTCAAATCTACGTTCGAAACTTCGCACAATTGTTGCATTATTCTTATATATTCTTTCATGTCCAAGGCTTCTAACAGGTTTCCCATGTACAGCTGTCAAAAAAAAAAAAAAAAAAGTGGCCGCACTCGTGAACAGCGAATATTTTCAAAGTCCACTTCGGGTCGCGGCGATGTTACACGATGCATGTGCTTGTACAAGCAGTTCCGGAACTAGGAAAGTGTTCCATATCTGCGCCTCGTAGACCAGCGGTAGAGTGCTTGTTTAATGATTCAAAGGTCGTGGGTTCGGGCTTTCTTCAAGTTTTCATTTTATTTTTTAATCGTTCTTTAGCGATGTAAATGATATTCACATTATCATTTATATTCAGTTATCGTCCTTTATGGATATCACGTTATTTTTATTTTGTTATCGTTCTTTAGAGATATGAATAAAATTCAGGTCATCATTTGTATTCTGTTATCGTATTATAACGATATGAATAATAATTATTATTGTATCTCCAATGAGGGTTAGCCCTATTTTACATATGTATGTTAGGGCTATAGTTTTATACACAAAAAAAGATGAGCATAAAGAGAAATGGAAAAGAAAATAAAATTAGCTTACGCGATGTAAACAAAACATAAGCAATCCGTAAATTAGGCTTTGCGATTGCAAAACAAATATCAGGTATCAATTTGAAACATACAAAAACATTAACAACACACATACGTAACACTTCTATAACACAAATATGCAGCTTTCCGTACCATACATCATAAATTAATACACAATAGTCACACAAACACAAACTATAATTACGACATTGCGACGACATCAAGCATCCCATAACTGACTCACATAACAAATCAAACATCAGTTACAACACATACACTTCAACATAGTAACCACACTTTTAAAAGTTACAAATTTGGCTCCAAGAAGAATAAATAGGACACTGTTACTAATTACTATTCTTCTACAATTTCTTAAATACATCTGTAATAAATCTGTGAAATTCCGATATGAATAATATTCACGTTTTTTATATTGTTATCGTTCTTTAGCGATTTAAATAATATTCAAGTTATCTTTTATATTCTGCTTTCCTTCATTAGCATTATAAAACAATATTCAAGTTATTTATATTGTTATTGTTCTTTCGCAATATATTAATTAAACAAACCGATATTTATCATTTATATCCTGTTATCGTTCTTTAGTGATACTGTATAAATAATATTCAAGTTATTTATATTGTAATCGTTCTTTAGCGATATAAATAACATAAATTTAATATTAGGTTTGGAGAAATCCAGTTTCATAATACTGGTATTAGTTTTTCTTTTTTGTATTATTACATTATACTATCTTGAACCACAATAAAATGAAAAGGAGTAACGAGGAATTGAACCTGAGACGTTGACATCTAAATTCCGACGTTCGTCCGCTGAGCTACGAGAGCAAAAGTGTGGAAACATTTTCGGAAAAATTGGCCCAATCACACTCTAAGATTTTCTGATGATTCGTAGAAGCTAGTCCAGGATGTGGGGGGCAAAGGCTAATTGAGATTTCCCGGTCTCTGACCGGGTCAAACATCCTGATAGAATTAATATTTAACCCTTGCCGTGACTTTCGGTGAAGTCCGGAGGGCCCAATTAGTCAAATCCACTCTCCTCATCTCCACGCTTGGGCCCCCTGGAATTTAATAAGATGCGAAAGAGATAGTGGTGTGCGGAAAGCAACGGGATGTTACCGCATTTAGGCCTATCCTTCCCAAGAAAACTGCAAACATGAACAAAGGAAGCTTTTAATAGAAGAAGAAGGATCTTCTGCGGACCTCTGGAAAAAGAACTAAGGAAGGGACTAGTGAAGTGCTTTGTGTGGAGTGTGGTATTGTATGGGGAAAGAACATGGACATTACGACGAAATGAAGAGAAACGAATTGAAGCATTTGAAATGTGGACGTGGAGAAGAACGGTGCGTGTAAAGTGGACAGACAGAATAAGAAATAAAATTGTGTTTGAAAAAGTGAGTGAAGAAAGAATGATGCTGAAACTGATTAGAAAGAGAAAAAGGAATTGGTTGGGTCTCTGGTTGAAAAGAATAATAGACGACATTAGGATACGTGGATCATATGCGGAGACTAAGAGGAAGGCAGAAAATAGGAAAGATTGGAGATTGCTTGGTTTGCAATGAAAGACCTGCCCATGGACAGAACATTTATGTGTGTATGTTCAGAATGCCTGGAATATCGTGTCTAAGAACAGTCGCTATTTGCAAAGACTAGTCAATTCCATGCCCACTCGACTGCAAGATGATCGAGATAAGAGGAAGATAGACTAAATATTGAATTGTGGCTTTTGTTTTGTTTTTGAACGCTTAATTGTTTCAATGTTTTAAGGCCGACGCCAGTAAATTTGTTATGTTTATGCCACGAAAGATATTTTATTGAGAATAAAATCTTTTTTCTTTCCATTTGCAGCCACGATATCATAATGATAATGATAAAGTCATGGCATAATATATTAATGAACCTGATGTTAATTACTAAAATAATCATAAAAGAGAAAGGAGCCATTATATCTAGTTTGTCTCTCTCAAAAACAGAACAAAAAAGGACATAAAAAGCACGACGTTGTAATCGAACGCAGGACCTCATGAATAAGAGGCCTGAACGCTACCATTATGCTATCGAATAACACACAGTATACTTCAATTATAACTGTAGATATCAGGCAACGTGGTCCAACAACATGTAACATCGCCTGGCTCCGAATTATAGCGAAGATACCCGAAGGGAACTTTGTTTGAGGAGAGCGGCCACTTTTTCTTTTGACAGCTGTACATCCATAAATAAGGCAGTTTCATTTCTAAGTGCGAGAAAACGTTCCAGAATTTTTCGACTTCACCACCTTACCTCGGTATGGTAGAGTAAATCCCCATACTATTAATACCATCAAGCAGTGCCCTGAAGTCCCTGTGATTGAGTCCTTTAGACCTTATGAAATTAATTGTTCGCATAACAACATCCATTACATTGCTAAGGTTCATGTTTTTAGCACATAAATATTCCTGGTGCAAAATGCAGTGCACCGGTGCCCCCAAGCGACCTCGATAGGTTCCACCACTGATAGACAGCAGTGTACAAGTGTACTGCCCGCAGTGGAAGCCGTAAGTAGGCCTGTACGCCCTCTCGCGATCTTGACTCGACTTGGCGGAGCCTGCAGTAAATGTACCCCTGAAAATGCAATTTGGTTACGGAATAGCGATATATCGATAATCGTTCGACATATCAATATATTTTCTGAGAATTATCGTTTATCGAAATTAAGTTTGCAATATATTGTAATATTCTCCATCACTATAAAAACCCATAAATAAAACAAATTTGTGAACACGTGTGGTGGTGGTTCTGTCATAGTATCCCTGTTGCACGGATACTGCATGTTTTGGGGCCTTACCTGCCCTGTCCAGGCCGGGGTGTTTTGAGTTTATATAGATAGAAGTTTGGTCAACTTGATCAACTTGCGGAAACAGCAATTTCAGCCCGCAGGATTTTCTTTTTGGCTTTTGTGAACACGTAAACCAACCTGCTTCTTATTATCAATCTGTGCATCTTCTGCCGTGAGAACTCTTAATAAATGCATCAATAATGATTTCATGGATATATTAATAATAATTACGTATACATACAAATAGAAGTCGTATTATGTTCCATCAAATAAATATTCATATACAACATGAAACGCAAATCATTATGCAATATCTATTTTTAAACAGGGGTTCCCATAAATAGCAGTTTCCCTTCACTATAAACGTATTTCTACGTTGTAGAACATTGTGATAAGATACATTATTGAAAATGCTGTATCTTGTGTTCTTCCAATAAGTTTATTTCATAATTAAGTACAAACTTAATAAGAAAACAAAATAATTACACAAGACAAATTACCAAGTTTGCCCTTCTTATGGATTCCATGAATTGTAAATTCATATCAGGTGCCGGTACTACGACACATTTCACTGATTCTATCCTGATTTCACTAACACTTCAAAAACATTTCACTGTTCAAATACTTTGCACTGCCACTATAAACTATAGAACTTCACTGATAGAAAAACACACTTCACTTACACAACACACTTCACTGATAAAACACTTCAAATAACAAAATATCAATTACACCCTTTAAATAGTGTGTATAATATACTACCGTCTATTAGTAAAGTCCTTAAGCCTATTTTTAAATACATTTTTGGTTAGCCTAAAGGTGTAATTCCTATGATGCGGCTGACGCACGCGGCTGACGTAGTGCGTCTGATGTTCACGGCTGACGCATTAGTAGGCGATTCCTATGAAACGTCAGACGCGTGCGGTCTTTTGGTAGTGAGCGGACACTTGCACAATGAATGAAAGCGATTTATTGTTATATTTGAAGACCTGATATTCTAAATATGCGAAGTTCCAATTTTTCAAATTTCATTTTATTCAATCTAAGGAAGGAACATCCATATGAGAATATATTATTAAATTGTCTTTGTTGTAGCTCAACTGTAAGGGACTCATTCGTGCGCCAAAAGATGATGTTGTAGGTATCTCAACATGCATTGCGCAGGGTGTGTTTTTCATCAATATCTCAGAAAGTTTTTTTGTTTGCACTGAACACGTTTAGAATGTTAGGTCCTCAATTGCTATTGGAAGAAAATGAAGGGGAAGAAATTCTGCTCTAACAAATAAATGAGGAAAACGCTGAAGTATATCCCATATCTAGAACAAGGCGTGAGGAAGGTTTTTACAATATTAATTAATCTGCACATGTTACAAGATGACAAGATACTTCAGGAGCTTTAGGGTAAACATTGCTCAGTTCAACTATGTTCGATCTGATCAAAGACGATCTCAAGAAAGATTCTTCAAGTAGATATCTGTACCCTATAACTCATGAATAAAAGTTAGCCGTAACACTGAGGTATGTAAAGTATAAATGCTTTATAGTAGTATTGTAGTAATATATTTAAACCATTTTTATTGCAACATTGAAATGTAACAATGAAAAAACTGTAACGTAAAAGTACTTTACTGATATAAACTGTAGTAATTTAATCAATTTTTATATTTTAACACTGAAAAAACAATCACAGTGATTGCAAAGTTGCCGGCTTTCAAATCCCGTGTAGTCATACGAGTCACGGACGATTCAATGATTGCTGGTATTCAAAGTTGATCATGTCATCCAACTACTAGTGCTTGTTGATGCTAAAGGTTCCAGTGGAAAAATGAAGGGACTTGTGTAGAAACTATCCAATCAAAAACCATCTGCAGTGATCTAATTTTCACCTCATGAATCAAATTTGATCTCAGTTTTTTTACGGATATCGCAATACTTTAATCGATATCATCGTGATTCTGATGCAAACTGTCAATTATATTATTTCTGTCGATACTCCTATCCTCCTGCAAGTCTATAGTTTTTTCGTGGTGTCTTTGGCGTTTATTTGGTGGTCGTAGTGAATTCACCGTTCTATCCACATTCTGTGTTCAAGTATCATTTGTGATCTGAGAAGTTGATGGTGCACCAGCGTCCTCCGCTGCAGTGTCTTCCATAATTAGTACGTCGTCTTCTTGAGTGCTTGTATCGTCACACTGAATATTGGATATGCTTCTGTGACATTAAAAATAACAATTTAATTGTTAATTAATTTACTACACTTCACAGTTTATCGTGGTTTAGAATTTATTATGAACTAGACCCTAATGAACCACCACCATCTAAAAATCTTATACCACTTGCTAGGGGTGTTGGTTTTGCGAATATTGATGGATATTATGTGCGAGATTCATTTACGAAATATTTCTGTAGTCACGCAGGGACAGTATGCTGGCAAAATAATCGTGTTATTAGAACTCACTAAGCTAGTTATTTACACATTGTACAACATGTTTACAACAATACAAATGTGTCACATAATGCTAATAAACTATATAAATTTAGGATAGATCATATTTTTCTTACCTAATCTATCGACAAATTCTCCCATTTGTTTCCAAAGGTAACCATGAGTGAATTTTGAAGAAATTCTCTCAAAAATCACAATTTTATTTTTTAAGTCCATACGCCAATTTTAAAAGTCCCGTGGTACTTAAAATTCCAGCTGCGACACGCTCAGTTTTGCATTGTTTTCTCACACTTTCAATTTTCAGCATTTTCATTCTTATGAAATGCTCCTTACGACGCAGATTTTGTGATAGACAGTTGAAAGTTCAGTTCAGTATTTTTTTTTTTTCACTTTCTTAACTTTTTGTTAAAAAAATATTATAGTAGTATTTAGTATTTATTTATTTAACCTGGTAGAGATAAGGCCGTCAGGCCTTCTCTGCCCCTCTACCAGGAGATTCCAACTACAATATCAACAATAAAATTACAATTAGTATTAAATTTACAATTACAATTACAAATAATATTACAATTAGTATTAAATTTACAATTACAATAAAATCAAAGTACGAAAAGATTACCTGAATAATTAAAGCTACATAATTTATCATAGAGAAACAAAGAATATTTTATATTTACTGAATTGCAAATTAAATCTAGAATAACAAAATTGTATAGTGATGAAGTTACTGAATATTGAAATATTTTGTAATAGATTAAAGAAACTATTTACAAGTAATCAATTACTGACCAAGTGCCTAGTAAGTTTTCGTTTGAATTCAATTTTATTTCGACAGTCCCTGATGCTAGCAGGTAGCGAATTCCAGAGTCTTGGCAGGGCTATTGTGAAAGAAGATGAGTATGAGGAGGTGCGATGGGATGGTATTGTTAGTATTGTTTCATGACGAGAGCGTGTGTTGAGATTATGGTGGGAAGAAAGGTAAGTGAAGCGAGACGACAGGTACGAAGGAATAGAAGAGTTCAAGATTTCGAAGAGAAAGAGAAGTGAATGTAAATTTCTTTTCTTATCTAGTTTAAGCCAACCTATTGCTTCCAGGGATGGGGTAATATGATCATATTTACGAACATTGCTTACAAAACGTACACACAAATTATGAGCACGTTGAAGTTTCATTTTGTTGTCGCTGGAGAGGTCTGTCAGTAAAATGTCCGCATAGTCGAAATAGGAAATGCAAGTGTCTGCACAAGGGACTTTTTTAAGCAAGAGGGGAGATGAACATTTATCCTTTTAGCACATGGATAATAGAATATACTTTTCTGCAGGTTTCTGTGATTTGCATGTCCCAGTTGAGATTATTATCCATGTGAATGCCAAGATTTTTTACTGAAGAACTGAAAGGGATATGCACTGTACTTACTTTAACAGGGGAAATGTCGAGGTGTTTTACAGCGTCGGTTTGCCGTTTGTGTCCTAATATAATTGCTTGTGTCTTTCCAGGATTGATTTTAAGACGGAGTTTCTTTGTCCATGTCACAATCGAGTCAATGTCTTCGTTCAATTTATCTATAGCGTCATTTACTCGGTCTAAGCGGGAAGAGATGTAGCATTGAAGGTCGTCAGCATACAAGTGATAGTTACAATGCCTTACAAGAGATGTAATATCATTGACATATATTGTGAACAACAATGGTCCGAGTACCGACGATATTTAAAACCATTATAGAAGCTTATCTAATCATTCTACCGGAAACCCAGGGCAATTTAAATAAGTATGCGTGTGGTGAAGCTTTCCACAAATTATGAGAACGAAAAAAGGCTTTCAACCAGTTTTTCATCTTCCAGAACGGTAAATAAATCTACTGCATCAGACATTATACAGCAAGGCAAGCAGAGACTCTTCTCCTAGACGCGCTGCGGCTGCGTCTGTACTGCTCTCGAAGGGGTACAGCCGCGCTGCTCAGCTTGCACTACTGTCGACGCAAGCAGCTGACGCAGCATAGGAATCACTTCCCTAACATTCCATTGTATAATCTTTTCGCTGTAAGAAAAATCCTAATGTAAACAATAGCACGTGACTGAAGTGAGGCTTGATTGGCCGCTGTTTGGCGCCATAGATTCTCAGTACATGTTCCCGCCTACTCTTGTACATTCTGTTTCATGTTAAACATTTCCCGTTACTCGTCAAGTAGGTCTAACCTCAGTACTATGCATTCGTTTGCTTAGGTAACATTTACTTTATAATTACTGCAATTAAATTATTTTTAAGTCTAATGTCTTCGCAATTGACAGTTGAGGATACAGAAGCTATACTTCAGTACCACGTGCTTACACGAACTCAAGTGGCGCCAGCTTGTTACCAGAGATGGGTAAAAAATAACACAACAGTTATTTTGGAACTGTTCCGGTCTCGGAACTGTTGCAAAAATGAACAGTAGGTCGGAACCTCCTGTTCCGAAATAACAGTGTTCCGACTCCGAGCTGCTCACTTGCCCAGCTGTTGCGGGCTCGAAGTACCGCGTGGCACAAGGTATGTTCCGACTCCCTCGGAACTGTTGCAAAAATGAACAGTAGGTCGGAACCTCCTGTTCCGAAATAACAGTGTTCCGACTCCGAGCTGCTCACTTGCCCAGCTGTTGCGGGCTCGCAGTACCGCGTTGCACAAGGTATGTTCCGACTCCGAGATAACAGTCGGAACGTCGGAGCTTGTTCCGCTGAACCAACGACAGCTGCAGTTACACTGTACTTGAAACTCTCACGTGGTTGGAGAGGGGCGCATGGACATTGAAATCCTTGCGGTGGCGCGAACTTTAATATCAACATTTGTAAGACTGGCCAATCATCTGTAATGTTATAGTAAGTATTCAATAATCTGTAATATTGATTCCCGCTTTATGGTTTATTTCACCATTAGTTGACTAATTGTTTTATAAACATTCTACAAAGTCATAAAGTACGCATACTATTATTAATTCATTGATCAGCTGATTCTATACAAAGGTTAAAGTCGTAAATGGTAATGAGTGGTTTAGTTACAATGTCTGTATGTCGTTTGTTGAGGTTAAGTCTGACAAGCACAAGTTTTTGTGCTATCTTCTCTGTTATCAAAGAACGACAAAAATGTTGTAGCATTATTTGTTGAAACTACCCATATAAGTACTGATTTGGAGAGCGAGGTTTAATGCGAAGTTTAAATTACACTTTGGTAAAGATGCGATTCCAACATTTTACTAACCCACTGCGGGGTTTCCAGGTTTCAGTACTGCCAATATATATCTTTTTTATTTATGAAATTATAACTGTGCATTAAGAAAAGTAAAAATAAAAATTAATGATTTGTTTTTTTTATTATGTAATAGAGAGAACAGAAATTACATACCATATGTTTTAAATGTTATGTTATTTTTTTTAGTTGGCTACCATGTCTTTATAACTTTACGTACGAAAACAAAGTGTTGTATTCTGTCCTTGTAGTCAACAGCTGTGTAATTACTAACATTAAGCTTTTGAGTTCTGTCCGCATGCACAGCAATTTTCCAAAATCGATTCGAATGTGCATTGCAGTGCCATCTATAGATAAGAATGTGTACTATGTCATGCCTATGAGTGCTCCAGTGTGAGCTGCATGGTGTTATTTGTCTATGGTGAAGAGGGAGGGTACTGTACCGTTCGTTTGAACGACTCAACGACTCCGACTCATCACCACTGGTGACTGTTATTTCGGAACTGTTATTTGGAACATAGTATTTTTTCGGAACCGGAACCGTCGGAACTGTTCCGGGAAAAGAACAACTTCGCCCATCACTACTTGTTACAAGAACAGACTACCTCGGTTTTACTGTTGGTATTCATCCGCGTTCATAGTACATAACAAAGTATAAAAGTAGCTTTTCTTTTACATATCGTTTTACATATGAGTGAAGTTATATGTTTCATTGTATTTAACAACTAGAATTCAATTTTTTATTTTCAAATAACACAATATTGTGGTTTCCAAATACGAACTATATTTTCCTGCGTCATGTGAGTGTTTCGACTGGGAGCCAATCACGGGTATGACAGCAACGTGCTTGTGTTTACAGTAGGATTTTTCTTACAGCGAAAACAGTATAGCAGTGTAGTGCGTCAGACGCAATCCGTCAGCCGCGTGCGTCAGCCGCATCATAGGAATTGCACCTTAATAGTGTAACAGCAGAATTCTCTAAATCCATTTTCTTTGTTATCATTATCATTATTATTATACTTTTATTGAAGTGGGTGCAACTGAAAAATTGAAACTTGTTAAGATGAGGCGAAGGTTAGATGTAACTACATAATAAATTCTATTAAATACTGATTCAGCTTATCTGAGAGGTAAAATAATAAAACTACATTCAAAAAAGGAGAAAAAATGTTTATATCAACACTCGTCTGAAACAATGGAAACTCTTACATAAGGAAATACGATACTGTCTGTGAAAGTTTTATTTCAAACCGATGTAATTGCGTAATATAGAGAATTGAAGGTGCATACAGAAACAGCGTGAGACGGAAAGAGAGGGAGGGTAGCTAGGGACGAAAATAGGCATGGAGGGGGAGAACAGATTGAAACAAAAGAACGAATTCGACAGAACGAGGGAAGTTGTATCCTCTATTTTTTTTCATGGAGTGCAGTTTCATAGAAAGGACTTTGCCGACAGACCTTCTACTGCCCCCTACTAATTGGTTATCATAAATAAATGTCTTCCTTACTGTGACGGAAATCTTGTCTTCCCTTGTTAGTAACCAATCACAACCCTCGTTCAGAAGAATTGACAGGTGCCCGTCAAATCCACGTGGAGGCAGAGTTGCCGCATCTTTTCCGAATTCCAAGAATCCCGTCAGTTTCGCTGCATAATTTCGAAGGTCATCAGGATTGTGACAACTGTGCAATGTTGGGACTAGGGGATAGGATGGAATTGTCAGAATTGTTTGTGTAGGAAGTCATAAATCTGTAAGTGGGTGTTCAAAGGAGCCACCGAACTGCACTCCTTGAAATAAAATGAGGTATACAACAATTGATATAAATAGCGACGAAATGGAAAGGATTATAACAGCTCTTTTTTAATATATATTTTTTTTCATTTGCTTCATTAAAGTAGGTGTGCCATAACAAAAGTAAAGGGAATTATAACGCAGAACTATACGAAAAACTTCCATTAACATTTCCACGCGCTTCATCCTCCGAATCGCTGCTGTAGATAAAGTTCATTTACATATTTGTGACAGCATTCTGCCCGAAGCATTGCGGTCCAGTTAGCTGCGGTATAATTATTTTAATATCAATCATTGATCTGTGTTACCTTCATGATTTCCCAATTTGTCGTCCTTTCTACGCCCTACAGATGCTGATCACCTCAACCCATATCATTTAATACTAATTTAATTTTATGATATCTTGGTATTCGTGTAGGAATTAGAAATTACATTCTTCTACAACATAAGTGGGAATTTTGAGGCATCTGATGTAATTAATTCAATGCAATTTTTAAATTACGTCCATATAGGGTTTCAAAACGCTACAGTCGTTTAGGTCTAATTTTAATGCAGTACACCCCTTTCATTTTCGTAACTCTAGGAGTAGTCTGTCACTGTAATGATTAGAGACCGGATTTTTATGTAATTACATATTATATTCCTTTCAACCTAACTGTATATAAATAACAAATCTTTGCGAATCTTGTAATTACCATTAATATATTAAAATTTGATACTACATATTTTTACATATTTACCCCATATTACATATTATGGCATAGTATTACATAAATCTACATATTTAGGGGTTTTATTAATTTTTACTTCGCTAAACGAAAAAAAAAAAAAACTTCTGCTGGGGAAGTTTACAATTTTAAATACACAGATTTAAAAAGTCTTTTCACCTACCCAAGAAAAGATATATTTTGGGACGAAATATAACGTCCTAAGAGAGGCACTCACCCCACACCGCCTACTGTAAATATGAGAGAACAAACGGCAACCCTTCTCATACAACTACCTTGTATTGTAAAAATCACTCAGAAAGTACCGTTGCCTTCATGCGGTGGAGTGGGACGAGGACGACATGATTTGTCTCGAACTATAATTTCTGCACACGTCTTAAGAAGCCATTCCCATGCAATTTGCAACCTTACCCACCCTTGGAAAACCCGTGTCATGTCTGGCATGAGCCGCAATAAAGTAGCCGACTTTTGAAAAGAAGCTGTAAAAGGAACAAACTGGAAAGATGTTGAAAAATTAAAATAAATAGCTTTTCAGGTAATTGCTTGACCTCTTTACTTTAAATTTAGTAGACCTATACGGAAATGGGATTTTCCAAGCAATTAGAAAGTATGGTTCTCGGCTGGAATAATCCCACCCTTCTGAATGAGAGAGGAATGTCACGCTTCAAACAACAGTTTGTAACTGCCTATAGTTTGAGCTTTTAATAGGTACTTTGTTTCTTACAGGGAGCAGCTAAAATGCATGTGTCCCACATTTTCTCTTATTTTCTCCTAATCCAGTAAAGCGAAACAGTGCTTGCAGTACTGTTGTCATTCATTTCACTCAGTTCTCTAGTTTTAGTACTTAACAGTATAAAGCGCAAGTGAGTTTATCTACTACTTTTAACTAACTAAAATGGCCCAGAATTAATTTTCGCTGTCTTCCTGTTTGCGTGAGGTCTGTAACTTGTAGAGCAGTGATGTCAAAGCAAGCGCATTTTCTGACCTTGACGTCGTGCGCGGGCACTAAGCGCTAGGTATGTTAGAAGAAATAAGCAGCCTGTTGGATTAAGAAAACAGTGGTGCACAGACTTCAAACGGAACATGAAATTTTATGTCGTTATTTTTATATGGCTTCTTTCTGTTTGTTATTTTCTATATTGTCTGTAAAACGAAAGTACTAACACCTATTTCTTAGCCTAATATTGCAGTTGTGTTTTAAACGTTAATAACATAATAAAGAGTAGAAGGAATATTCACACAAATTCCATAATAACTACAACTATACTGTACTAAGTGAATTAAACACATCATTCATAAAGAAAAGTGTTATCCCAAAGAAAGACACTGAATATGACATAAGTTGAAATTGATATTGATGGCATCTTTAACCTCATAAATGTAATCAAAACAATATTATAGTACAAAGCAAAGTTGTCTAGGTATATGTTTTAACTGTAACTAATTTACATAATAAAACTCTTATCGAATTATGCTTTTAGGTGATATTGGTGCGCAACTTTCTGTCATTAGAATATTAAATTATCTCGAAATCTGCTGAAGCTATAGAGCTGACGTTTTACCAGCACATAGGCACATATATTTTGTTTGTAATGTAACAGTATTTGCTTTGTTAATTCACTTCCTTACAAATATTTTTCAAGCGAATATTTTCAACATTTTAATACACTATCTTCAGTAATACGTTTTTACGATATATTAGATTTACGAAAACATGTTTTAGTACCTGTAAGGCTACTAAACAAACGTATCTGAAAATTTCATTTTTCTGTAGAAAAGTTGAGAAAATATTCCTTTTGAATAAAAAAGCAAACTCGTGAAAAATGAACATTCAAATTAAAACTCACATTCTTATAATGCACTTATACTTCTCAGACATATCTAAAAATTAACATTGATATAGTTTTAATAAGTTCTCTTCCCTTTATCCATTGAATCAGTGCTGGCCATCTCTGTATATAGCTCGACCAAGCGGCATATGCTACCTCTTTCGTCTCTCTTTTTCCTTTCCGCTGTAAAGCGCTCAGGCTCTCCTGGGCTATAAAGCGCGCGCTTGCTCCTATGGACATCAGTTGACATCACTGTTGTAGAACGTAATTACACAATCAGAGGGTTATTTTTATGTATTCATTGTACGGAGTGTAAGAGAAAGTACTTTTTTTATTAAATTAAGTATAACGGAATACAGAGGGTTCCAGCGAAAAGTACGGGTTTATTCTTCGCCCGCTGGGTGACACTGAGGGACCGCCGGCAACCAGGCCCTTAAACTCACGGCGCTTCACTGAACTAAAACCTACATGCATACTTGGGCCTACTAACCATAACATGTTGTACAGGGCATCATTTTATTTTTACTAACATTTTTAATATTAACCTGTCTATACCTTTAGAGAACCGGAAACACCGCTTGCTCCCCCTCCAAGACTGGAGTTCGATGATATTGGCGTAAAACACAAATCACTCTACTAGGTATAGGAAGGAAGAAAAGTAGTTCATCCATTTACGTAAACTAGGAAATATCGCGATTTTGAGTTTGATAATTTTCATTAGGTTTTTCTTTAATCAAAGTACAGTAATGTATTAAGAATAAGTGTTTTTACTCACGAAGTGAGTTATCCATGCGAATGTATTCATTATGCAGTGTATATTATACTGTCTACACGTAAGTGCAAGTTTGAACCAATAAATTATTGACATTTGCGATAAAATAATGATTTAAACAAATTTTGAAAATTAGTATGTGAACTTCATTTGTTTATAGGCTCTTTTTGTTATATTATTTGTACTATGAACTATATCAATAAATCAATATGACATTTGTTACTCCTTCGTACTTAACTCATGTTGAAATAATTAAATGAAAAATAATCATAATACTGAATATTTAAACTTCAATTTTGAAAATGGTGGCCGTTAAAATTTCGATACAGGCTTCTTCTTTCCGTCAAGTGGTTATCGCCGCAGACTATTGCATTAATTCCAATTGCGAGTTTCCCTTTATTTAACTCATGTTAAAATAATTTGTAATATTACGTACTGTAAATTCGTCTTCAATTCTAAGACCCGAAAATAAAATTTTCAGAAAAGAGCTATCTAGCTTTTACAGAGTGGTTATGCCGAGCAGGATTGTAGAAAGGAAGGATGCGACGTGGCAAACGTTAATTACCTGTAAAATATGATTTAATATTGAAAGCTGTTTCGTCACTGTAAAACGTCATATTTCTGAAAATTAATGTTTTCAGTAACTCAGTAGCTTACTATCTGCTTTTCTGAGTGGAGTTGAACTTCCTTAGTAAAGGGATGCGACGTGGGACAGTACCTGTGATTCAATATTGAAAGCTCTTTCGTCACAGGTAACAATAAAACTATTGTACTGCTTACTATCTGCGGTCTTGGTTCTGTGTGGAAACTTCCTTAGTAAAATGGGAGTGAAGTCCCTGTAAAAATTTAAAAATAAAATAGTTATTATATTATACAGGGCGAGTAAAAAGTATGGAACAATGCTTTTAACTTTCTTATTTCTAATTTTATGAAGAAACTACTTATATATAAGTTGTAGGATATCAAAGAAGGAATAGTTTGAACATGTTTTTAAATACTATGCTTTTCATTTATAAAGAATGTGCCAATGAGTGTTTTTTTTAACATCACCATGTACTTATTTTTCCATTTTTGGATTCTCCAGGTCTCAGTACGTACAAAATCATATTTCTTTGCCATTTATAAACTATTCTTTTCTAAGAATTACCTTACTGTCCTCCTGCAACACTTTACAACGAAGAACTTCCCGAAGCAGACGATGTTAAATATTTAGTAATGCATTTAGATCGCCGATTAACATGGCGTAAACGTATTGAAACTAAACGTAAAGAATTAAATTTTAAAACATCAAAAATCTATTGGTTATTGGGACCTAAATAAAAACTATCATTAGAAAATAAACTTCTTGTTTATAAAGTCATACTAAAACCAATCTGGACATACGGCATCAACTGTGAGGAACTGCTAGCAACTCAAACATTGAAATACTGCAGAGGTATCAGTCTAAAACTTTACGTTCCATTGTCACTGCACCATGGTATGTCCGTAATGATGTCATTCATCGTGATCTTAACATTTCAACTGTAAAAGAAGAAATCTCTAAGTTCAGTAAAAAATACCTGCACCGATTAAATCAACATCCCAATCATCATGCATTAAATTTGCTGGATAATCGTCAAACAATAAGAAGACTTAAAAGGACCAATGCTCTTGACCTTCCATTCATTTTTACTACAGCTATTTGAAACATTATTTTTCTTTTGGAGTGTTGCCATGGGATAACATCTCCACTCATGTCATATTCTTTTATAATATTTACTTATTGTCTCTTGTATACAGATTGTAAATGTGGCATATGTTAAATAATAAAAAAAAGAATTGTCTCTTTTGATGGCAATGTGTGTGTACTGAATAAAAGAAAATTTTAATGCTTCAGTACATCAATTTGAGGAGGCTTTGAATTAAACAATTACGGACAAAAGCTAATAGAGACAAGTGACAAAACTAATAAAAAATTGAATAACAATATTAATATTATTTGAACTTATAATTTAAAAAAGACACACTGTAGGACATGCACCATCGAAATTAAACTGCAATAGTAATGCAATATATGGATTTTAAAGCAAGAAACCCCATTATAACCAAAATTAGCATTGTTGTGTTGTATCACATGTTGATTTCAGTTCACAAAAGGTGCTCAAAATGACCTCCATTTACTGCCAAAAAAGCATAAATCTGTCTTTGAAATTGTTTAATTTTTAACCATTGTTTTTCATTTGTCTTACATTTTTCCTTTTTGTTTTCCGTCTGTACAGTACAGACAGTTTCTATACAGACCGGTCCCAGGCAGTAAACTTCCGTCGGCTTATACAAGGACATCATTTTATTTTTACTTCAATTTTTATTGTACCTGACTTTTTGAATGTACTTCACTCCCACCCCTTCTACTAAGGAAGTTCCAACTCCACACAGAACCAAGACCGCAGATAGTAAGCAGTACTGAGTTACTGAGTATAGTACGTTCCAGAAATATGTTCGCGTTTTACAGTGACGAAAGAGCTTTCAATATTGAATCATATTTTCGCACAGGTACTGTCCGTTTACCTACGTCGCATCCCGATTTCCCCCAACTGCTTCTGCTCGCCCCTCTGTAAAAGCTGGGCTGTCTTAGCTCTTTTCTGAAAACATTAATTTCTCTTAGGAATTGGACGTTTACGTAATATTATACAGCTGCTTAATTTAACTTAAATAAAAGGGCCTCGTTAAGTAATTAACTGTCACGTGATTTCCTCCCTTTCTACAATCCTGCGGCATAACCACTTGGACGGACAGTAGATAGCATGTCTGAGTAATTTTATATTTTCGGGTCGGGCAGAAGTGAAGATTGAATTTACAGTACGTAGAGTAGGTACAGAATTATTTCAACATGAGTTACTAGTACGAAGGACGAAACTGGCAATTGGAATTAGATGCAATAGTCTATAGTGCGATAATATGCACAAAAGAACTGAAGCCTGTATCGAAATGAACGGCCACTATTTTCAAAATTGTGTTTAAATATTCATATTATGATTATTTTTCTATTTAACTTCTTTCTCTATATTGTACGCTAATGTCTTGTAGACAGTATACACTGCATAATGAATACGTTCGCATGGATAACTCACTTCGTGAGTAAAAACACTTATTCTTAATACAGTACTGTACTTTGATTAAAGAAAAACCTAATGAAAATTATCAAACTCAAAATCGCGATATTTCCTAGTTTACGTAAATGGATGAACTACTTTTCTTCCATCCTATACCTAGTAGAGTGATTTGTGTTTTACGCCAGTATCATCGAACTCCAGCCTTGGAGGGGGGAGCAAGCGGTGTTTCCGGTTCTCTAAAGGTATAGACAGGTTAATATTAAAAATGTTAGTAAAAATAAAATTATGTCCCTGTACAACGATAGTATGGAGCACCAGTCCCGAACAAACTAAGCAGTAGAGGGTGGAGTAGGACCTGTCTGCGTAGGGAAGCATGAACAGACCTGTCCGTACGTCGGCGTATGGCCAGTCGTCGCTCGCCAACAGATTTTGTTAGCCAAAGACTGCACAGAAATGCTCTATATATTATAAGCAGGTTGGGAAGTTACGCGTAAAGAATCAATTTCTATACGACGCGTAAAAATGTGTAATTTATGTCATAAATTAAAAAAAAAGTAACAAATTAAAAAACTCTTTCGAGCTCTTCATATTATCTCATTTCTTCTACTCTTTGAAACGATACAACCCACATTACAAAGTGTTTCTGCGTGTTGCTTAGCTACTCGCCGCACCGATACATATCCCAGAGTTTACTAGTCGTCAAAGGTTGCCAACTATTTTCATTATGATCAATTTGTCATTGTTTTTCTCATGGTTTCTGCCTGCCTGCGTGCCTACCTATCTATCTACCTATTTTAAAATTATGCATATTACAGGTCATGAAGGACCACAGAGAAGAGGTAGTTTAAGGCCCCTACACTTGTAGACGATCGGCATTAATGACAGTAAGGATGTCAGTTCTGACATCTTTATCCCGCTCCCCCCCCCCTCCCAAAGAAAATAACCTGCCACTCATTTCTGTTAGAAGCAGATTGAATACCCAAGGTCATAGTATGGCCGGAAAGATTAGATCATTGGAGAAAATCCATCATTGCACTGGTAATCGAACCCGCCACCTTTCAACTTGCAGTGCAACGCTTTAACCACGAGGCTACCTCTGGAGGTACGCGTACCTCATATTGGGAACCACAGTTGCTTGTAATTCCCCATAGGTCTAAAGGCCTACAGATAGTAATTTTTGTGTGGTTACGCTGCTGAAATTTTTGTCGACCTCTGACCTCGAAGTGGAAACTCGTAAGACAGACAAACGTGACATGTGTAGCCTGGTAACCTCCCTATTAAGTATAGACGTGGACAAATTATTAACAAAGTTGACGATTTTTATGATAATTCTGTTTACAAAATTTGAGTTTTCAATTTAGACTACAGTTGACAATTTTGGATATTTCCATCATTACAGTAGACAGAAATATGCAAAAATGTCAACTGTAGTTTAAATTGAAGAGTCAAGTTTTATAAAAATATATAATAAAAATCTTCAGTTTTGCTAATAATTTGTAAATTAGCAAAAATGTCAACTGCATTGAAGAGTAAAATTTTGTAAAAATATTAAACAAAAATCTTCAGGTTTGCTAATAATTTGGAAATATCCAAAATGTCAACTGTAGTCCAAATTAAAGAATCGAATTTTTAAAAAGTATACAATAAAAACCTTCAGTTTTGCTAATAATTTGTAAATATGCAAAAATATCAATTGTAGTCCAAATTGAGGAGTTAAATTTTGAAAAATATACAATATAAATCTTCACTTTTGCTAATAATTTGGAAATACACAAAAGTGTCAACAGTAGTCTAAATTGAAGAATCGTATTTTGTAAAAATATAGTCTATAATAAAAATCTTCAATTTTGCTAATAATTTGTCCACGTCTGTAATACTCCTATTTCTCACAAGAATGTTTTTCTTCCGGTATGAACAGCCCCTATTGGAAGACACGTGGCTTCGTCCTGTAGATGTGCGTTGCACAGTGTATTAAACGCTTCAGCGTAAATATGAAAACTCCTAAGGAAAACATTACTTCGCAGACAGAATCATGAAGCCAACACGATAACCAACACGGAGCGCAGAGTACGTTTACACGTGGGCCTTAATGTGAGGCTGTAACACTTTCATAACTCGTGTCTAATTATCAGCAAGGGCAAAATCAACACAGTGAAAGTACGTGGGAGTCTTCCCAACATCTAGAAAATTGTATAGAGGTTAAAAGCATAGTTAACATATCCTTGTTTATTTTAGACCATTATATAAACTTCAAAGGTAATTTAACACTGAATTACGGGAGGGACATAGACCGGAGTGGTCCATGGCTTGCTAACAGCCTACCTCATTGTTAATGTAGCAATCGTGTAAAACGACAGGCGGAACTAATCTAATCTAGTGTCAATTATCCTTGCATTTCACCGTTTAAGTTTTCTCAATGGTTTCAAATATTGATTTGCTCGTAAGTACGTGTTTACTCTTTTATCAAGCAGCAGGTCCAATTCGCTATGGCTCGCGGCCTCAAATCCGATGGACAGGGGTTCTAGAACAGGAAGTAAACATCTAGCTCTCTTCTGGATGGACATTACAAAAAAGCACAGACCTCAACTCAGGAATGGCGTTCCACGGTGTGTTTCCGGTTAGAACAAAATTCTGTATTGAAAATGAAATGATCACATTTTAAATATCTTAGTTGTGACGCCAGTGACGTGAATATGTTAGGAGAAAATCCAGAAACGATTAGGGAAAACACGGAAATTTTACTTGAAGCAAGTAAAGAGATAGGTTTGGAAATATATCCTGAAAAGACAAAGTATATGATTATGTCTCGTGACCAGAATATTGTACGAAATGGAAACATAAAAATTGGAGATTTATCCTTCGAAGAGGTGGAAAATGCAAATATCTTAAGCGACAGTAACAAATGTAAATGACACTCAGAAGGAAATTAAACGCAGAATAAATATGGGAGATGCGTGTTATTATTCGGTTGAGAATCTTTTGTCATCTAGTCTGTTGTCAAAAAATCTGAAAGTTAGAATTTATAAAACAGTTATATTATCGGTTGTTCTGTACGGTTGTGAAACTTGGACTTCCACTTTGAGAGAGGAACAGAGATTAAGGGTGTTTGAGAATAAGATTCTTAGGAACATACTTGGAGCTAAGAGGGATGAAGTTACAGGAGAATGGGAAAGTTACACAACTCAGAACTGCACGCATTGTATTCTTCACCCGACATACTTAAAAACATTAAATCCAGACGTTTGAGATGGGCAGGGCATGTAGCACGTATGAACGAATCCCGAAATGCATATAAAGTGTTAGTTGGGAGGCCGGAGGGAAAAAGACCTTTGGGAAGGCCGAGACGTAGATGGGAGGATAATATTAAAATGGATTTGAGGGAGATGGGATATGATGATAGAGACTGGATTGACCTTGCAGAGGATAGGGACCGATGGCGGGCTTATGTGAGGGCGGCAATGAACCTTCGGGTTCCTTAAAAGCCATTTGTAAGTAAGTGACGCCAGTTATGAAATAGATCACGATCTAAATCAGAAAATACGCAAAATTACAATTTTTTATGCAATCCGAAGAACGTTGAAATAAAAACTAGGATAGACACAAAACTACTGTAAGACTTTATGCCATCATGGCACACACTGTCTTACTATATGGTAGTTAGATATGGACCATGAGAAATATAGACTTCAGTTAAATATTAGCTGCTGAAATGCGTTTTTTAAGATTGGTCAAACATTAGGAATAACTTGGAAATAGAATCTATAATATGTATAAAAATAAAGCATTACAGAGAAAATAGGATATTTAATTTAGAACGGATGGCATCTATTCGCATCTCTAAACAAATCAGAACTACGTACCAAGAGAACGCCGATCAATAGGACGACCCAGAAAACGATGGGCAGGTGTGAGACCGGAACAGGGTTTAGCCTAATCCCTGAACAAGAAGAACTAGTTTTTTAAATGCAAATAATAATCTACCTTCCTATACGTTGCACCTAGGCCTATATGAATGATTTTGTCTTGCGATATCATACGAGTAATAGGTACGTAGATTAAGAAAAAATCAGACCTACAGAGAAGCGAACTTACAACCTCTGGTTCAAATCAGAAACCTTACCCCTACGCTACACCACCTCATAGCACTTGCTGCATTGTAGACGGACGACTATCAAAGAATCAACGGGAACAAACACCACAGCATTGCCTTCGAACGCAATGAGTTTACTCGTGTGAACCTGACTTAAAAACTTCACATTTAAACTACCAAGAGTCGGCCCATTCTTTTTGAACCCAATTGTACACCTCACTTGAAGATGTGTCAGAGGAAGAACTATTGTTTGTATGCTTCTGAAATCTGACTAGTGTAATATGTATCTAGTCGGCGATGTATGCAATGGAGGGAGATTTTTTTAATTTTATTATTTTATGACGCTGTATCAACATCTAGGTTATTTAGCGTCTGAATGAAATGAAGGTGATAATGCCGTGAAATGAGTCCGGGGTCCAGCACCGAAAGTTACCCAGCATTTGCTCGTATTGGGTTGAGAGAAAACCCCGGAAAAAACTTCAACCAGATAAATTGTCCCGACCGGGATTCGAACCCGGGCCACCTGGTTTCGCGGCCAGATGCGCTGACCGTTACTCCACAGGTGTGGACATGGAGGGAGAAAGGAACTGGCCATCCTACCCCATTATCTCATGGCCTAGTTGCCTCATAAGTGGTGCCTTGTTGGTATCACTTGAGAGATATAGATCTGTCTTCGGACAGTTGACTAAACCTACGGCTAGGCCTATACACCTAAAAGAAAGATTTCATAAACTTGAATCATATTCATCGCCATCCTCACCAGATCTTTAAGTACCTGTATATGTTCTGTTTTTTTTCCCCCACTACCTTGGGTGTGTATCAACACTGTCATAATATTAATAGCTCTGCAGTCAAAATTGGGCCATGGCCTCCTGAATCTTGCGTCTCCAGTTTCGACATTTCAATAACCTTGCACTATCTTAAACCATATAATCTTGTCATTTTTCTCCCATATCTCTATAGGTCATTCTATATCGATACTACATATTTACAATTTGAGTTAGTTCCTTGTCGCGAGATAAATATCATCCAATACAGCATACGTATATTGAGATCATATCGGAGAGAGAGAAATGTTTGTCCTAGCTGAAAATTTAACTTGAGTTGAGTCCGTTGTCTTTATAGATTTCTGGACTCAGAATTCAGAACTGAGGGACAAGTATTCTTAAAGCTTACACACCTTTGCATAAAAATTCAGGGTGTCGTCTTTCTCTTTTACTGAATTCTGATTCCGCCCCGTGAGCACAGAACTCGTTGAGGCGTTAGTAAGTTCTCTGCATTATCGCAGAGAAGAGACAGATGACATTCGGTCTCCTCAAATGTAAGAATCGATTTCTCTCTGTCGCAAAAACGTTTTCTCTATATGTCCTATGTGTTGAAGTAGGAGTGTATGTGTGTATCTATGCGAGATTCTGTTACTCTTGTTTGCTAGCGACGATATCTTGCCTCGCTTCTTGCATGCTAATTGTCTGTTAAGGTGGAAATGTTAAGACACTTCTCTTGGAAGACCTCCAAAGTTTGGAAGTAGATAACAAGTTTTATCTATACTCGTTTCTCGAGACAAGAATATTTTAGGACAGCCTGTAAGAAAAGTTACACATAATAATAATAATAATAATAATAATAATAATAATAATAATAATAATAATAATAATAATAATAATAATAATAATAATAGTGATAATTTACCCTCTAATGTGTAATTATGCTATCCTCTGAATCCAATTTAAGAAATTAAAAAAAAAACAAATTATGGTTTATTTAACGACGCTTGCAACTGCAGTTTTTATATCAGCGTCGTCGGTGTGCCGGAATTTTGTCCCGCAGGAGTTCTTTTACATGCCAGTAAATCTACTGACATGAGCCTGTCGTATTTAAAAACACCATGCCATCGACCTGGGCCGGAATCAAACTCGCAACCTCGAGCACAGAAGGCCAGCGCTATACCAACTACACTACCCAGGCCGACTCCTCTGAATCCGATGTTCCAGAGTTCAAACACGGCCAAGAGAGATGCATTCTTAAAAATTATTTTATACGGTACTTTTGAAATGATATCTTCAGGAAGAGAAATAAAGCTAAAAAGCGTTTTTTGTTTATATATGATACGTGAAAGTCTATTCATGACGTAGAGGGTTCGATGCAAAACTTACTGGCCATTTCTCGTCAAAATTAATTACTGGAAGTGACACAATATGTCTCAAGTGCACATGGGATTGTTCCAACTCCATCTGTACTCCAACGATATGATTAACAAACTTAAACTGGGCAAGAGAGGCAGCTGAAATTTTATGATGTCTTAGTTTTTTAGTAATTGTTTTAGCATGAATATAAGATATGGAAGAAAAAACAAAATTTTGTGTTACTAGATAGATTTCGGAAATAAAACATGAGAAAAATTTAAAATGTACTTAATAAATGATTAATAAATGAAACTGACGCAGGAAAAGAAATACGAATTTATCGCTTACACAATACCGATAAGACAATCTAAACGTTTCCTGAAGTGTAGACCAACAGGAAGGAGAAGGCCGTCCCAAGACGTGAATAAATATGACAAGGAGAATAACATGGAACAGATCTAATAATAATAATAATATAATAATAATAATAATAATAATAATAATAATAATAAATAATAATAATAATGTTGTATTAATAATATATATATATATATATATATATATATATATTGCCCTATTTGAAACCACTCAAATTCTCCTCTTCTCTCTAGAAGAAACATCGCTTCAAAATGTCCTAGAAATGAATTTGGAGGTCAAATTATGTTCGCCGAAATAATTAAGGAAATATGTTGATTATAATGATTGTGAATATGATAGTCGCAATTATTATTATTATTATTATTATTATTATTATTATTATTATTATTATTATTATTATTATTTAATACTCTACGATTTTCGAACTTATCTTCATAAACGACGGTTTTATGCTCGATTTTCGAATGGTAATAAAAAAAATTCGGAAAAACATAATTTCGACTGTAACATAACATAACCTATCACAACCTAAATCAAGCAAACCTAAGCTAACCTGGAAATGTTATGTTAGGTTTCGTCAGGTTAGGTTTGCTTAGTTTAGCTTGGGTTAGATTAGTTTAGGTTGAGATAGGCTTTGTTCAGTTACAGTCGAAATGAGGTTTTATTTTCGATTTTTTTATTACCTTTCGAAAATCGAGCATAAAATCGTCGTTCGTGAAAAAAAAAAAAAGTTAAAAAATTGTGGAGTGGTCGTCCTCCAGAATTACTCTCTCTTCTACAACAGTATTCATCATCATACACAATCTCGCTATCGCGCTTGTGGAACACCCTATCCAGAGACATCAGAGACTGTCGGAATTTAACAGTGTTCAAAAACAAACTTATTAAGCATTTTCTTACTACGTAGAGTAGGTTTAATTTTTACTTAAGTAAAAATAACTTTCATTGTTCTTACCTTCTACATTAAACTGTCTAGCCTGTATTAATAAGTTCATCTTTTAGTACTTTGATTTTTATTGTATTTGTAAATTTAATACTAAGTGTAATTATAATATTGTAATCTCTTGGTACAGAGGAAGAGAAGGCCTGATGGCCTTATCTCTACCAGGTTAAATAAATAAATAAATATTTAAATACATAAATAAAATGTTCTAAATTCCTTTCCCCATTTTCTAGAAATCTAGATGCATTAAAACTGCCAACTTGTACAGCAATATATTTGAGCCATTTAATTCATAAACTTGGAAGTTGCGCAATTGTAGAAAGTCTACAATAAGTATTGTTATTTTTATTGTTATCTTTGTTACTAATATTGTTGTGTTATTATTGTAATCCTTATGCTAGACCAGTATTGGCGAATCGCTGTTGGCTAACACATTCGTATTAATATTAATAATTATTATTATTATTATTATTATTATTATTATTATTATTATTATTATTATTATTATTATTATTATTATTATTAATCTTAATTTATGTCGATCACAAAAATTATTGAAGCAATTTCCTAAAATTACAAGATTTCCAGAAATTATAATCACACTTTCAAAGATATTATTCTCGATTCATGTTATCAAACAAGAAAATTTAAAACTTAAGTTAAATAAACATTTCATTAATTATGAATAACTAATTAAAATGTTGTTATAAAATAATAGTAATAAATGCAGGTAATAATAATGCAAACTCTGATATTGTTGACGTACTCCAACATTATTAATGCCCGTCCACCTTCAGGTCATGTTTGTACAAGTTACATGCATCTTTCTCGAAAACTGAAGTTATTAAAATCGCTATTCGACCAGAATCGACATGCTTTTTTTGACATCGGCTACATAAATAAACGATAGTGAGTCACAAAGAATGACTTGGCAATGTTATTTACCAGATACATTGTTTTGGTTCTCGTAAGTATAATCTTCTATACAAAAAAACAAGTTAAATACAAGCTGCACAAGCAGTAAATATGTGAAATACATGAACTTCCTCCCTTGTGATGTAACTGTACATACCCCGAGAACGTGTATCTTGTAGAATCAGGAGCATGTTGCGGAGATGTCAGTTCAACTCAGAGCGAAGCCACGTTAACAATGAGACTCCTGCCTTTCATTTGTTTAGTTTCCTTGACCGCTTACCGCCGCAGCCTTGCGCCCGCTGGCTCTCGTGTAGAAGTGTATCAAGGAGGCCGGGATGCAGCGCGTTGCTTTCTATACCGCAGATGATAATTTTGTGATGATGCTTGAGTAGTAGTATAGTAATGTCGACGACAGCAACAGCGGTTAGAAGAATATTCAGGGAAGGTCAGAGTTGTAAGACCCTGCCTAACCAAAAATTCGAAATTAAAAATAAATGTATTTTTATTTTTTCTCCGCTTACATTATTTCTGCTTATTTCATGAATTCATAGTTTTCTGCCCATGGATAGGTCTTTCACTGCAAACCCAGCATTCTCTAATCTTCTCTATTTTCCCCCTTTCTCTAAGACTCCGCATATTATGATCCATATATATTAATACTAGCCGTACTCGTGCGCTCCGCTGCACCTATTAGAAATAAATATAAAGTAATTACATAATTAAAATAAGACGTTTGATCCAGGGAACAACTTTTACAACAGCGCAAGATAATCTGCTTCGCTCATTACCCAATTTTTTTGCATTGCATTTATTGCATATATATTTTATGTATTTTAACATGATTCAATTGAGCATAGTTAAAATTTGAATTATAAAATAATGGATTACTAAGCTAACGTACTATTACTGCATATTAAATCAATAATTGTTAATTCTCTGAGATTAAAATGAGTGTACATAAATATTATTTTAAGAAATACAGAAAACGAATGTACAAAATAGCCTATCAAATTTTCTGTGCATAAGAAGCTATTTTAATCTTACCTGTCCTCGATTTACTCAGACGTTACTGTAATAATAACATTATAGCATTATGTCCATCTAGAGAAACTACACTTTCCAATGGTGAAATAATAATTAATTATACAAATCGGTTAATTTAGCTTCTGATATTACTTCATACAAACACAGAAACATTCTCTGTAGGCTATGTTTAATAGCTTTCGATTGTTGATGCCCAAGGCCCCTTATAGACGAAGTCATTTGTTCTTAATTCATTGCACCGTCTTAGATGGCGTTATTTTAGTTTTAAAACTCATTTATCTCATTAAATATCAGTCCTATCAAACTTTTGTAAAGAATAACACTTATTGGAAATCATTTTTAAAGAAACGTTTGTTATGTAACATTTTTCACAAAAATCAATAATAAGCCAGATATTTCGATTTATTTAATTCAGGCCCCCTTATAACCCCCCCTTTCAGATAAATTATTTTGAATGCCATATAGCCTAAAATCTAAGTTACAACGAACTTAATTTATATTCCAATTTTCATATAAATCGGTTCAGCCATTATCGCGTGAAAGGGTAACAAACAAACATACAGACAGACAGACAGACAGACAAACAAAAATTCAAAAAAAGCGATTTTCGGTTTCAAGGTGGTTAATTATATATGTTAGGACCAATTATTTTTGTAAAATCGAAAATTACCAGAAAAATTTCGGCTACAGATTTATTATTAGTATAGATTACCTATCATCTGATACCTTCTTCTGCCCCGAACTTTTCTCCCGTTCATCATTCCTTCCAGTGCATCCTTCAGTAGACAGTTTCTTCTCAGCCAGTGACCCAGGCAATTTCTTTTTCTCTTCCTGGCCAGTTTCAACATTATTCTATCTTCAACCACTCTTTCTATTACAGTTTTTTTAGTATAATAGTGTACGTATATAAAATAATTATTTCTGTAAACCTAGGCGCAAAGTCGAAAAGGGAAAAAATGGTAGAGAACTTTTCATTCATAATATGCTCATAATATGCCTGAAGAACAAACGTAAATATTATGTAGGTCAGAATACATTGCATTATCATCATCTGCCGGGTATAAAAACGTAATAGGCTATTTCTCTTAGATCTATAAACACTCATACAGGGAAATGCTATTTTTACAAAGGTAGCCTACTTAGTAACAATTTTTATAATAATTCTTCCTTACTTACTTACTTACTTACTTACTTACTTACTTACTTACTTACTTACTTACTTACTTACTTACTTACTTACTTACTTACTTACTGGCTTTTAAGGAACCCGGTTGCTGGGTAACTTTCAGTGCAGGACCCCGGACTCATTTCACCGACATCATCACCTTCATCTCATTCAGACGCTAAATAACCTAAGATGTTGATAAAGCGTCGTAAAATAACCTACTAAAAATTAAAAAATAAAAAAATAAAAAAAGGAACCCGGAGGTTCATTGCCGCTCTCACATAAGCCCTCCATTGGTCCCTATCCTGAGCAAGATTAATCCAGTCTCTACCATCATGTCCCACCTCCCTCAAATCCATTTTAATATTATCTTCCCATCTACGTCTCGGTCTCCCCAAAGGTCTTTTCCCCTCCGGCCTCCCAACGAACCTGTAACTTCATTCCTCTTAGCCCCAAATTTTTTTCTAAGCACCTTATTCTCAAAATAATAGTATTATTATTATTATTATTATTATTATTATTATTATTATTATTATTATTATTATTATTATTATTATTATTGTTAGAATATCAGAACACATTATTTGTAATTGTACATAAATTACAATATAAGGAAACGAAGCGACACAATTACAATAATTATAAAATACAAGTCACAGAAATAGATTTGTCTGAGAATAGTAAAATTACTATAAAAGAAACATTTACATAAAACATTTAAAAAAATAATGCGTTCTGTTTAATGTAAATCTAACCCCCTTATGTATCAAACTCATGTTCGGGGGGACAACTGAGTATAGAGTACGATAAACGAAGATAATATTATACTTAAAATGAAAATAACTAAAGTATTATATTTAGTAAGAATGTATTAGTAAGAAGTCAAAATAAAAGTTTTGTAATTTAACTTGATAACAAAATAGAGTGAGCTAAGAATCAAATGAATTAAAATGAAGTACCGGTATCAAAAATTCACAATATAGGCTACTAATTTAAATATACAATATGTCAAATACAATACATTTATGCTAATTTAAATGACGTATTCTAAATATCTCCTATTTCTAATTTGGATTTATACGTTACAATTTTTAAATATTGATATCGATGCTTCAAAATCATGTCATTATAAATGTTTAGTCCATAATTCTGTAATTTTTGCCAGCAGTTACGACGAATTTTGCCTTTTGAAATAAAATATCTTATTTCTACTTGCAAGGTTTTATCCTTGTATAAGTAATTTAATAACTTATATTTTAAAATTTGTTCCAATTGAATTGTTATAGATATCACAATGACTTCACATTGTCCAAACTGTCCCAGTTTCAGTGCTGGTACGTACGAAATTTCCAAAGACAGCGCAATGAATAGTTCCGATAGATGTAAACAGTAAACAAACCCTCGCCTGTTCCCCCCACCTCCGGGCAATACTCTGCTATTAGTTAACCTGTATCTCCGATTTTATATTTTAAACAACAGTTAAGCGAAACGATTAAAACTTCGAATAAATAACCAGGATTATTTTATTTTAATTGGCAATAATTAAACACTGGACTGAAATTTTCCGATTTGTTTTCCCTCTGGTATCATTTTCTCAGAAACAATTACTTTTAATAAACATTGTTTATTAGTAGTTTGACGTTGCAGGAGGAAAGTTTTCTTTTTGACAAAGTCTTAATTGTTGTTTTCTAAATTATTAATTAACTTAATCGTAATAATAATTTGTATTAAGTTAAGTAATAAATTAAAAACAATAATTAATTCTTTATATGAAGGAAATTTTTACCTACGATGTCAAACTAATAATAAACAATGTGTATATAAATTTCCATAAAGTTCTGAGAAATCGTTTCTGAGAAATTGGTACCACACGAATAAAAAGAAAATTTAAATTGTCCCTCCAGCGTTTAATTATTGTCAACTGAAGGAAAATAACCCTAGTTACTCACAGGGTCTGTTTCATGATTGGATAAAATTTTGTTTGCCTCTCTGCTACAGTACTTACTTACTTACTTACTTACTTACTTACTTACTTACTTACTTACTTACTTACTGGTTTTTAAGGAACCCGGAGGTTCATTGCCGCCCTCACATAAGCCTGCCATTGGTCCCTATCCTGAGCAAGATCAATCCAGTCTCTACCATCATATCCCACCTCCTTCAAATCCATTTTAATATTATCTTCCCATCTACGTCTCGGCCTCCCCAAAGGTATTTTTCCCTCCGGCCTCCCCACTAATACTCTATATGCATTTCTGGATTCGCCCATACGTGCTACATGTCCTGCCCATCTCAAACGTCTGGATTATGTTCCTAACTATGTCAGGTGAAGTATACATTGCGTGCAGCTCTGCGTTGTGTAACTTTCTCCATTCTCCTGTAACTTCATCCCTCTTTGCCCCAAATATTTTCCTATTCTCAAACACCCTTAATCTCTGTTCCTCTCTCAAAGTGAGAGTCCAAGTTTCACAACCATACAGAACAACCGGTAATATAACTGTTTTATAAATTCTAATTTTCTCAATATTCTCAAACACCCTTAATCTCTGTTCCTCTCTCAAAGTGAGAGTCCAAGTTTCACAACCATACAGAACAACCGGTAATATAACTGTTTTATAAATTCTAATTTTCAGATTTTTCGACAGGAGACTAGATGATAAAAGCCTCTCAACCGAATAATAACAGACATTTCCCATATTTAATCTGCGTTTAATTTCCTCCCGAGTGTCATTTGTATTTGTTACTGTTGCTGCAAGATATTTGAATTTTTCCACCTCTTCGAAGGATAAATCTCCAATTTTTATAGTTCTATTTCGTACAATATTCTGGTCATGAGACATAATCATATACTTAGTCTTTTCGGGGTTTGCCTCTCTGCTACAGTTCTGGAAAAAAAATTCAATTTCTTTTGAAGTAAGGTAAAGCATGCGGAACAGATGACAAACTTTTTCACGTGTCCTTACAAGAACTGTAATTCAATAGCTTCCACTCTGTATCATTCGAATATCAACAGTCGTTTCGTTTGAATTCAAATTGCCTCTTACTGCATTAGCAATTACAGGCATAGGAAAGGGGACTGAGAGCTCACCATGTGTGTGTGGTAAACTCACTCGCTGCTGATAATAGGCAATTTCGAGGTCGGTATTTCATGTAGGTCATGGCTATCGGTTCGATTCCCCTGCAGAGTAGGTGGAATTCAACACCACCACAAACAGTTCCGGCTTCCCTTCCCATATAGAGCCTATTACGTGCTTACAGAGTCCTTCCACAATGGAGCGAAATTGAGTTGGCCAGCCAACTGAATGAGGAAAATCAAATATTGACCAATTGATTTTCCATAGTCGTTCAAAGAACATAAAATACATTCCGTGATTAAAAATTACTTATCAAACAAGGCACAGCACATTATCTATGCATACAATCTTTATAATCGTACCAAAGGTAATTTTTTGTATGAAATTCAGAAAATAGGCCTATATTTAATAGAAAACAGTGTTTGAAAATGGAAGGTCTTTATTGTAGTAAAGTATAGGCCGTAACAAATAGAAATAGGAATCTAATTCAAGACGAGATTTATGAGTGTTATCTCTGGAGTAATACAGAGTGGCACACGAAATCTCATACGATTTAATTATCAACAGTAATCTCACTAGACTTTTGATTTATCTAGAGAAAATCAAAACTCGAGTGGGATTTAATTGACTATTACACGATTAGAAGAAAGTAAATAAAGATTAGAAGTAACGAAGTACTCCAATACAATAAAATATTAATTGACTTACGAAAATACAACTGTCTTCAAATGTATTATTGTACCATCTCAACATTACAAATATTACGCTAGGTGCATGCTAGATGGCAGTAGTGAGCAATGCCTTCTCGTCGAGAAGTTCTCGATCTATTATACACAATGGCAATGTTACTAGTCAAGAAGGCTTTCTTGATTCAGTTTCATTTTTATTAAAATGCAACATTCCACTTCAATTATCCGAATCCCAGTAATCAACGTCACTTGACAGATGATTTTCAATAAATCTTAATATTAAACAATCTCTGATACGTGACTATCCATAATATCATATAGCAGAAGCTATAACATAACCTAACTAATATACACAAGTGTTAGAAAAGTTTTAATTAACGACGGTGACATAAAAAATAAACATGAATAATTTTAAAAGGAATAATTATTGAATGTACAATTTTCAAATTTGAATGTGGTTGGTGGTTCAATTGATGTTATATTGGACGTGTGCGTAATAGAAGTGGAACTCGTTGATTTAGGCCTACATGGTGTATTCAACTTATTCAGAATTTCCGAATGAATAATTTTAAAAGGAATAATTATTGAATGTACAATTTTCAAATTCGAATGTGGTTGGTGGTTCAGTTGATGTTATATTGGACGTGTGCGTAATAGAAGTGGAACTCGTTGATTTAGGCCTACATGGTGTATTCAACTTATTCAGGATTTCCGAATGGTGCTCTTCATTTATTTGTAAATCGGATTTCAGAAGATGCATAGGTATTATCAGTGATTTTTATTAATTCTTGTTCTTGAATGCCAATGCGAGTCATATTTGAAACTGCTGTGCATCGACTGGAGTGGTTTGTAATTTTATATACAGTATATATATTTTTTTTTGACGTCCAGACCAGCGCAGTTTCAAATGTTGGCAAACAAAGAAACAAATGCTAGGGACGCGATAAAATTAAAGAAATGCTAGGGACGCGATAAAATTAAAGAAATGCTAGGGACGCGATAAAATTGTGGATAAGCAGACATGATTGGTTGAAATACGTCCTTTCGTACCGTTTTATTGGTCAAAAGTAGTATGACGTAGTAAGAGTGTAATAGTTACATAAAAAATTTAATATTGTTGTTTCGATGTTTCTAACTGCGCTAGTGGATGCCAAAATTCATAGAAAATCCGATAGGTAGCATCACAGTTTGGATGTAACCATAGCTACGAGCACAAACATCAATTTGTGAAATGGCGGACAACAGGCGATTGACTATTGAACACAAGGTGAAAGTTATTTTGTGTTGTGAGTAAACAAAACGTTCGATTATGGGTTAGGGAACCACCTCGCATGCTGCATGAAAAAGAAATGTTTGGGGCAAAAGTTTCTGTATGGGCCGCAATTTCGAGTCATGGAATCATCGGTCCAATTTTCTTCGATGAAACTGCCAACCAAGTTCGAGGGAAATAGCATATCTAACGTTAGTGCGACCGTTAATGGAATACGGAACTACATGTTGGGACCCCTACAGAATATATCAGATAAATTCCTTAGAAAGAATCCAGTATAGGGCAGCTAAATTTGTTAAAGGTAAAAGAGAAGATGGAAACGATACGATAAAAGAACTTAAATGGGAAACTTTGGAAAACAGACGTAGGAAAACTAGAATAACATCATTGTATAGAGCACATATAGGTCAGAAAGCATGGGTAGACATAATGGCTAGGTTAGAAAAGCCAACGTACTATGGTAGGAACGATCATGATTTTAAAATCAAATGTAGGAAACAGAAAACGGATATAGGTAAATTCTCATTTTTAAATAGAACTATAAATGATTGGAATGACCTACCTGCAGCGGCCTTTGAGGGCTGTCCTTCCTTAAGGAGATTCAAGAATAACTTAAAAAGTTGTGTATAAAGTGCAAATTAAAATTAAGGTGACATGTATTTATCTAGCCTGACGAGTTTACTTCCTTGGTTTGAATGGTAAATTATTTAAAAATAGCGTGTAAGAGGGCCTTAGACTAGAAATGTTTAGTTTAAATGTAATTCTGTTTATAAGTATGCATAAGGATGTAATTATTTGACTTATTTGAACTGTTGTATCAGTGAAGCGAGGTGAGTCAGTGAAGTTATGGTTTTACAGTGTAGTGAACAGTTCCGATCAGTGATAATTTATAGCGTAAATGAAATGTGTTCTATAGTGTCAGTGAAATGTGTTATAGTGTGTCAGTGAAATGTGTGCTAAAGTGTCAGTAAAATGCGTCATGCCACTACAGGGAATGAGATGAGAGTAAAGTGAAAGACTATTGAAACTTATGTAGGACCTATACATAATCATGTAGGTTGTATTGTAAAATTAGGTATTTTATTTATGTTTTATTATTATTGTGTTAAATTGTATTGTGTATTCTTATTGTATTGTGCATAAAATTGTATATGTGTTGTAAAATTGTATTGTGTACTGTAAATTTTATTGTGTATTGCTTATCATTTTATTGTGTATTGTTTATATTGTATATACCACTGCCACCGGGTGCTTGCCCACTTGCAGTGTAAATAAATAAATACATACAAACCATGTTGGAAAGCAATTTTATCCCCCATCTCATGGCAAAAGGTCTCACTACGGAAACTCAGTGGTTCATGCAGGATGGAGCCCGTCCACACACTGCAAACACTGCTCTGGATTACCTGCACGAGATGTTTGATCTTCGTGTGATGTCACATCGACATGGTGCGGCAAAATGTGGCCGCCTCATAGCCCGGACATTAATCCGTGCGATTTCTTTTTATGGGGATTCCTAAAAGAGAAAGTGCAGCGAAGGAGGCCAGAAAATGTGGTGCAGCTCAGAGCCCTTCTAGTGGAGTTGTGCCGTGCGCTCTCTGAAGACTTGTGTCGAAAAGTGGTGACGAATATAAGGGTTCGTTTGCAAGAGGTTGTGAGGCAAAACGGCGGTCGTATGGAACATGTTCTGCATTAGAGATAAAATTGCAAATCCTAATTATTAATTCTGTATAATTTTGTAAAGCTTTATTACATGGACATCATTTTATTTTTACTTCAATTTTTATTGTACCTGAGTTTTTTAATGTACTTCACTCCCACCCCTTCTACTAATGAAGTTCAACCGTTCTCCACACAGATCCAAGACCGCGTATACAGTCATAGTAGCCTCACCGTCACAGTACGTTCCAAAAATATGTTCGCGTTTTCCAATGACGAAAGAGCATTCAATATTGCATCATTTTCGCACAGGTACTGTCGTCCATTTGCCTACGTCGTATTCCGGTTTTCTCCACCAGCTTCTATTCGCCTCTCTGTAAAGGCTAGTGACAGGGCTGTCTTAGCTCTTTTCTGGGAACATTAATTTCTGTTAGGAATTGGACATCTACGTAAAATTATACCCATAAAACTGTTTAAAATAACTTAAATAAAAGGGCCTCGTTAAGTAATTAACTGTCACGTGATTTCCCTCCTTTCTACGATCCTGCGACATAACCACTTGGACGGACAGTAGATAGCATGTCTGAGTAATTTTATCTTTCGGATCGAGCAGAAGTGAAGATTGAATTTACAGTACGTAAGGTACTCTTTTACAGAGTAGGTACAAAATTATTTCAACATGAGTTACTAGTACGAAGGACGAAACTGGTAATTGGTATTACACACATTAGAACTGGAGTCTGTATCAAAATGAACCGCCACCATTTTGAAAAATGTGTTTAAATAACCATATTATGATTATTTTTCAATTTAACTTCATTCTCTATATTGTACGCTAATGTGCTATAGACAGTATAATATACACTGCATAATGAATACGTCCGTATGGACAGCTCAGTTCGTGAGTAAAAACACTCATTTTAATACTGTACTGTATTCTGACTAAACAAAAACCTAATGAAAATTATAAAACTCAAAAGCGTGATATTTCCTAGTTTACGTAAATGGATGAACTACTTTTCTTCCCTCCTATACCTAGTAAAGTGATTTGTTTGTATATTACGCCATCGAACTCCAGTCGTGGAAGGGATAGCAACCGTTGATCCAAAGGTATTGTGACAACGACGTGAGATTCGAACTCACGACCAGCGTCCCGCGAGAGAGCATATCGCGCGGGCTTCACGGGGAAAGGGGAAAGGAGCCTACACGCGAGGGAAGGCTGCGCGCGCAGCTGCTACTTAAAGCAGTGAATGTGGAACGACCTTCCCGACGATTCCAGAAGTCCGTCGAAGTGGAGATATCGAGATAATTCTCTACACACCTGTAGAAATTTCTCGCAACTATGATTTTGCTATAAAAGAAGAAGCGCCAGCGAACTCGAGCAGAGTTTCCAGTTTTTCAGTTGATTAGTCAGCCAGTCAGTGAGAGAGCCAGAGCAAGCAAGCCAGTCTTGTGTACCGGAGTTCGACTCGAGTGTGCGTCCGCATCTGCGTCAGCATCCGAAGGCCTGAGTTCGAGTGCAGTGGACCGCAGTTGGAGGGACCTGAGTTCGAGTGCAGTGGACCGCAGTTGGAGGGACCTGAGTTCGAGTGCAGTGGACCGCAGTTGGAGGGACCCGAGTTCGAGTGCAGTGAACTGTCTCTGAAGGTCTGTGGTTCGAGATACTGTGAACTCGAGTGACTGAGATAGAAGAACTGTGAACTGAGAACTGATAGTTCTGATTTGTAAATAGTGCTTTGTAAATATTAGTTAAGATTAACAGTTCATTGTTGTTCGTACTAGTCCAAGTAAATTGTCATTGTCGTCGGTGGAGTTTTATAACGAATATTGTGTTGAGTGAAAATCCAATTGCTGACGAGAGCGTTTAAGGCGAATTGTAGAAAGGAATTATTGTTTTGACGAATAAATTACATTGTTGTAACTAATAAAATTCACAGTATAGCCAGGTTAATATCAGAAATGTTAGTAAAAATAAAATGAAATCCCTGTTCAAATCAATAGGTGTTACGTGTAAAATAAATGGTATGACATTTCGTGTGCCACCCTGTAGCTTTTGGGGTATGAATTCGAATCTCGCTTGGGCAGATTACTCAGGTTCATCTGCTGTTTTCCCCTACTGTAAGGCGAATGTCAGGTAATCGTTGTTGAATCTCGGTCTCAACTTGCCAAGATAACATCTCGGTGTCGCCAATTTATTTGAGAAGTATAACTATTTTTATCTCTTTTCCATGTTTTTATCCCCATTTTTTATGTTATAAGCAACTATTTGTACTGTCTACTGTAATTGGAGCTTTGCACTATTCTAGACATATAAATAAATAAATTCCGCTGACGCAAGGTAATTAAAACAATAAATTAAAATTGGCAGCTGATTTCTTTCCCTTAGTTTAACCTCTCCTTTTTAGGTTCATTTATACGACGCACGTCACCCGGGCCTTACAGGGCCGCCACCTGTCGGGAGAGGAATTAATCTATTGGATCACATACATACTTTTTTGACCACGCAAGGACATGGAGGCCCTGTCCGATGCCAGGGCCACCTCCGATACAACACAAACATTTAAGACATTACACAGCATTCACTCACACATATGAAAGGATTAAGGGAAGGGTCGCCGTCCATGGCCGGACTTTCAAGAGGTACAATCCCGGCATTTGCCTGGAAATAACTGAGGAAACCATGAAAAACCTCAGTTAGGATTGCTGGCCCCTGGGATCGAACCCCGGACCTCCCGAATTCAAGGCCAGCCCTCTAGCACGTCGCTAGCCCGCTCGGTGGCAGCTGATTTAATTAATACAGGGACATCACTTTATTTTTACCAACATTTTTAACATTAACCTGGCTATACTCGGAAACACTCTTGCCCCCTTCCATTACAGGAGTTTGATGTTACTAGTGCAATATGTAAACAAATCATTTTACTAGGTATAGGAGGAGAGAAAAGTAGTGTATCCATTTATGTTGTAGGGAAATACGATATTACGATTTTCAGTTTGATCATCACTTTTACGGAATTTATCAAAATACAGTAGAATAGTAACATTTTTTTTTTTTTCAAAAACTCAACTTTTCAGGCGGCTATGTTCGTTATGTAATGACTACTTTATTTAGCATATTAATTATTGATGTTATCATACAATACAGAGAGTGCATTTTAATTGAGGGGCTCATAAGTAAAGGGCTGTAAGTGCACTTAAGTTACTTTTGAGAAAATGGGATTTAAATATTTAAGCTTTCGTAAAATCGGTGAAATTTTTTATTTAAATTTTAATGTGTGATGCGATTAAAATATCCCTTTGCCACTAAAATTTTAGATGCTTTAGTTTACACTGAATGCACTTAACTCATGTTATTACAAATGTCACTAGCATTCCTTTGCTTCTAGCCACCTCAATTCAAAAAAAGCTAATCTGAATTTTTAAACAAGTTGCTGAAAATGGTTGCCGTTCATTACAATGCAGGCTTCAATTCAGTACGCATATTATTAAAAACATTTTGAAGCATATTCTCTGAAATTGAATTTATCGTTTCTTGAATATAATTTTTAGTACGATATTATTAATATAGGTTCTTTCTTCTATAGAAAACGCAATCATATTTATGAAACACACTATACACTGCAGTGTTTACTTCACTGCTTGAAGACTTCGAATGCAACAGCGGCCGTAAGTTTGTGTGTCTGACGGGAGCAAGGACATTAGTGAAGGGGTGAGGGTGAAGTACATTCAGAAATGCAGGTACAATAAAATGCAAGTAAAAATAAAATGATGTCCCTGTATAAATGACACTCTGGAGGAAATTAAACGCAGAATAAATATGGGAAATGCCTGTTATTATTCGGTTGAGAAGCTTTTGTCATCCAGTTTGCTGTCAAAAAATCTGAAAGTTAAAATTTATAAAACAGTTATATTACCGGTTGTTCTTTATGGTTGTGAAACTTGGACTCTCACTTTGAGAGAGGAATAGAGATTAAGGGTGTTTGAGAATAAGATTCTTAGAAAATATTTGGATCCAGACGTTTTAGATGGGCAGGGCATGTAGCACGTATGGACTAATCCAGAAATGCATATAGAGTGTTAGTTGGGAGACCGGAGGAAAAAGACCTTTAGGGAGGCCGAGACGTAGATGGGAGGATAATATTAAAATGGATTTGAGGGAGGTGGGGTGTGATGATAGAGACTGGATTAATCTTGCACAGGATAGGGATCGATGGCGGGCTTATGTGAGGGCGGCAATGAACCTTCGGATTCCTTAAAAGCCATTTGTAAGTAAGTAAGTAAGGAAAATATTTGGGGCTAAGAGGGATGAAGTTACAGGAGAATGGAGAAAGTTACACAACGCAGAACTGCACGCATTGTATTGTTCACCTGACATAATTAGGAACAATAAATCCAGATGTTTGAGATGGGCAGGACATGTAGCACGTATGGGCGAATCCAGAAATGCATATAGAGTGTTAGTTGGGAGGCCGGAGGGAAAAAGACCTTTGGAGAGGCCGAGACGTAGATGGAAGGATAATATTAAAATGGATTTGAGGGAGATGGGATATGATGATAGAAACTGGATAAATCTTGCACAGAATAGGGACCTATGGCGGGCTTATGTGAGGGCGGCAATGAACCTTCGGGTTCCTTAAAAGCTATTTGTAAGTAAGCAAGTAAGTGTCTTAGGATAATAAATGATTATGAAATGTTTCGTGGACTATAAAACAATTTTTATCTCGAAAAGGAAGCAAAATCGAGCAAAATGATATTAAACTTTTTTGTTTGAAATACCCGAAAGAATAATTCCCTGAAATTAATGACGTTACTTACGGTTCACTCTGTATAGCCTACATAAACCATATAGGCTAACCGATATTTCCATGACAACTATGTCGAAAACCTCAATGTCAATCACAGAACAACGAAATAATAGAAGTGCACGGCGCGTGTTACAATGGGGAAGCAGAGAACAACCGATGCGCTCCTGGTAGCCAGCCTGTGAAGCTTTCCATTTGAACATATGAGTGCGAAATTGGTGGGTTTTCTTTATGAAATTATAAGGTTTGTTAAAGAGTAATGTTATTTATTTTGGAGTGTTTATGCTATTTAATTAAGAAAATAAGTAATAACTTCATGCACTATCACCTTTACTTTTTAACTTTGCTCTTGAGTTTGCCATTAGGAACGTCCAGGATAACAGAGAGGGTTTGGAATTGAACGGGTTACATCAGCTACTTGTCTATGCGGATGACGTGAATATGTTAGGAGAAAATCCACAAACGATTAGGGAAAACACGGGAATTTTACTGGAAGCAAGTAAAGAGATCGGTTTGGAAGTAAATCCCGAAAAGACAAAGTATATGATTATGTCTCGTGACGAGAACATTGTACGAAATAGAAGTATAAAAATTGGAAATTTATCCTTTGAAGAGGCGGAGAAGTTCAAATATCTTGGAGCAACAGTAACAAATATAAATGATACTCGGGGATAAATATGGGAAATGCCTTTTATTATTCGGTCGAGAAGCTTTTATCATCCATTCTGCTGCCAAAAAATCTGAAAGTTAGAGTATATAAAACAGTTATATTACCGGTTGTTCTTTATGGTTGTGAAACTTGGACTCTCACTTTGAGAGAGGAACAGAGATTAAGGGTGTTTGAGAATAAGGTGCTTAGGGAAAATATTTGGGGCCAAGAGGGATGAAGTTACAGGAGAATGGAGAAAGTTACACAACACAGAACTGCACGCATTGTATTCTTCATCTGACATAATTAGGAACATTAAATCCAGACGTTTGAGATGGGCAGGGCATGTAGCACGTTTGGGCGAATCCAGAAATGCATATAGAGTGTTAGTTGGGAGGCCGGAGGGAAAAAGACCTTTAGGGAGGCCGAGACGTAGATGGGAAGATAATATTAAAATTGATTTGAGGGAGGTGGAATATGATGATAGAGAATGGATTAATCTTGCTCAGGATAGGGACCAATGGCGGGCTTATGTGAGGGCGGCATTGAACCTCCGGGTTCCTTAAAAGCCAGTAAGTAATAAGTAAGTAATAACTTCATTGGGACTAGAATAAATAAAACAACTGAAGAAATTTTCACTCATTTTCTTAATTAAATAACATAAACACACAAACGACTCATAACATCTTCAACAGTTTGTCATCTCAAAACAAATATGGTGGTTCTTTGTTGTTCTGTATGTCTTTCTCACCAGCAACCAATCAGAAAATTCCATTGAAACATTTAGCGCTACTGGTGGCCGGACAACAAAACAGTGACCTGCCCTGTCGTGCTACCAGAAACTTCTATCTCAGTTTCAGCCCTCTGATGTCAATCGGGAAATCTCAAAGCACATTAAATAGAGAATAGAGCGAGACGGGCCACGTGGAAAACCATGAGGAACGGGAATCAACTTAGACTTCTGTTTCCATGGTAACACGACTCTGGTGACCTGGATTACAGCATCGGGAGCGACCTGTCAAGCGGCAAGCATCTATTGCCTGATTGCGTCTGAATCAGGATCGATCCACAGAATCACTCCAGTACCGTGTCTCGTAAATAAATAAATAAAATAAACCCACACCGCTATAGCCCATTAAGAGCCATGTCTCACCAATCTACTGTTGGCCTCACGTCCACGTGCTTCCTCAGAGGTGGACGATCATCCAACTAGAAAATAAGTATTGTTTGGTCAGCACGAGCTTTAACTGGATTTCGCTACCTATCGTAGCTCCCTAAATGCACGATGCTGGGTGGGCAACGGTCCCATACACCGGCCGAAATTTTGATGAAACAATTTCTTTCTCCATTAGAACTCGAACCAGCGCGCATTCCGTAACGCGAGTCCTAGGTTTGATGCCTTAGACCACGACGCCACGGCGCGGGACATCCTATCTTGTGTTGAAATACAACATGGGTTATTACTAAGGAGCTGATTTCTATGTAATTAAATATTGTTTTTGCCTGTGATAAAACACAATTAACAAATATATTATTTTAATGTACCGAAGTACATATGATATTTCCATGCAGATATTCTGCGTCATCATACGATGAAAGAGTAATGGAACGGAGAAAAATTCTCTCCGGCGCCGGGATTTGAACCCGGGTCCCGGATCCCGGCCAACTAGTCACTCATATCGAGTGCACCTCAGCACATGTGTGGACTTCGGTCCTGCGTTCATAGACATCTATGACGTAGTGCAGAGGGCGGCCACTAGAGGGAACCCAAGAGTTGGAGCTTAATCTGAGACGATTCTAACCGGCGTCGGAGTTGTATCCGGTGTGGCTTAGTGGATAAAGCATCAGCACGTAGAGCTGAAAACCCGGGTTCAAATCCCGGCGCCGGAGAGAATTTTTCTCCGTTCCATTACTCTTTCATCGTACAATTAACAAAGTTAAAAATTCCGAACATGAAGTTTCAAGTTTAAAACCTGAATTTTATTTCACATAAAAACATATTTTCACAAGAAAATTATGTAAATACATATTTTCAGGAAATCTATTTTAAATACATAAATCTTGGAGTTTTTTACTTAAATATTTTTTTACAATAACTTTTAAATATTTTAATACTAAATCAATTATATCACTCAGAAGTACGTTATCTTTTTAAGAATTCTTGGTTGCTTCGTGTTTCTAAGCACTGTGTGGTGTATCTGTGATCCATTTTTGTAATAGTATCGCCTCAAGTTCTGAGAACTGCTAGGCAGCATATCAATGTTATTATTAGAGAATAAATTAACATGGACAAGGAGGAGAGATCTTGCAACACCTATAATTAGGAATGTTTATTGTTGCTGAAGATGATTTCATTCCACGCTTTGTTTGTGAAACACAACAGATAAGAGCTCGGGTATGAACATTACTTAATTTAAACAAATCTCTCGCCTCTCGCTCATGTCTATCAAGTACGGCAATATATCTTGAAACTTGAAACATCCAAAAACCTGTTGTCTGAAACAGGGAGGTGCGTGTCGTGGAAATTAAACTACCCTCGCTATCAGGTTCAGATGTGCACATACTAAGGACAAATTCCAGAATGTGTTTGGGAAAAACAGTGGATATAAAAAAAAATGTGTAAAGTTGCTCAGGTATTAAAGGATGTGCCTGTAGGTGAAATTGACGATGTTTGTGTTTGTGACATTCCTCTCTTTAAATATGCACATCTGACGTCCTGTGATGTGAAAAGATCGTTTTCACAGTATAAGTCGTTGTTCAGAGATAATCGGCATGCATTTGTGATGGAGAATTTGGAGATGACCTTTGTTGTTCACTGCAATTCTCGGCCAACTACTAGCTCTCAAATATGGTTGGTCAGTACTTAGTAATTTTTTTTTCAAGCTAAGTAAGGTATTTTTGTCATATTTTAAAAATATGTATTTTTTTTTATTTTTAGCAAATATTTTTGTACTTTTTAGCACATAAAAAATAAATATATTTAAATTTTTTAGCACACAAAATCCGCTCCCTAGTTATTACAAACAACAAGAACACTTATCCTTCCCAACATCATGCTCTCAGGGTCGATCTGGGCTTATTTTGTTAGCATTATCTCACAGTCAATTGGCTAGTCTCCTACATTGAGACAACTCATACTGCCTGTGGTTTTCCGTGTTTTCCTGAGGCTCTAAAACAACGGGATGAGCCCTGAAAGAAATGGACCACGAACCTACAGTTCTTTTAGCCACCGGCGTAGCTCAGTCGGCTAAGGTGCTTGCCTGCCGATCCGAAGTTGCGTTCGGGCGCGGATTCGATTCCCGCTTGGGCTGATTATCTGGTAAGGTTTTTTTTCCGAGGCTTTCCCCAACCGTAAGCCAAATGTTAGGTAACCTATGGCGAATCCTCGATCTCATCTCGCCAAATATCATCTCGCTATCACCAGTCTCATCGACGCTAAATAACCTCTTACTTTATATTTAGATCTACTTACTTACAAATGCCTTTTAAGGAACCCGGAGGTTCATTGCCGCTCTCACATAAACCCGCCATCGGTCCCTATCCTGTGCAGTCTCTATCAATATCCCATCTCTATCAATATCCCACGTCCTTCAAATCCATTTTAATATTATCCTCCCATCTACGTCTCGGGTCGACCTGGTTGGCGAGTTGGTATAGCGCTGGCCTTCTATGCCCAAGGTTGCGGGTCCGATCTCCGGGCCAGGTCGATGGCATTTAAGTGTGCTTAAATGCGACAGGCTCATGTCAGTAGATTTACTGGCATGTAAAAGAACTCCTGCGAGACAAAATTCCGGCACATCCGGTGACGCTGATATAACCTTTGCAGTTGCGAGCGTCGTTAAATAAAACATAACATTTAACATTCTACGTCTCGGCCTCCCCAAAGATCTTTTTCCCTTCGGCCTCCCAACTAACACTCTATTTGTGCAATGACTTGATGGTGCTCTACCTCCGTGCCAGCCATGCGCCTTCACAGCGCGTGAAGAGGAGCCATTTAGATGTATGAAATTGTTTGGTCCTTGCAATTAACCCCTCTTCTCGCGTTCCGAAGTTATGGAACTATCGTGACGTCACTGAGTATAATACCTCACTAACGCTGAAATAATATCCATATCCGTTTTCGATTCGCCTCTAAATCCATCGGACTTTCACACCGATGAATGCTCTTGACGTCACAGATTGCCCCGATGAGATAATGATAGCTGTTGAGTTTGGAACGAATTGAATTAAATGGGGCGCAGGATTTGTGTGATCATTAACTAAGATATAATTGTCATTCATTGGCACCGGGTCGATCTGTACATTATGGACCTGTGGGAGATGTATTGGAACTGCTGTACTAAAAATGAAATGATGAATTTCAATAAAGTGGAAGAAACAAATGGCACACTGCATCTGTTCAACATATCTTCATCTATTCTGACTAGGGAAATAGCTCACACACCCGTTGCTAACAAAGACTTACACAACAATCTTACTCTTCTTCAAGGGCTACAATCGACGAAGATATTTCGACTTCTCTTTGATCCAACATTAAATACAGGGACATCATTTTATTTTTACTTCAATTTTTATTGTACCTGAGATTATGAATGTACTTCACTCCCACCCCTTCTACTAGTGACGTTTCAACTGATCTGCACACAGAACCAAGACCGCAGTGAGTATAGTATGTTTCAGAAATACGTTCGCGTTTTCCAGTGATGAAAGAGCTTTCAATATTGAATCATATTTTCGCACAGGTACTGTCGTCCGTTTGCCTACGTCGCATCCCTGTTACCCCCACCTGCTTCTGCTCGCCCCTCTCTAAGTGCTAGTGGCTGGGCTATCTTAGATCTTTTCTGAAAACAATAATTTCTGTTAGGAATTGGACGTCTACTTAATATTATACAACTGTTTAAAATAACTTAAATAAAAGAGTCTTGTTCGGTAATTAACTGTAACGTGATTTTCCCCCTTTCTACCATCCTGCGACATAACCACTTGGATGGACAGTAGATAGCATGTCTGAATAATTTTATCTGTGTGGGTCGAGCAGAAGTGAAGATTGAATTTACAGTACGTAAGGTACTCTTTTATAGAGTAGGTACAGAATTATTTCAACTTGAGTTACTAGTACGGAGGACGAAAGTGGTAATAATTGGAATTAGATGCAATAGTCTATAGTGCGATAATATGCACAAAAGAACTGAAGCTTGTATCGAAATGAACAGCCACCATTTTCAAAAATGTGTTTAAATATCCATATTATGATTATTATGATTATTTTTCAATTTAACTTCATTCTCTATAATGTACGCTAATGTGTTGTACACAGTATAATATATAATGCACAATGAATGCATTCGCATGGATAGCTCAGTTCGTGAGTAAAAGCACTTATTGTTAATACAGTACTGTATTTTGATTAAACAAAAACCTAATGAAAATTATGAAACTCAAAATTGCGATATTTTTTTAGTTTACGTAAATGGATGAACTACTTTTCTTCCCTCCTATACCTAGTAAAGTGATTTGTTTGTATTTTACGCCAGTATCATCGAACTCCAATCGTGGAAGGGGTTAGCAAACAGTATTTCCGGTTCTCGATCCGTTAATTCAAAAGTATAGCCAGGTTAATATTAAAAATGTTATTAAAAATAAAATGATGTCCCTGTACTTTCATATGGCGGGCGTCTATTTGTTTTCTTCTTTAGGCATAACAACATGATCTAAATAATTTCGCTTTATTTTAGACCAAACTTAGATTCTTTCACATATCGAGGCTCTGAAGCTAGCGGGTTCAAACCAGACCGAGGACGATAAAAGCTTTAGCATTGGTTCCTCCTGGGAGAAAATAAGTTCTGAGTCGTAGATTTATGGCACGTAACAATCCTGTTCCTAATATAGAGTCGGTCATTTTTGTCCCACGTTGAATTTCGATAGTAGGCCTATATAACCTCTGCAGATAAAATACTACTAGACTCACTTAATGTTTGTGTTTTTAAAGGAAATGCAATCCAATTGATTAGTGCCTATATATTTAGCACAATTTCTTAACCTTTGAGGTCGTAATTGGAAATATATAACTGTAAGTGTTTTGCAGAATGAACTTTCGGAATCTACTGATCACTGATAATGTTGGATAATAAGAACTAATTAGTGAAGTAGCCGTCTGTAAATACATTACGTTAATCCGTGGAAGAAACTAGTTCGTACCTGACGTAAATAGTCTGCATATAATTTCATGCAGTGCACTGAGCAATGATAACAGCGATTAGACTGTAGTAAATTACTTCTGAGAATCAAAACAAATAATTGCAGCCGGTAGCAGACAGCTGTTAACTGATCATTTCCTATTGACTAACAACAGTAGAGAGCACGCAGTGCATAGAACACAAAACGTTGCACATTGCATACGAGTACAGGGGGATCCAGAAATATGTGTACACTTTCAAAGATGTAATAATGATTCTCAAAGTTTAACGGTCTTACTAAAGACTTATGCAGAGTTGAGACAGAAAACGTTACTAATAAACAGAGACCGGAACTTTGGCAGAATGCCTTTTTAAATGTGTTAAATCTATCTTCATTTTGAAAGTACTGTAAATCTGTATGAATCAGGGGTGATTTCTCAGGGCATGCTATGCTTTCTGCGCAAGCCCAATATTTTCGTAGAATGTATATTCCTCAAAATGGCGTTACGTACATTAAAATTTATTTTGATTCTTGGAATACTGTATACTGTCTTCGCGCTACGAGTTGGCGCGGGGAGTAGATAGGCGGGACGGGGGAACTTCACGCTACACTCTGACCTGAAAACTTCAGTCCACTTACTTGGCTACAAGGGAACGGAGTCAGACATAAAAGATTCCGCATCTTCGGTGCTGTCGCTATGACTATCATTATCACATTTTTCAAAATTTCTGGAGTATGATCTGTCCACGATAATCGTCTGTTTATGTTCCAGCCGTGTATATTAATTCGAATCTCTCAACAAAGCCATTAGCCCCACCGCCCCCATCCTGATGGACAACAATGAGTGTTCTGGACACATTTACGGTAGTCAAAACTCCCGTAACATTTTTATCCTGCCAGCACTTGGGAAACGTTAAATTGGTAGGCCTATCTATCCGCATTTCGTCCAGATACAAAATCGGTTTTTCCACTTTCCTAAGCTTTCTTATTTGCTGTAGATATCTTCACGTATTCCAATTTACAGTGTTTTCCTCAATTTTTTTTTGCTGTACACTTCTTCCACCTGAAATCCTTTTTCTTCAGTATTCGTCTTAATGTTGTCTTTCATTTCAAATCAATTTTCTCTTGTAAAAGGGTAGACGTTTGTTGCAGCTTGGTACTATTTTTTTACTTGTTATTTAACGACATTGTAATAACTACTAGCTTCTTCAGTGTCGATTGAATTGAAGATTGCGAGATAGTATTTGGCGAAATGAAACCAAGGATTTTCCATAGATTACCTGACATTCGCCTACCGCTTGGGAAAACCTCGGAAAAACCCAACCAGGTAGTCAGCGCAAACGGGAATCGAACTCACTCCCGAGCACAACTGCAGATCAGCAGGCAAACGCGCTACCTCCTCAGCTACGACGATGGCCCTCTTTCTTTTTCAAATAAAATTTCTCAATTATATCTTTTTTGTCAATCTCCCGTCGAAGTTATCTACATTTGCGTTTCGGTAGTCTGGACTTTTACATTTTTTTTTCTCCCTCAGGTGTCGACAACGCACTTTCTTCTGTGCAGTCTTTCATTTCATTCCTTATACGCTGTATTGTTCTTGTGGATAGATTAGAGTACTTTTCTACCTTTGCTGTAGGCTTCGTAAGAGGAATGCAAAGGCACTGTTGTTCTTTTTCTTCATCAAAGAAATATTTTGCACTTCTAATAATATTCCTTTCTTCGCTATAGATTGTCAATCCTTGTTTACTCTTTGTCGACATATTTACAATAAACAAAAAACTGCTATAAACCTAAATAACAGTATATAATAACATAAATTCTATTAACCATATTATTATCAACACTATTAACACGAAAAGCAAAGAATAACTAAATCAATACAAGAATTGTGGTATACTGAAAACAATTGTCTTGTTGAAACTAATAAAACACTACAGTAAAAACCCCACTATTATTTTCACAAAGTCGCAAAGATTCATAGACACGTGCAGTAGATGTTTGTGAAACAGGAATATTGCAGTGAACAGCGCGGTGCGCATGCGCGACTGTTTCCCCTCCGCCCCGTCTAAGTACTTCAGCCGCCTTCTCCTGGCGTGACAACAGTAGGCGTAATATCATCCGCAGGTTGTACACCGCAAGTATCGCAACGCTTGCTCATTTCTCGGAGCTACAGGAAAGACGTAGAAATAGCGAGGATATGATGCGCGCGCAAGTGCCTTCCTCCTTGGTCCGTCCTAGGCTCACATGCTTCTGTTATGTGTTGTTTGAAGCTCTGGTCCGAGAGCTACACTAACGACTATTTAACGTTACACAGAGCAGTATTGACAGCGGGAATGTGCTGTGATTTGCAATGTAGTTGTATGAGCGGAATGCATGTGTTAGCTGCTGCATGTATTATTAATTCTTAAACATTAATTTCAAGTATTGCAATGAGTTCGGAATTGTGTTTCATTGAAACCTTATTATTAAATCCATTTTCCCGAAGGACTATTCAAGAGAAGACAGACATTATAGAGAATATGTGCGCTCGTTCAGTGCAGCTCAATACAACAATGTGCATCGGTTGGCAGGGTCGAGAAAACTAAATAAACTGTTTTGTTGGCCATGTTTGTTATATTATATCGAACTTGTACATCTGATAAGCGAATGTGATCCATGACTCATAATGATTTGATAATTATAAAATAAATTATTTATGTGGGTCTGATTATTTTTATTAATTATGAATTATTATATCCTCCCATCTTCCCTATGAATAAAAGAGCAAGCCTAACTTTCGTGACTAGCATTCGCCCCTGGTACGAATTATACCTTTGTGATTGAAATGTCACAGTTTTATGTTGCCTTTTCTGCCTTTTTAAATATAAATGCCTAATTTACAAAATAAATGCTTTTTTGCCTCTATTTGATTATTTATCTATTATTTATTAATTTATTATTAAAAATTACCTACAGGTATATTTTAATTTATTTCTATAACCGCTGTAATGAAAGTGACTTCACCGAATGTAAAGAGTGCGTCAGAAAGAACGGATGGATTTCAAACTATCGATACGCAACGAGGAGAGAGATATAGTGAGGGGGACCACGACTGTTGGGTCAGCCATAGAATGCAGTTTCAGTTGAGAACATGGTGTTGGTCTGGTGTACAACGTGCTTTCATCGCAGAGACATTTTTGAAAAATGAAGAGTCTGTGATCGCCACTCAGGACTCATTTCGACATCGGATGTCACGCTAGGATTCCAACTCGGAATACAATTTTGCGGCGGAGGCTTCATTTTCACAGGTTCAACATTTAAGAAGAAATCACCTGGACGAAATTCTATTGCACTGAGATTGTCCGAGGCTAAGGTAAGATCTCGCGCCCTGCGACTTCTTTCTTTGGGACCATTTGAAGGAGTAAGTTTGTAAACATCGATCACATACACTGGACGAACTGAAGACAGCGATTCGTGAAGAAATCGTGGCAATTGCACCAGCTATGACTGTGAAAGTGATGGCGAACATCAGAAAACGCCTCGATGCCTGTATTGAAAGCCAAGGACATCATATGGATAATGTTGTTTTCCATAAATAAACTGCATGTATTGGTGAATATGTTGATAACAATAAATTTTTGATTTGATGAATCTTTACAATTTTCTTGCCATGTGAAATCCATCCGTCCTTTCTGACGCACCCTGTATATTATTGTCTTTCTATCGCTTGTGTTTATTTGACAAGGCAACAATGAGTGCGGGTCTAACGTTATTTTTCTTTCAGTTTTCATTGCGGCGTTGTTGTAGCTAGCTAAATATTTCATATCGCAACATATCAGTACAATCAAACACAAAAATGCACTTTCCAAGGCTACTGGGAAGAAGATTTCTTTGCTTCCAACAGTAATTGCAACATCGAGTCGAAAATCTCAATTTACATTCGACTTGTATAAAGATTTTCTTGCTGCCGAAATCCCTTTGTGAAAAGTGCAAGGTTGTGGGTTAGTGCAAGGTTTTTGTAATTTCCTTTTATTGCGTATTTTAGCTATTTATAATGTATTTTTGCCTGCCTATTTTAGCTATTTATGATGCCTTTTTGCCTACCTTTTTTAATGATTCATAATGCCTAAACTTCCGGTCTCTGCGTAATAAACCATGCATAAGCGATGGATGTATAAACAGCCTGTAACTATACATAGGAATTGCTTTGCTGTAGTTATATACACGAAATCCCTTGCTCAAGCGTTGTATATTGAGAAAAAATGGCCGCCCATCTAACAGCTGTTCGTATCGATTGTCATTTTATAATTATGGTTGCCTTGTAACCACAGAAGAAGAAGCCAAAGAACACAAATTAGAATAATATTGCTGTAGCTGTAGCACAGTCTAATATACATACAGTCGCGCAACTCCGACATTTTTTTTGCCAATATTCGACAGCTGATGATACAGTAGCGCTCCAGCGGCAGGCAAGTTAAATGTATGTATAGTACATAATATACGGTACCATGATAACACAGCATAGAAATGATCAGTGTAGTTTGACATTTTTATGCCATACAGTATCTGTATGTGGTTCTTATTAATTTTATTTTAGAAACCTACAAGACTTTTACACCCAGTTAAGATGAAAAAAAGTTATAAATCCGAGAAATTGAGAATAAACTTAAATCCTTCTGCATCTTACTTTCAAGTGAATCATAATAGTAATAGTAATTTATTTACCATAAAGATTTTTACAAATCATGGCTTCGTCAATCTTATTTCTAGATCTTAATCCAGTTTCTGATTATACTATAGGCATATTTATGAATTTATGCTCGACCATGCCGAAATGTAGTAATTATACACCTGGTAGCAGACCTTTAATGCATGTCATTAAAGTACACTTACTCATTAAAGGTCAGGTCTTTCAACCAATGACGACTCAGGTTACAACTGTTCAGCCAATGACAGGTCAGCTTTCTACCGTTATAAAACCGCAAGTATCGATTATTCTCGGATATGCAATCGAAAGAGAATTAGCGAAAAATCACGGAGGCTGGAAATCCAATACTGTCGCAGAAGGTTATGTTCTGTTACTATAATAATTAGCGTTAATTGTAAATAATATTCAAATAAATTCAATTTGTCATCTCGTTTTTCAATGTCTAATTTAATTTCAATGTTATCTCTGTAGGTTCTTATGGCCTAGCAAGGTCAATGTGGATATCTGTTCCTCGGAAAAAATCAATACTTTCGCGTCTGCGCACATCTCACAACATACGGGACATTGCTCCAGGTCAGATACAAATAAAATTAATAATACAAGTTAGAAATATGGTCGAGCATGAAAAGTCGTATGAAACTCGCCTATAATGGTAATTAAGAAGCTCGTATGAAAATTATGAAACTCGCTTGCGCTCGTTTCATAAATATCCATACTCACTTCTTAATTACCTTCATTATAGGCTCGTTGCATAATGAAGTATTATAACATTGTTATTGCAGGACATCTGCTGACACGATTTAAGAAGGATTACAACTAAGATAGTATAAAAATAATAGCAATAATACCAATAATAATAATAATAATAATAATAATAATAATAATAATAATAATAATAATAATAATAATAATGTTCTTAATAGCAATAACGACCTATATGCCTTCACAATGACATATTAGTACTTTCATGCAAGGTCTGAAGACATAAATTCCTGTACAGTATATGGCATATGATGCAGCAGCAACCTATTGACTATGTTTTTAAATTTCTTTTGTTTACTACTTATTATGTAGCTTGGAATTTGTTATACATGTTTATGCCTCTATGTACAATACTTTTAAGGCTTGTGGTAATTCTATGAGTGGACAAATACAAATGGATATGACTTTATGTTCTTGTTTGATACATGCGGTAGCCTGAATTCAGTTTGAATTTTGCTTTATTTTAGGAATGAAAAACACTGTTTCTAGAATGTATGTACAAGGCACGGGCAGAATTTTGAGTTCTCTAGACCAGCGTTTCTCAAACTTTTCTGAAGTGGGGACCACTTTTTTAAGTCAGAACAGTCCCGCGGACCACCTTACTCTTGTTCGCGTAGAGAGCAAATTTATCATTTATGTAGCATATTTTAATACCAGTATACTTAGATTTTAATGTAGAAATAATTAATTAAAATTAATTTAATTCAATTAATTTTATATTAGTATTAACTAATTAAGTTAATGTTAATAGAAGAAAATTTCTTATATCGTCATTTGCAAAAACATAAATAAAAAAATTAATGCAGAAACATGCCCGATTTTCAACAAATAAAGATGCAATTTTGCACGTTCTATTAATGGTGTATGACGTACAGTATGTGACCATTTGAATGTGCAGACTGGGTGTCAGCAAAACTATTAAGAAAGTCATAAATACATGAAAAGGTTCGGTACTTTGGTCCTGTTATGAATTCGGGTGGTCCCTAGCTGGGTAACAGGCACGGCGTCAGATTTGCACGCAAAATGACGAGAAAAACCACGTTCATAGTGCTTTAAATCCCTCTTTTGTTGCTGAGAGTAGAGTGGGAAGACGATAGACGGATAAGGTAAATAAATTTCATAAAATATCAGTACTGGGAGAAAAAGTGAAAGGCGATTGCCATATGTCATTCACGAACCTGAGATTTTCAGCTATAATGTGATACGCAATTCGATTGAATTTTATTTTTTCTTCTGTCTTTTTTGAAGGACCACAAGGGCAGACCTCGAGGACCACAGGTGGTCCGCGGACCATAGTTTGAGAAACGCTGTTCTAGACTTTTACACCTAGTAATGGGGATGCCAAATAACGTAGGTGTAACATTCCACAGAAGTTTCTTGCTTTCAGCATTATCATCCATTAACATAAGCCTACACTCTTCAAAATGAAGTGAACACAATGCGATATTATTGTAGGCGTACAATTAAATTTTGAGTAAAATGTCACATGTGAAGGACTGTGCCATCTCAAAAGATTTGAAGACTCTTGGAGTAGAGAGTGATCCGAGTGTTGTATCGCCATTATAAATTAATTAATCTGTTAATCAAAGGAAACCACAGAGTTAGGTAAACAGATATATTAAGTAATTGTTGTCAAGATATCAAATTTTAGAGTGACAGCTTCCGTTATCTGTGCATATTCACTTCACAGTCGTAAGATAAGGTCAGTTTGTAATGCTCTCTAGCTGTGAACGATGTAAGGGTTATTAAGTGTGTCACACTCAACCAGTCAATTGTCTTCTAAGCACAATTAGTCAAATTGACAAAAATTAATTATAGCTGTGTTCTGAGTGCCCCGTGTCTTCCTCAGTCGTGACGACACTTAATAACGGCAAGATAAGTTGATGAGACAGACTAATGCCCGATTTCTCCAAGTATTATTAGAACATTTAACGAATGTTAAACTCTAAACAGTTTACGATGAAAGAGTAATGGAACGGAGCTGAAAACTCGGGTTCAAATCCCGTTGCAGGAGAGAATTTTTCTCCGTTCCATTATTCTTTCATCGTATGATGACGCAGAATATCTGCATGGAAATATCATATGTACTTCGGTACATTAAAATAATATATATGATATACGTAAATCACTTCGTGATTTAAGACGGTGCTTATTCCGTCGGATCCTGGCCAACTAGTCACTCATAACGAGTGCACCTCAGCACATGTGTGTGTGGACTTCAGTCCTACGTTCATAGACATCTATGACGTAGTTCAGAGGGCGGCCACTAGAGGGAACCCAAGAGTTGGAACTTAAACTGAGACGATTCTGTCCGACACCGGGATGGGTATCCGGTGTGACTTAGTGGATAAAACATCAGCACGTAGAGCTGAAAACCCGGGTTCAAATTCCGGTGCCGGAGATAAATTTTTCTCTCGTATGATGACGCAGAATGTTTGCATGGAAATATCATATGTACTTCGGTACATTAAAATAATATATCTAAACAGTTTGGAAAATATAGTTTCATGTCTTCAACACTAGTTTGACTTAACAGATCATTAAGTGTTTGTTAACTTTAAATGTAGGATTTTAGGCAGTTAACTCATTTTACAGATAGTGAAATATGGCATATGACACCACAGCTGTTCAAACAGAAGTTGTGAAAATAATATTTTATGTCTCTCTTTAAGGAATATTTCATGAATGACATAACATAACATTTAAAAGACACTTTGAAAGCTGATATAGGGAGATAATCTCCAAAAGTGAACTGATTATCATATTGGCTGCTTATTTTGATACTGAGCTTTTATGTATTGAATAGTTAGAAAATGTGGGATCTCAATGTAGCAAGGTAACTAGGAATGATGATTTATATATTATGCATGATACTCAATTTGTGACAATATATTTATTTTCAAAAGAAGTAGGCCTCAAAATTTTACAAGAAATTTAAACCAGATTTGAATATCCTATAAACAGAAATAGACAACTTACTCCAATTCAACAACTACTATTTACTCTTGATTCTATGATACTGGCTCTTTTCAACTAACTATAGCCAATGTCAGTAGTGTTTGAAAATACACAGTGAGTATTAAAAAGATTCCAGCAGAAATTGCTTCTTTGAGAAGTCATATGTTAGCATTAATAGGCCTACTATAACCTTACTTTGTAATAATATTAGGCCTATTATTCAATAGTAGTAACCTACAACTTTCATTTGTCTTCTTCTTTATCGATCATAGCCTACTCTACCAGGTTATGATTTTATATATGTTTCATGACTTACTCTACAATACAGAATTTAAAGAATAACATCAGCCAATAAAAAATTGCCTTAGATGTGCAAAATCATTACCAACTGCTATTGAGTGGTTAAAATAATGTTAACGACTGTTATATTAAGTGTTGGTTGTTTTAAACAAAATGATGTTGAAGAAATGGAAAATACATTAACGAAAAATTAAAAATAAACAGGCTATTAATTTAACACCAGTTAAGCCAAATTAAACATTTCTTGGAGAAACGGGCCATAATGTACATCTTACAAATTACAATTAACAATAGAAACGTATACCCAGTACTACGGATCTTAGTTTTTGGGCTTGTTTTGGCCCATTGTGCGTCCTATAATGCAACGATTGTCCAAGTCCGATAGGTGGTCTGGGTGACATTCGTGAATCCGATGCTGACAAATGAACCATACTGCCTCACAGAGCCAGGTTCCATCTTCACAAGAGAACCTGATAAGCAATATGGCACGGATTCTCAACCCCGTATGTGATCTTGCACATGTTCCTAAAGCAGTGGTGACATTCCTCACTTGTATAGAAGAAAAAATGGTTATATCAACATGAGTCCGGAAATGCTTGGTTTCTGAGCAGGGCATACATTATGATCATAATGTACTCCGGGAAGTTTGTTTGCTGGAATTACGAGAGTCATTCCATAAGTCGTGGCAACTATGATCTTCCGAATAACCGAAAATGTGATTAGTTCAGTATATACGTTTGAAAAATTGTTGTATACTATACGGGATGCCACCGCCAGATTGCGTCTGTGTGCATTGGTGGCTAGTTGACAGCACACGCAAAAGTTAGTATGCTAGTGGCTGTGTTCCAAGATGGATGTAAGTAAAGTTGAACAGCAGTCATACGTGAAAATGGGAGACATTGGAACATCCTCCCTACTCGCCTGATCTCAGTCCATGAGATTTTGATATAATTCCGCAATTGAAGAAGCCGCTACGTGGGAAGCGATTTCCAAACAGGGAGGAAATCTTGACAGCGTTTCGACGAGAGGTGGTTACACATAGGCCTAGACGAATCACACACAGTCGATTGTATTTCAACGCCTGCATCATAGTTGGCAAAGATTTGTGAAAGCCTTGTGGGATTATTTTGAAGAGTGTTAGCTATGAGTAATGTACTTCGTTTACTTTTGTCAATAAAACAATGATTTCTAATTACGCAACTTTAAGTTTCCCTTACCCATTGCCTCCTGTACCCGGACCCAATTTGGTACTAGCATTGCGAAGTATATTTCAGTGAACTTCAGTCACATATAGTGAATTTCTATTCCTGCAGGTCTATTGGCTGATATGATATAAGTTGCCATGACTTAAGAAATGACCCTCGTATTATGATGCATTCTGCTCACAGTTCCTTGGCTTAGATGAACTGTTCATAATGTCCACCTCCTGTCTGAATACAGACCACAGCTCGTCATCTCATCGAGATCTCAACATGATTGGCCTCCACAATCACCAGATTTCAACCTATTATACTTATTTCTGTGAGGGCACTTAAAGTCGTTGGTGTATTCTATTTCTGTGGATAATGAAGGAATTCTCTGTCATCGGATTCTGCAAGTCAGTGAGACATTAAAAGTACTGGTGATAGAGCATAAATAACTGAAGAAAAAAGTCAAATGTTTTTTCTCTATCTGTCATGGTTTTCCCATGAAAAAAAAAGCGTTCTGTGAGTGTAATATTTTTAGACTGGTACTGGTGGTAGAGCATAAATAACTGAAGAAAAAAGCCAAATGTTTTTTCTCTAACTGTCATGGTTTTCCCATGAAAAAAGCGTTCTGCGAGTGTAACATTTTAGACTGGTACTGGTGGTAGAGCATGAATAACTGAAGAAAAAAGTCAAATGTTTTTTCTGTAACTGTCATGGTTTTCCCATGAAACAAAATGTTCTGTGAGTCTAACGCTTTTAGAAATAAGAATAGACAGACATTAGGCTACTTTGCCCGGTATGTAGTCTACACTGAAGCAGTCGTTTGTTACTTTATTGTGTATTGGTATGTGTTGCGTGTTGGGTGCAAGGTCATTGGCAATAACATTTGCGTTCAGTCGAAATGTAAACAAATAATGAAACTACTATCAATCTTAAAAACATGATATTTTACAAATTAAAAATAAAATTATAAAAAATAATTAAATTTCATTAGATATTTAGTTCAGTTTAACCCTGTATAACCATTCAATCCCCTTGAAAACCTGTACACCAGAACTCTAAAAACAGAGACACAGCTGCTAACAAGGGCTTAAATGAATATTAAATTTTATGTAATACATTTTTGACACATGGAAGTGTATTTTAAAGCAACAAATTGCTGAAAATTCACTTGTTTTCCACCATATTAAAACCACCCCCTCTCCTTAATTAAGCATCACAGTGTTCCCAGCCCACAGTTCGTGTGTTTTTCAGATTCAAGCGTCATTCTGATTTCGCCACGCTATATCATTCCCACGTGATATATGAGGTTCTGAATATCCATCACTATTTATAATTTGGTGACGTACCATTTGACTACGCTACATGTAGTGGATCTCTGTGAGCACGCATTCAGACGTCACCACTTTTGTCTCCCTGCAGGTATAGCGAACCCGGTCGGTGTAGGTGCAAAGATAACAATCTCATCATGTCGGTCCATTGAGCTCGTCTGTACGCGCTACAGTTGACGTCACTTTACGTCCGCTGATAACGTCATCGTGTGACACACAGACGCAAGAAGAACGTCTGTTTTGTAAGCTATTGGACGTCGCTACGTAATATGTGGGTTATTCAACGTACAATAAAATAAGAATAATTTTAATCATGGTTAAGCAATGAAACCGAGTCTGGCAGAAAAATATCTCTGAAATGTTTCACGTACTGAAATATTATTTCGATTAGATAATAATGTGGTATAATGCTATATTATATAATTTGAATGTAGTATTATGTAATACTCAGTTATTCATAGATTTCAAAAAGGCATATGACTCTAAACAGAGAAGTTTTATATAATATTCTTATTAAATTTGGTATTCCCAAGAAACTAGTTTGATTAATTAAAATGTCTCTCAGTGAAACTTACAGCAGAGTCCGTATAGGCCAGTTTCTGTCTGACGCTTTTCCAATTCACTGCGGGTTTAAAGCAAGGAGATCCACTATCACCTCTCTTTTTAACTTTGCTTTAGAATATGCCATTAGAAAAGTCCAGGATAACAGGGACAGTTTGGAATTGAGTGGGTTACATCAGCTGCTTGCTTATGCGGATGACGTGAATATGTTAGAATAAAATCCATAAATGATTAGTGAAAACACGGGAATTTTACTTGAAGCAAGTAAGGAAATGGATTTGGGAGCAAAGTATATGATTATTCCTGGTGACCAGAACATAGTACGAAATGGTTATATAAAAATTGGAAATTTAGCCTTTAAAAAGGTGGAAAAATTCAAGTACCTTGGAGCAACAGTAACAAATATAAATGACACTCAAGAGGAAATTAAACGCAGAATAAATATGGGAAATGCCTGTTATTATCCTGTTGAGAAGGTTTTGTCATCTAGTCTGCTCTCAAAAATTCTGAAAATTATAATTTATAAATCAGTTATATTACCGGTTGTTCTGTATGGTTGTGAAACTTGGACTCTCACTTTGAGAGAGGAACAGAGGTTAAGAGTGTTGGAGAATAAGGTGTTTAGGAAAATATTTTGGGCTAAGTGAGATTAAGTTACAGGAGAATGGAGAAAGTTACGCAGCGCAGAATTGCACGCACTGTATTCTTCACTTACTTACTTACTTACTTACTGGCTTTTAAGGAACCCGGAGGTTCATTGACGCCCTCACGTAAGCCCGCCACCGGTCCCTATCCTGAGCAAGATTAATCCATTCTCTATCATCATATCCCACTCCCCACAAATCCATTTTTATATTATCTTCCCATCTACGTCTCGGCCTCCCTAAAGGTCTTTTTCCCTCTGGCCTCCCAACTAACACTCTATATGCATTTCTGGATTCGTCAATACGTGCTACATGTCCTGCCCATCTCAAACATCTGGATTTAATGTTCCTAATTATGTCAGGTGAAGAATACAATGCGTGCAGTTCTGTGTTGTGTAACTTTCTCCATTCTCCTGTAACGTCATCCCTCTTAGCCCCAAATATTTTCCTAAGAACCTTATTCTCAAACATCCTTAACCTATGTTCCTCTCTCAAAATAAGAGTCCAAGTTTTACAACCATAAAGAACAACCAGTAATATAACTGTTTTATAAATTCTAACTTTCAGATTTTTGGACAGCAGACTGGATGATAAAAGCTTCTCAACCGAATAATAACAGGCATTCCCCATATTTATTCTGTGTTTAATTTCCTCCCGAGTATCATTTATATTTGTTACTGTTGCTCCAAGATATTTGAACTTCTCCACCTCTTCAAAAGATAAATTTCCAATTTTTATATTTCCATTTCGTACAATATTCTCGTCACGAGACATAATCATATACTTTTTCTTTTCGGGATTTACTTCCAAACCGATCTCTTTACTTACTTCCAGTAAAATTCTCGTGTTTTCCATAATCGTTTGTGGATCTTCTCCTAACATATTCACGTCATCCGCATAGACAAGCAGCTGATGTAACCCGTTCAATTCCAAACCTAACATAATTAGGAATATTAAATTCAGACGTTTATTTCTTGTTTTTAATATATGGTTGCATACATTTGTTGACAAAACAGGAAAACAATAGCCAATGTCGACAACAGATAACGCCTACATATTTTACCTATACGAGAACATCGAGGCAGATTAAATAGAGATTGGAGGCAGACGGACCGCTTGGAAAATACATTTCTGTTTCCATGGTACCAAGATGGATGTCAGAATAAACGTTTCATGTCAAAGCGTTATACTTTTTTCCTTTGTAGCCCGCCGTAGACTTCTCACGTCAGAAATTCAGAACGTCTTGCACACAAGCTACGAGCATGAAGCACTGTCCAATAGAAAGAGACTACCGAAGTGTGCAACGTGTAATGTAAACGTCGGTTTAGACTACGAGAGGTGTAGTAATTTATACAGTTCACTGCTCATACCATAAAAGTAGTTACAGTCTATAAACAGCAAATGAATAAAACATTTTATGAAAACGCTACGCGTTTCCAGAGAGCACTGTAACATATCTTCGGATAGGGTCTTCATATTCGACTTCAGAGAAAAGAGAATGAATAATATGTTTGGGAGTATTACGAAATCTGTTCTTTTTCCCATATATCAGCTTAATAATAAGAGTAATTAAAATTTCTTTAAATAAGATTTTACACTATTCAATGAATGTCGCATATAAAGATTTCAAAGCTTCAGACATCAAAGAGAATTGAAGGGTTCAGAGCTATAGTGGGCCAAGCGCCATTTATTAAAAACGGAGAAAACAAGGATTAAAGTTAAGCGAATACTATAGATTAATGAAGATTGACATATCATTTAGTTTGAATGTGTATACTTTATATTACTCGCTATATATTTCCATTGAATTCTGGTGATAACTTCATTTTAACCCTTGTTTTCTACGGTTTTAGTAAATGGCGCTTGGCCCACTATGGTTCTGAACCCTTCAATTACAAATATACGGTCACGCCCATTCCGCACAAGAAATATTGGTACAATGAGATAATTCACCGAATATTTTTGAACAAGGATTATTCACAACGCGGAGCAAATGCTAATTGAGATTTCCCGGTCTCTGATCGGGTCAAAAAAACCTGATAGAACTGATATTCTTGCGGTAAATTTCGGTGAATTTCGGAAGACCTTATTAGTCAAATCTACTCTCCTCACCTCCATGTTGATGCCCCCTGCGATCTTTTATGTTGTGAAAGAGAGAGTGTTGTGCGGAAAGCAACGGGATGTATAATAAATAATAGTGAATGCAGTTAAATACAAGGTGCAATCAATATATTCCCGAACTGTATTTATTGCCCTGTTAAACATACATGCGCGTGTCACTGAAGATCATTGCTTCCATACTTATTGACTCAGTCTATCAAACAGCGTCAGGTTGTCTTTAAGAACTGAGCTTCTACACGTGATTTTGTGCAAACATGTCAAGGACCTATTATGATTTTTTTCTGGAATCTCTCAATATGCGCCTTATGGTTAGTCTTCTTTTCTGCCTTTCGAATGATGCATTTAGTATAGATTCCAGGCGTTTTCCTGGTTCTAGATAACTTCTCCGTTTCCTGTGTCATGTGTGTTGCCTACATTCAGGACAGTCTGGAAACTTATTGATTAACCCGTGTATATTTTCCATTAGGATGATTTGTTAATATCACAAGTATAATAATAGAGAATTCACACACACACACACATTTGTTATTTCGTTATTTACTCAGAAATGGCCATTCTTATGCTAGTTTTGTTGGATGAATATTGTACGTGAATGACATTATTGGTTTAATTTTCATTGTGTGAATAATCATTCATAATTTTCTGCCCAAGGGCAGGTCTTTCACTACAAACCCAGCATTCTTCAATCTTTCCTATTTTCTGTATTCCTCTTAGTCTCCTCATATGATTCATAGGCCTATATCTTAATGTAGTCTATAAACTGATATCTTCTTCTGCTTCCTAATAAATCTCTATACGTGAAGAAATATCTCCCCCTCTACATTTTCGTTAGTTCGATTACTGAATTCACTGCATGACTCCAAAAATTGTTTATAGAGAGAAATCAATTATTTACATAATTGTGTGTCTCTATAAATTTTCTTAAATTAAATAAGTGGAAAGATTCATCATGCCATGTTTGCAGTTTTTCTTGGGAAAGGTAAATGCGGTAGTTTTCCGTTGCTTTCCGTACACCACTCTCTCTTTCGCATATTAAAGTATCACAGGAGAGCCCAGCGTGGAGGTGAAGAGAATGGATTTGACTAATTAGGCCTTCCGGACTTCACCGAAATTTACCGCAAGAGTTAAATATCAATTCCATCAAGTTTTTTGACCTGATCAGAGACCGGGAATCCCAATTAGCCTTTACCCCGCGTTGTGAATAATCTTCATCTTCTCCTTTCATTACCTCCTTATTGCCGCCTAAGCAGCGTGGAGGGGGTTTTGAATAATCCTGGTTCAAAAATCTTCGCTGAATTATCTCATTGTACCAATATTTCCTGTGCGAAATGGCCGTGATCGTATATTTGTAATTGAAGGGTTCAGAACCATAGTGGGCCAAGCGCCATTTACTAAAACCGTAGAAAATAAGGGTTAAAATGAAGTTATCACCATAATTCAATGGAATCATATAGCAAGTAATATAAAGTATACACATTCAAACTAAATGATATGTCAATCTTCATTAAACTATGGTATTCACTTAACTTTAATCCTTGCTTTCTCCGTTTTTAATAAATGGCGCTTGGCCCACTATGCCCTTCCCCATATATATTCCCCTTTAATATAAACGACGTATGCCCTAGTTCAGAACCTATAAATTGTCTTTTAAATATACGCGGTCACTCAATTAGTCGCAATTTGAAAGGACAGGGACCTCTCAAATTGCAGATTTAGATTTCACGGCGCTTCTTCCGACGGCCTTCACATGCTTTGTCATCGAACAACAGATGACAGCGTCTCGCCATCCTAACGGCAAACACCAGCCATCTCCTCCTAGCCCCGTTGCGGGATCACTTGATCAAATCTCAGTCCCCCTCGCGTATGTGATACCTAAGAGGTTACGTCCAATTTCGGCTTCCCCTTCAAAATTTTCTAGAGCTCCTTCAGTGGAGCAGCGTAACCCGGAGTGAGACTAGTGGCCAACAGGCTTGGAGCTCACATACTTAGTTTTGTACAGCCCCCAACCCCTTGCAAGGACGCGTTTTGCGTACCTTTTAAATTTGTCCTCCCAATTCTCTTTCGATTTTTCGATTTTTTTTTTTCGATCACTATAGCTCAGAACCCATCAATTCTCTTTGATATCTGAAACTTTGAAATCTTTATATGCGACATTTATTGGATAATGTAAAATCTTGTTTAAACAAATTTTAATGTCTCTTATTATTAAGCTGATACATGGGAAATAGAACAGATTTCGTAATACTCCCAAAGCTATTATTCCATATTGAATAACCGATAGGACTAAAGCTAGACTGGAGCTAGACTGTATTTCAAAAATCGCTTTTGGTTATGGTGCATGATGAAAATGTGATTTATTCTTGTCAAAATGTTGAACAGATTTTTGTACAGCATCACAATACTGTAGGCCTACTTTTTTTTTTAAACTTAATACAATTCACAATATACTCGTAAATAAAGTCGTCTCTTTGACTCCTATTACAAGATTCGTTTATTTCTCTGTTACTTGATTCGTTAAAAATAATGAAAAAGAAACGGCTATGTTTCAGTTCTTTTATTGAGATTTGTATGATCGTTCATGTTGCAATAGTACGCCTAGCGAGTCTTCCAGCATATGCCGGCAGGGTGGTTTTCTGCTACACGCAACCCCCTATCGAGTTTCGTGAAATTGCGTAATTAGCACGTACGATGTTAGGGGCTGATAGACGTACACAAAGGGAAGAGACTTTTTCTTCTGTTTGACTCATACATAAAATGGCGTCTCTGATCACGCATGATTTTTGTTTCTTTGTTTTACATACATTCGTGACTTTAATGTATTCTCAGGATGTATTAATGATTTAAAATTTTAGGGGTGCATATATGAGAGTCGCATTCAGGCGTAATTAATTTACTGACATTAGATCATTACTAAGTTCAAACATTTCCAGCCCTTCACACTCCTAAGGCCCAGTTGTACCAACACGGAATAAAGTCCTGTTAAAATTAATTCCATGGTTACGCGAGAAATGTGTTGTACGAACTCGGAATAGTGCGTTATTCGAAGGATATCTCCCGAATAAGCTATTCCATGCTTTCAGCCGCTGTTAAATCGTTATCTAGAGAATAAAATATAAAATGGCAGCAGCATTATACGTCAATAATTCCGATAGTGATGATGAATTATTATATAATGTATTTTTGGGAATGCGGAAACGAAAGAAAATAATGCATAGACCTGACCTATAAATGAATATGATGGTATGATGATATATTTGTGGAAGAGGATTCTTCATGTGGTGAAAGAAGAGATATGTTTTGCATGTCATTGTCACTAGATATCGGTTCCTGTTCCACACTTGCACATTTCCTTGCTTGTAAAGCGGGATGTAAGGGAGATTTCAGCATTTGTGGAATATATTTACTCCGCAGTTGACCTACTCCTGTACTGTTTGTTTCAACTTCAGGACCAGTGTCGTCATAAACATTAGCAACGTTAATAGCAGTCACTGCTTCTGAGGCAGATTATAATCTCACTTCTATTGGCTCATCTACACTAATTTCTTCCAAAACGAAACCACTATTTATTCACTTGCCATGAAAGTAGCATCGGAATCATATATGCTGTAGTGTTCTTCCGCAGAGTTTGATCATTTCAAGTACTTTTTCAAATAACGTATTTGTTTTAACTGTATCTGCAGGACCTCCGCCCGTCTGGAGCCTATAGGCCCCTACTGTCTCTTTTTTGCTGCATATTCCCTTGCCTCTTTCTTTATTGAATCGTACTTCTGACGAAGCTGTTCTCCATTTCTCTAGGTAGTTGTCTGAGCATTAAATAACCTAGCGCTAGACCCCCATGCTCTTACCTTTTGATTTGAGGTTATGGCATCGGTCTTTTTGTTTTCCAGCACGTTCCGATAATCAATCACCATCTCAACTAGCTGAAGTATATCTTCAGTATTATAGTTTTGATTTCTAATTCGTTTTGATTTACTCATTTCTTTATAATAAATTCCGCAGACAAAATAGTGTAAATAATTACTGCATTTCATAAAACAAACACCAACTAAAGTAAATCTAATCTTTCAGGTGAAGCTCCCTGTAAAGCAGATTTGAATAATTTTAAGGGAAAAATTGTTCCGGGGTCGGGTATCGATCCCGGGACCTCTGGTTGAACGTATTAGCGCTCTCCCAACTGAGCTACCCGGGAACTCCACCCGACACCGTCTCAACTTTTCCCTTTTATATCCACACAACTCGCGTGGGCTGACGAACCGCCAGAGACCCACATCGAGTGCACACAAACTCTGTGTGACTTGGAATTGTGGTTTTCTGTTAACGTACACAGTGACGTATATATTATGCAAATCTAATCTTTCAGGTGAAGCTCCCTGTAAAACAGATTTGAATAATTTTAAGGGAAAAATTGTCACTGTGTACGTTAACAGAAAACCACAATTCCAAGTCACACAGAGTTTGTGTGCACTCGATGTGGGTCTCTGGCGGTTCGTCAGCCCACGCGAGTTGTGTGGATATAAAGGGAAAAGTTGAGACGGTGTCGGGTGGAGTTCCCGGGTAGCTCAGTTGGCAGAGCGCTGGTACGTTCAACCAGAGGTCCCGGGATCGATACCCGGCCCCGGAACAATTTTTCCCTTAAAATTATTCACCATCTAAAGTGTTGCCAACCTTTGTTCCAATTCTGCTAACTATGGAATAGGTAACCTTGGGATAAATGAACGTTATACAACACGGTAGTCCATTTATTCTATAGTTAGGCTGTTCCACGAATAACTATTCCAAGATTTATTCCGCGATCGTACAACTGGGCCTAAGTACTCTAAACAATCTATTCTTTGAACAGAGACATCTGATGGAGACCAGGACAACCTCGTTTGTAAACAAGCGACGAGCGGGTACAATGAACAGCTGATTCGGCTGCCAACAGTGCAGCTAACTTGTTGATGTGATCAATACAGCGTCGCTATGCGCTGTTGCTAGGTTACGCGTGTGTGTCTACACTCATTCTACGAGATTTGATTATCCGTCATAACGAAGAGCCGGAAGCAGGCAAGTTCATGTTGTCCCCACGCGAGTCTGGCAGGAGAGGAAAGATGAAAAAGGGGAAAGGATCCGGATCCAATATCGAGCACGGAGGCGAATGCAACGTCATGCAATTCCATTACGTTCCTCATTTTGTTGTACATAACACTAGAAAATGGCTATTTCCCCAGGATCCACAACGAACCTCCATTTCCCATCATTCTTGCGCCTAATTGAACTTCAACGTAACCTTTGACCCAACATCGAACAAATACGTCTAATTTCAGAACTGGGTTATTTGGTCTGTCCCATTTCCACTGTTTTCTCTGCATCACATGTGTATGGAAAAAGGTCACAGCTTGAGAAAACATGAGTCCTTCAGCCATTGTTAATGTCTGGCGCTGGTACAAAAACCTAACCGGGAGCGATGTCCAAAAAAAGTGTTGCCAATGAATCGCTTGGACGGGATATACAGGGACATTATTTTATTTTTACTAACATTTTTAATATTAACCTGGCTATACCTGTAGAGAACCGGAAACACCGTTCGCTACCCCCTTCCACGGCTGGAGTTCGATGATACTGGCGTAAAACACAAACAAATCACTTTACTAGGTATAGGAGGGAAGAAAAGTAGTTCATCCATTTACGTAAACTAGGAAATATCGCGATTTTGAGTTCGATAATTTTCATTAGGTTTTTGTTTAATCAAAATGCAGTACTGTATTAACAATAAGTGTTTTTACTCACGAACTGAGTTATCCTTGCGAACGTATTCATTATGCAGTGTACAGCACATTAGCGTACAATTTAGAGAATGAAGTTAAATTGAAAAATAATCATAATATGGATATTTAAACACATATTTGAAAATGGTGGCCGTTCATTTCGATACAGGCTTCAGTTCTTTTGTGCATATTATCGCACTATAGACTATTGCATCTAATTCCGATTGCCAGTTTCGTCCTTCGTACTAGTAACTCATGTTGAAATAATTCTGTACCTACTCTATAAAAGAGTACCTTACGTACTGTAAATTCAATCTTCACTCCTGACCGACCCGCACAGATAAAATTACTCAGACATTCTATCTACTGTCCGTCCAAGTGGTTATGCCGCAGGATGGTAGAAAGGGGGGAAATCAGGTGACAGTTAATTACTTAACGAGGCCCTTTTATTTAAGTTATTTTAAACAGTTGTATAATATTACGTAAACGTCCAATTCCTAACAGAAATTAATGTGAATAATTTCAAGGGAAAAATTCTTCCGGGGCCGGGTATCGATCCCGGTACCTCTGGTTGAACGTACCAGTGCTCTGCCAACTGAGCTACCCGGGAACTCCACCCGACATCGTCTCAACTTTTCCCTTTATATCCACACAACTAGCGTCGGCTGACGAAACGCCAGAGACCCACATCGAGTGCACACAATCTCTGTGTGATTTGGAATTGTGGTTTTCTGTTAACGTACACAGTGACGTATATATTAGGGCCTATGCAAATCTAGTCTTTCAGGTAAGGCTCCCTGTAAAGCAGATTTGAATAATTTCAAGGGAAAAAATTGTTCCGGGGCCGGGTATCGATCCCGGTACCTCTGGTTAAACGTACCAGCGCTCTGCCAACTGAGCTACCCGGGAACTCCACCCGACACCGTCTCAACTTTTCCCTTTATATCCACACAATTCCGCTCTGACCGCCTTTTACCCCCGGGAAAGACCCGGTACTCAATTTTATAGGAGGCTGAGTGAACCTCGGGGCGGTTCTGAAAGTTGGCAACGAGAAAAATCCTGTCACCACCTGGGATCGAACCCGGACCTTCCAGTCCGTAGTTAGCTGCTCTACCAACTGAGCTAGCAGTGAAAAATAAAAAGTTGTTTCATAAAAAAAAATTCCATTCACTTTCCCCGGAAAAATGGTACGTGATGCGGCAATTTTGATTTTAAATTCAGATTTAGGGCACACATGTTAGTAATATTCACCTATTTTTATTTCGGAGCAAGACAAAAAGTAAAAATTTGTTGTTCAGTGATTATTTCACTGAAAAGTCATTATTCGACTACCCGAATGTCTGTTGAACAGCTGTAGTTGAATATCATGACTTGAATGGCTTTTATGCTTCTTGTGCGACTAAGAAAACTGTGAAGATGCTTTTCTGGCAATCAATGACGTGTAAAGCAGCCTGACCCTTTGAAGGGGGAGGGGAAACGGAAGTTTTAATTTGGCCGCAAGCCGGAGTCATGCATAAGAAAAAAAACGGAGAGCGAAGGGTATAAAAATGTTGTTGGAGAAACTGGAACTACAAGAATGAGGCAGGCAAACGTACAGTCCGGCCCAACAGTAAGCCTCCTGTGCATGGGGTGCGGGCAGCTGACAGCTTTTGACCTCAAGGACTCTACAGTTGATCCTCTGAGATTTATAGTGAGAGAAGGCATCTGTGGGACAGAAAGCGTCTCATTCTCAAATTTATTACAGTTTTGTTACATTACGCTTCTAGTACGCCCTATCATATCTAACTTTGCGTGGTGTTGCCATATGTATCCGAAGTTTGGAATGCTGTATTTTCTTCAATTACTTTGTACGCAGAGGATTATGATAATGGGACTGGAATTTCTGATTGTTTTACAGCCGTGGTGGGCAAAATAAACGCAACCCACAAGACAGGATTTAAATTGCAACTATATACAGTGGGAGGGGTTGCACTCTACAGTGCAGTGACGGATTTACAGACAGTTGCGCCACTACACTCCTACCTACCATATGCAATTAGAATAGTCCTTTCACGTGATATTTGATTAATCATTTTTCAAAGAAATTTCTTCGAAATTGGCATTTATATCTGTGCATGCTATTTTCAGTTGCGCAAGGAGATGAGCATCGCTTAAGCAGGATCTGTGGCTGGACTTTATACATTTCATTTTAGAAAACAGCTGTTCGCACTGGTAGGTTGATGAATACATATCGTCATTTCCCATAACTATGGTCCTAGAACACAACTATGGTTCACGATACAACCATTCAAAGATCATTGTAGAAGTAACATAGACCGTTCCCAGATAGCTACAGTGACTTGAATTCAAACTACAGTACAGTAAGAATATAGATAAACGAGGTACTACGTTATGGAGTACAAAATTTGAATAGTTGTATCGTGGACAATAGGTATGTTCCAGGACCATGGTTATGGGAAATGACGGTACTCATTATTTTTTAAGCAAACTGTCTGGGCAGCGGATATGTAGTATTGGACATCTTTTAAAAAATTTTAGCCCCCAGTAGACCTTTTACATTCTGCTTTCAAGAAGCAATCATTCTGCAAATCCAGTACCACTAACTACAATTCTGGGATAACATTTTCAATTTAAACATGAAAAGGAGTGGCAAAAATATTGAAATCTTTCTCCATCCTTTGAAAATCACTGAATCTGTGTTCTTTGAACTCGTATAACAGGTGATTTATTTTAAGACTGTACATATTTAAGTTCGCATCCTGAATATTTGTAACTTATTCTGAACAAGAGAAATGAAAGAACCGCCTTTCTTTTAAGTGTGATATGCTCTCGATTCATATGACTCTGCGAAAGACATTATATCACTAATGAAGCTCCGAAGTACAGCAATCCAGTATAATCCGCCACGTACACGCGCAGTATTTTCATGGAGTGGGGGAAGGGAAGGTAGGGGGTACGTTTGATGCTTCGCTGAGGTCTGACGTCACTGCCGCAGGAATGCCCACCATTGTTTTACAGGTTCTCGTAGGGAAACAAAAGACAAGGTACCTATGAACAGACGAAATGAATATTCATTCATTCATTCATTCATTCATTCATATTTATTTATTTATTTAATGCCTCTGATTAAGGTTTTGGCTGATATGTACAGTCTTAAATAAAAGTTTTGTTATACAGATACTTCATAAATCCCAGAAAGGAGGCAGTGCGCATGATCAGAGGACGAGCGACCTGGTTCACAGGAAGGACTAGTTGAGATAATCAAGCTGGTTTTGTTTCGTTGTATGTCTGATCATGCGCACTGCCTCCTTTCTGGGACTTAGAAAGTATCTGTGCGTCAAAACGTTGTTCCAAGTTTGTACGTCTATTATCAGGCAGCACACTCACTTCACGATAGGTGTCGGAAGAAGAACAATTATACATCTGAAGTCTGATTAGTGTAATATGTAACTAGTCAGCGATGTATGCAATGGAGAGAGAAGGAAACTGGCCACCCCAACCCATCATCTCCTGGCTTAGTTGCCTAATGCGTGATGGCTTCCTTATTGGTGTCACTTATGAGGTTCGAATCTGTCTTCGGACTGTTGACTAAACAACGACATGTTTGTTTGTTTGTTTATTTATTTATTTAATTTAATTTAATTTATTTTACTTTATTTTATTTTTATTTTTAATTTAATTTATTTTATGCAAATCTAGTCTTTCAGGTAAGGCTCCCTGTAGAGCAGATTTGAATAATTTCAAGGGAAAAATTGTTCCGGGACCTCTGGTTGAACGTACCAGCGCTCTTTCCAACTGAGCTACCCGGGAACTCCACCCGACACCGTCTCAACTTTTCCCTCTATATCCACACAACTCGCGTGGGCTGACGAAACGCCAGAGACCCACATCGAGTGCACACATTGTCTGTGTGGCTTGGAATTGTTGTTTTCTGTTAACGTACACAGTGGCGTATATATTATGCAAATCTAGTCTTTCAGGTAAGGTTCCCTGTAAAGCAGATTTGAATAATTTCAAGGGAAAAATTGTTCCGGAGTCGGGTATCGATACCGGGACCTCTGGTTGAACGTATCAGCGCTCTTTCCAACTGAGCTACCCGGGAACTCCACCCGACACCGTCTCAACTTTTCCCTCTATATCCACACAACTCGCGTGGGCTGACGAAACGCCAGAGACCCACATCGAGTGTACACATTCTCTGTGTGGCTTGGAATTGTGGTTTTCTGTTAACGTACACAGTGACATATATTATGCAAATCTAGTCTTTCAGGTAAGGTTCCCTGTAAAGCAGAATGGAATAATTTCAAGGGAAAAATTGTTCCGGAGTCGGGTATCGATCCCGGGACCTCTGGTTGAACGTACCAGCGCTCTTTCCAACTGAGCTACCCGGGAACTCCACTCGACACCGTCTCAACTTTTCCCTCTATATCCACACAACTCGCGTGGGCTGACGAAACGCCAGAGACCCACATCGAGTGCACACATTCTCTGTGTGGCTTGGAATTGTGGTTTTCTGTTAACGTACATAGTGACATATGCATGTATATTATGCAAATATAGTCTTTCAGGTAAAGCTCCCTGTAAAGCAGATTTGAATAATTTCAAGGGAAAAATTGTTCCGGGGCCGGGTATTTATTTTATTTTATTTTATTTAACTTAATTTAATTTAATTTTATTTTATTTTATTTTATTCTATTTTATTTAATTTAATTGTATTCATTCATTCATTTATTTATTTATTTATTTATTTATTTATTTATTTATTTATTTATTTATTCGAATGTCAGGTACATAGATAACTTATTTTTGGCCTAAACACAACCTCAAGATTAAAACAATGTAACTTGATGGTTTCTTCCGAGGTTTTCCACAGCCGTGGGACTGAAGCCAGATGGTCTATGGCGAGTCCTCGGCATCAACCCGTTTGATTTGATTACGTGGTTGGGTTTTTCCGAGGTTTTCCCCAACCAAAAGGCAAATGCCGGGTAATGTTTTGGCGAATCCTCGGACCTCACCTCATCTCACTACATCTCGCCAAAATATTGTAAAAAAAATTGTACAAAATTGTAAAAATTGTAGAAAATTACTAAATTGTAAAACTGTAAAAATTTCTAAAAATTGTAATTGTAATATTGTACAATTTTGACTTGTTCCACATCTTAAAGCTTCATTGCTCATGTAAGATCTATGGAATAAAATGAATGAATGAATGAATGAATGAATGAATACAACTTAAACTTAAATCTAATAATGTAACTAAACAAAATCCTTAAAGAACTAAACAGAGGCATGACGCTTATCTCTTCCCAGTATCTGGCACATTCAGTCAGTGATTTTAGAGCTGGGCAGCGTTGGAGATGATCCCTATTCATCGCTTCATAAGTTAAGATATTGAACTAAACAATTTAAGAAAAAAATTTACAGGTTGTTGAATGAAGTTCAACAAATTGAACAGTGTGATCCCGATACGTGTTCAGTTCATTTTTGTGAAACAAATGGGCTAGTTTTCGTATCCGCCATTCTATTGACCGAGCGAGTTTTCAAGTAACAAGCACAATAACACAACCTTTTAAGCAAGGTTTGCCCTTGTTTTGTAAGAAAATACGCTTAAATATAAGAACAGAGGGCTCAAACATAATCATATTAGCTATATTTATAAATCATAAAAATGGCCAGATGTACTGAGCGAGTTTTGGGACAACAGTCTTCGGTTAATGATTCGAATTACCGTCGTTGAGTGACGTCACATTTCTCTGCTCTTTGTAAGAGTTATCGGGTAACTACAGCAATGGTGTGTGTACAAGGAAAAACTTGAAAAATGCATAAAACCTTAATTGTTGATCGCAAAATACAACTTTTATCTTAGTGCAATTAGACGCAACTTCAGCTAGCTAATCCACATTGAGATCTCATGTGCAGATTATTAACAATTCACGGACATCAATAATGACATGCGATATGGTGGGAGGTATAGCGTTCCGAACCGCAAGATGTTCTACCTAAGTGTTTTCTCTTATCAATTATTACAGTTAATAACACAAAGGGGTCCAAACCTGTGGAGTAAGGGCTAGCGCGTCTGACTGCGAAATCAGGTGGCCCTGGTTCGAATCCAGGTTGGGGAAAGTTACCTGGTTGAGGTTTTTTCCGGGGTTTTCCCTCAACCCAATATGAGCAGATGCTGGGTAACTATCGGTGCTGGACCCGGACTCATTTCACCGGCATCATCACCTTCACTTCATTCAGACGTTAAATAACCTGAGATGTAGATGCAACATCGTAAAATAACCACTAAAAATCACAAGGTGCAGCGCCGTAGCGTTCTAGTCTAAGACAACATGCCTGGACTCTCGTTACAGAATGCGCGCTGGTACTAGTCTTCATGGGGAAGGGATTTTCTCTTGTTACTTCGACCATTGTATGGGACAAGTACCTCCCCCAGCATCGTGACGTATTTGTGAAACTACGATAAGTATAGTGAAAACCGGTTTCGAAAAACAGCTATAACGACTAGGGTAATCATCGTGCTGACAATACGTTATTTCGTACTGATTGGATGATCGTCCACCTCTGCTGAGTCATGTGATGTGAGGCCAGCGATCGGCGGTAAGGCTCTGACACTTCATAGGCTCTCTCACTACTACTTATTATTTTTTTTTCTGATATTTCTGGTATTTTGTTAAAGATTAGTTTGCTCTTACTGATTGGTAAGTTGTTATCTTTCTATCGGTCGCTCTTGTCAAGGATATGAAAGACTGTTAGATATCGTACGTTTAGAGTGAATGACAGTGTTTTGCATTGTGATATAGCTCAGGCTTTCGTACTCTTTTTGTAATAACTCTGGTTGTAATAATAAACTTGGAACAATGTGTGTTTTTTCGTATTTTATTATAATTACTTACTTCCTTACTTACTTACTGGCTTTTAAGGAACCCGAAGGTTCATTGCCACCCTCACATAAGCCCGCCATCGGTCCCTATCCTGTGCAAGATTAATCCAGTCTCTATCATCATATCCCACCTCCCTCAAATCCATTTTAATATTATCCTCCCATCTACGTCTCGGCCTCCCTAAAGGTCTTTTTTCCTCCGACCTCCCAACTAACACTCTATATGCATTTCTGGATTCGCCCATACGTGCTACATGCCCTGCCCATCTCAAACGTCTGGATTTAATGTTCCTAATTATGTCAGGTGAAGAATACAATGCGTGCAGTTCTGCGTTGTGGAACTTTCTCCATTCTCCTGTAACTTCATCCTCTTAGCCCCAAATATTTTCCTAAGAACCTTATTTTCAAAACCCTTAACCTATGTTCCTCTCTCAAAGTGAGAGTCCAAGTTTCACAACCATACAGAACAACCGGTAATATAACTGTTTTATAAATTCTAACTTTCAGATTTTTTGACAGCAGACTAGATAATAAAAGCTTCTCAACCGAATAATAACAGGCATTTCCCATATTTATTCTGCGTTTAATTTCCTCCCGAGTGTCATTTATATTTGTTACTGTTGCTCCAAGATATTTGAATTTTTCCACCTCTTCGAAGGGTAAATCTCCAATTTTTGTATTTCCATTTCGTGCAATATTCTGGTCACGACACATAATCATATACTTTGTCTTTTCGAGATTTACTTCCAAACCGATCGCTTTACTTGCTTCCAGTAAAATTGCCGTGTTTTCCTTAATCGTTTGTGTATTTTCTCCTAACATATTCACGTCATCTGCATAGACAAGAAGCTGATGTAACCCGTTCAATTCCAAACCCTGCCTGTTATCCTGAACTTTCCTAGTGGCATATTCTAAAGCAAAGTTAAAAAGTAAAGGTGATAGTGCATCTCCCTGCTTTAGCCCGCAGTGAATTGGAAAAGCATCAGATAGAAACTGTCCTATACGGACTTTACTGTATGTTTCACTGAGACACATTTTAATTAACCGAACTAGTTTCTTGGGAATACCAAATTCAATAAGAATATCATATAATACTTCCCTCTTAACCGAGTCATATGCCTTTTTGAAATCTAAGAATAATTGATGTACTGTACCCTTATACTCCCATTTTTTTCTCCATTATCTGTCGAATACAAAAAATCTGATCAATAATCTATCTATTACGCCTAAAACCGCACTGATGATCCCCAATAATTTCATCTATGTACGGAGCTAATCTTCTCAAAAGAATATTGGACAAAATTTTGTACGACGTCAACAAAAGTGATATTCCTCGAAAGTTACCACAGTTGGTTTTGTCCATCTTATTATTATTATTATTATTATTATTATTATTATTATTATTATTATTATTATTTTATTATTATTTTCTTACTGACTGGTAAGTTGTTATCTTTCTATCGATCGCTCTTGTCAAGGATATGACAGACTGTTAGATATCGTACGTTTAGAGTGAATGACAGTCAATGTGATACAGCTCAGGCTTTCGGTAAATAACTCTGGTTGTAATAATAGACTTGGAACAATGTGTGTTTTTCGTCTTTTATTATTATTATTATTATTATTATTATTATTATTATTATTATTATTATTATTATTATTATTATTATTATTATTTCTGGTACTTTGTTAAAGATTAGATTGCTCTTACTGACTGGTAAGTTGTTATCTTTCTATCGGTCGCTCTTGTCAAGGATATGACAGACTGTTAGATATCGTACGTTTAGAGTGAATGACAGTGTTTTGCAATGTGATACAGCTCATGCTTTCGGTACTCATTTTGTAATAACTCTGGTTGTAATAATAGACTTGAAACAATGTGTGTTTTTTCGTCTTTTTTATTTTTTATTATTATTATTATTATTATTATTATTATTATTATTACTGCTATTACTGATTCTGCAATGAAACTGACCCACTGCCTCCTCTTCTTCTACCTCAAACGTCACAAAATCTCCCAAATCTCCCGGGCTTAACTTCTCTGAGATATACTATAATATAACCAACCTAGACTGAGCCCAAACATCTCTAAAAGATTTTGTGGGGCAAGTTTTGCTCAAATGGTTAAATACAAGCAGAGAAGAGGAAATGAATCGGTGTAAGTCTGAAGTTAGTGTTGAGAGGGGACGGACCTCCGTGAGAACACACCCTCCAGGGCTACAGCGTCAGCAATCTCGCTGGTGTCTGCTCTAAGAGGGATTTGCTGGCCACAAGAATTTCTTTATGAACCCGCGAACTCCAACTTTAGACAGTGTTGAATGGGGCACAAATCAACCCCTTTAGACCACGCAGACTTCCAGGTCTACAACTTAATATAACTGCAGTACTTTCCGCGAGGGTCGCTCGCTTACCCTTCTCACGCACTCGAATCAATACCCCCGGGGAGGGGGTTGCCATGGAAACGCCCCCCCAGACTGCGTGGTGCGTATCGTATTGATTTGTGCGTGCAGCTTCCGCCGACTTCTAATAGATGGCGCGATGAGGTCCAAAACAACTTTCAATAGGCCACGATCTCTAAATGATATGTTTATGGGTATTAGGTTCATTTTAACTGAAGTGGGACAACGTTACAGCTGTTTCCCTAACCCTAATCTGTAAAACTATTATTATTGCTTTCGTATTCTGCAATAAGCTGGATTAACATATTCTAATTATTAAAATGAAGTTAATACTTATGTTAGTCGATCTAGTTAAATATCGATGATGTTCGGGTGAAGGGGGTTAAGTCATTTTTTTCTGCAAATGGAGTTTTGTTCCCGAAGGGAATACAAAAGTTAAATTCTACAAGGGGATGTGCAAAAAAAAACAACAAAAACAAAAGAATACTAGCATTTGATGTGTTTTATTTGTGTAGAAAATTATTTGCAAATAGCTATACCCTTGCGCTGCGCTGCACTTGTTACCAGCAATATTCAGGTTACAGTTTTATTAGTAGTAAAAGGATAAATCGTTTATGTTCCGTGGACAAATAGTACATTATGCAACGAGCCTATAATGAAGGTAATTAAGAAGTGAGTATGGATATTTATCAAACGAGCGCAAGCGAGTTTCATAATTTTCATACGAGCTTCTTAATTACTATTATAGGCGAGTTTCATACGACTTTTTATGCTCGACCATATTTCTAACTTGATATTATTAATTTTATTGTATCTGACCTGGAGCAATGTTCCGTATGTTGTGAGATGTGCGCAGACGCGAAAGTATTGATTTTTTCCGAGGAACAGATGTCGACATTGACCTTGCTAGGCCATAAGAACCTACAGAGATAACATTGAAATTAAATTAGACATTGAAAAACGAGATGACAAATTGAATTTATTTGAATATTATTTACAATTAACGCTAATTATTATGGTAACAGAACATAACCTTCTGCGACAGTGTTGGATTTCCAGCCTCCGTGACTTTTCGCTAATTCTCTTTCGATTGCATATCAGAGAATAATCGATACTTGCGGTTTTATAACGGTAGAAAGCTGACCTGTCATTGGCTGAACAGTTGTAACCTGAGTCGTCATTGGCTGAAAGATCTGACCTTTAATGAGTAGGTGTACTTTAATGACATGCATTAAAGTTCTGCTACCAGGTGCATAATTACTACATTTCGGCATGGTCGAGCATAAAAGAAATTAAAGTATAGTATAAACTTTAGCACTTTATGTGGACTAAGTAAAGTTCAAGTAGGGTTACAGATTCAATAACAAATATAAATGACACTCGGGAGGAAATTAAACGCAGAATAAGTATGGGAAATGCCTGTTATTATTCGGTTGTCATCTAGTTTGCTGTCAAAAAATCTGAAAGTTAGAATTTATAAAACAGTTATATTATCGGTTGTTCTGTATGGCTGTGAAACTTGTACTCTCACTTTGAGAGAGGAACAGAGATTGAGGGTTTTTGAGAATAAGGTTCTTAGGAAAATATTTGGGGCTAAAAGGGATGAAGTTACAGGAGAATGGAGAAAGTTACACAACACAGAACTGCACGCATTATATCCTTCACCTGACATAATTAGGAACATTAAATCCAGACGTTTGAGATGGACAGGGCATGTAGCACGTATGGGCGAATCCAGAAATGCATATAGAGTGTTAGTTGGGAGGCCAGAGGGGAAAAGACCTTTGGGGAGGCCGAGACGTAGATGGGAAGATAATATTAAAATGGATTTGAGGGAGGTGGGATATGATGATAGAGACTGGATTAATCTTGCTCAGGATAGGGACCAATGGCGGGCTTATGTGAGGGCGGCAATGAACCTCCGGGTTCCTTAAAAGTCAGCAAGTAAGTAAGTAAGTGTTACAGATTACCGTGGCTCACCCAAATACGTAATTAAGTAATAAAAATGTTTCGACAATATATCAAGTTTTCTTACGTAAGGAAATGTTTTAATTCTATCGTGTTGCTCATTTGTTCTCGGTCCTCGATTCACTCTGGACTTACCGCAATAATAAATAGACTATGTAGGCTATAATATCTAGAGCAGCTACACTTTCCAATGATGAAAGAATTATCCAAATCGGTGAAGTATCTTCTGAGATTACTTCATACAAACACACACACTCTCATTACATTATTAATATTGATAAACCTTTAAATGCATATACAGAGTGTCCCATTTATCTTGTGCACCTATTATAACTTTTTTGTTTGGATAAGTATTTGAAATTTTTGTTTCTGAAAGTTATGTTAGAACGAGGGGCTAACATGAGTGTAGAGATTTGGTGCATGTAGCTACATTATGATACAAGATACACGTGACGTCATCAATTTTTCAAATAGCACTACATACTTTAATCATGTTACATTGATTACACACATTAAGACGGTTCAAAAATGTATCACAATGTCACCTTCCCAATCTATAATAACAACAAAATGCAAAATTAATTCCATCAGAACGTGCCCTTTTTTAAGGTGCCCCATTCATCTTGTGCATTAACTTACACAAAACGAAAGACGACTGACGTCCGTACACGTTGTGTGTTTGCTGTCTTAACATGTAAACAAACCACCACAACTGTCCAAGCCACAATCAACGTACAGTGACCTGCACGTTTTCCGGACCTGTCGCCACACGACTTCTTGCTGTGGGAAACTATAAAGGACATTCTGACAACAGCAGACGACATGCAGCAACGCATTTGACAGGCCTGTGTATCCATTCAGCCAACAACATGCCGGGCAGTCATACAGTCTTTCAGGTAAAGCCTTCGAATGTGCTTTAATGTGAATGGTCACCATTTGGAACATCTTCTGTGACTCTCAAAGCATAACATTATCACATTGGAAGTACGTTTTTGTTTCGTTTTCTTGTTGTTGATTAAGAAGGTGACATTGTGATGCATTTTTGAACTCGTCTTAATGTGTGTAATCAATGTAACATGATTAAAGTATGTACTCCTATTTGAAAAATTGATGACGTCACGTGTATCTTGTACCATAATGTAGTTACGTGCACCAAATCTCCATACTCATGATAGCTCCTCGTTCTAACATAACGCTCAAAAACAAAAATTCCAATACCCATTCAAACAAAAAAGTTATAATATGTGCACAAGATAAATGGGACACTGTACGAGTACAGTGATATTCATATAACAATAGTGCTAATTGAACATCTTCTGTTTGTTGTGCAAGGCCGTCTTAAATGAACGCAGAGTCATTTGTTTTCATTTCATTGTATTAGTCTGACTGTGGAGGCATTGATATAAAAGCATTGTTATTTTAAAACTCATATATCTCGTTAAATATCAGTCCTATAAAAATTGTGCATAGAATAAAACTTGTCGGAAACATTTTTATAGAAACTTTTGCAATGCAACATTTTACTAAAAATCAATAATAAGCGAGATATTTCGATTTATTCACTTTAGTCCCCCTTATAACCCCTCTTTTAAAGAAAGTATTTTCAATACCATATGGCCTAAATTTTAAGTGAGATTCAACGTTATTTATATACCAATTTTCATAGACATCGGTACAGCTAATATCGCGTGAAAAGGTAATGAACATACAGACAGACATACAAACAAAATTTTCAAAAATGCGATTTTGGCCTCAGGAGAGCTAATTATATATGTTTACACTATTATTACTGCAAAAGCGAAAATTACCAGAAAAATTTAGGTTACAGTTTTATTAGTTGTATAAATAATGTTCCAAAGATTAAATTTCATTTATCTCTAAACTCATCACTAGTGTATTGATTAAGGCTCGTTGAGTGGAAGAGAAGGCCTTATGGCCTTAACTCTGACAGCGAAAATAAAATATTCTATTCTATTCATTCGTATGACCCAAACAACATCGATATTATGAGTTTTGTCCATGGCGTTTTTAAATACGCTTCTTGAAATTAAAACTGAGACCTTTCTTCTGGTTATTTTAACTTTGACACTACTGGATCATGATAGCAGTCCGATGACTCTTCCATCTGACACACAGGGAACTACACAACATTCCGAGTCACATACTACTGCTGATGTTTCACTATTTCAACGCTCTGTAGGCCATATATCAGAAACTTCCTTCGTTTCTCCAAAATCGCGTCTGTGTCTCAAGTGCTAGCGTGCTGATCTTCTCTTCAGGAGACCCGACCAGATCGTGATAGGATTTGTGTTGGACAAAGCAGTCGTTGCAGAAGTTTTCTCGGAGTACTTCCGTTTACCTCTATCTTCCCACAAACACTCTTCACCTTCCCTTCATTTCATCTAAAAACAGTAAATTATGTTTTATTTAAAGACGCTCGCAACTTCCAAGGTTACAGTCAGCTATTAGCGTTGCCGGTGTACCGGAATTTTGTCCCGCAGGAGTTCTTTTACATGCCAGTAAATCTACTGACATGAGCCTGTCGCATTTAAGCACACTTAAATACCATCGATCTGGGCCGGGATCGAACCCGCAACCTAGGGCACAGAAGATTAGCACTCTACTAACTGCGCCACCCAAGCCGACTTCATTTCATATATCATGTTACGCGTCTGCGTATGGGACCTGGCTGTACCAGGGTCTGCATGGTGTACTATGGCCCACATATCAGTGCTCATTCAGGAAGGCCTTGGGGCTCTGGTTCCCTGGGGCTTGTCAGGCTGCAGATTAAACCTGCTCTATCAGGGGCTAAGGCAGAATGGCCCGTCTGTCAGCGTCGGATTCACGAATGTCACCAAGATCATCTATCGGACTTTTTTTTTTCAAGAAGAAGAAGAATTTATTTGTTTACACGAAAAGGTACATTAAGAAACTATGTGTGTGTTTCCAGTGCCTACACACTTCACTTGCATGATTCGGGTTCCGCATATTGTGGGTAGATGACAGAACTGTGGCCCATTTAGTTGTACACCACTTCGGCGGGTCACACTGTACATGATGTGTATCTGTGGAGAGTTATGTCTTGTACTAGGGTGAGTGTATGTGTAAGTGTTCGTGTAAATATAGTGTCTGGAATGAGTGATGATGAGGAAGGGAGAAGGGGAAACCCGGTGACGGCACGTAGCCTACTCCTGTCGAATAGCACCAAGGGGGCCGCCAGGCTTAACGTCCCCATCCGACGGACGAATCACTATCAACGATTTGGGATTTAACCCAGGCATATTGGTGCACAATCTAATGATTAGAAGTTGTGGACCGCCATCTCTCCTAGTCCCGAGGTAGAAATTTTACATGAAAATCTCTGACCCCGCCGGGAATCGAACAATGAGTCAGTCCAGCCAATTGGCTGTCTAAAGGAAAGAGCGTTCTTGAGCAAACCCACTATAATTGAATAGTTTAAGGGCTCCATTGTACATACTGTGGTAGATATTCCAGAACAAAACTCAGATCTGCTGTATACAGCATTGAAGAGGGATTGTTACTTGTACAAGAACGAAATGGTGGATAGTGATTAAATAAATTCAATTACTTGTGTAATAGGCCATTACCAGAATTTTAAGATCATATAGAAAATGAACAAATATGTGCAATTGAAGTTACCTCTTACTTTTGAAAAAGTAATTGTTGCTGTTACAATTCTAATTTTGAACAAAAACTATAATATGTATGGGCTTTTCAGTCAATGGACAATGTTTTAAAAAGTCATTGTTGCTGTTACAATCTCTAAATTTGAACAAAAACTATATCCACAAATTATTCAGTGAATGGGGAATGTTTTAAAAAGTAATTGTTGCTGTTACAATCTCTAATTTTGAACAAAAAATATATCTACAGGCTTTTCAGTGAATGAGAAATGTTTGAGAAAGTCATTGTTGCTGTTACAATCTATAATTTTGAACTTTTACTCGAACTATTTCTTGCAAAGTAATAATCTGGCCGCCGTGTAATATCAGGAAGGCCACAATATAGCCTATAATCCATCTAATGAAAACAGTGTGGCTTGACTTCCCCTTTTCCTGGGGGAAATCATGCGGGCGTCCATGATGACAGTACTGATCTTTCGAATTTATAACTTCATTTTTCAAGACATTAATTTTAGGCCTACTTCACAAAAACGGTCAAATCTCCGCCTCATGTAATTGAGTTTCTCCACTAGCAGGGGAAAATCTGAATTCAACACTGGCAAACGAGCCTGATCTCCCTCCTCAGCCTAGGAAGAGTTCACAGACCTCTGTAATGGACACCAGGGATAAATCGAATAGGGTGTGAACATATTTACTCAGAGTCGCTTTATACAGAGATGACGTAACGGAGAGCCATCCGAACAGAAATTTATCTTTCCAGCTTTGCGTGTGCAATGCCTGTCTACAAACACGAACGTCACACTTCGGTATAACAGAAGACTGTGTCAGCGCGACTTCAAACACAGAAGAATCATTTTATATTTAAAAGTCTCTATTGAGTGCCGTACATTTGTACAGAATGCGATCCGTGAAAAGTAATATGCTCAGTCATTACGTCACATGATGGCGTCCGAGCGGAAGAACAAAAGATAAGCGCAAGCGACGCGTGACGTAGCTGCCGCTTATGTATGACGTAGCGACGTCGCTGAAGCGCACGGGGAGGCGTGGGATTGATGTTTACACCCCCGCACAGGTCGCCACCCCCTTCTCTGATCTATGAAGTGAAAGTAGGCTTCTTCGCCCCCCACCACGTTCCCAGAATGTCAAGGTCAACATGCGGATGTCTGACGTCATACCTAATGTGTAAAAAAATAATAACGTTCTATATGTGCTAGTTGGATGTCGACCAGTCGCTAGTGTAACAGCAGTTCGATTCCAGGCGGACTCAGGAACATATAGTGCATGAAGGACATGTAGGAAAATTTGGCGGATGGCATTGTAACTAACATTTTGGACCATTTCTCAGTGACATGGTTCTAATTGCAGTAATGACGAATTGATGATTAAGCACGTTTTGTATTAACGGATAGTTGGGAAGTGTTTCCATTTTCGTGAAACATTAGGCTACACCTTCTGTCAAGTTAGGCCTATACAAAAGAGAGAACGTGTTTGACCACTTGTATAGCAGAATACAAGATTAGGAAGATAAATTATTAGGTCCATTACTTAAGCTTTAATGAAAGTACAAGATCTGCACAATTTTATTAAGCATTATAATATATTGCATTTTCAAAACGTAATTTCGTTTTATTTATTATGCACACTTTCTTTTCACTTTCTTATATTGTTATCTTTTCCTTTCCATCTTTTGGTTCTTCTCAAACTCTCTCTTTATTTTCTCTATATATTTACTTCTAATTGTTTTTATCTGAATTTTGTATCTTTCTTCTTGGGCTTCTGTTTTTTTTTCGTTTTTCTGTAATTCTTTTATTTCTTCTTTCTTTGCTTCTCTCTCTCTCGTAATTGTCTTCCTTCCTTTCTCCCTATCTTCCTTTCTTCCTTCCTTTTTTTCTCCCTTTGTTCCTTCCTCCTTTCCTTTCTCCCTTTGTTCCTTCCTCCTTTCCTTTCTCCCTTTGTTCCTTCCTCCTTTCCTTTCTTCCTCCCTTCCTCCCTTTCTTCCTCCCTTCCTCCCTTTCTTCCTCCCTTCCTCCCTTCCTTCATTTCTTTCTTTCTTCCTCCCTTCCTTCATTTCTTTCTTTCTTTCTCCATTCCTTCATTTCTTGCTTTCTTCCTTCCTCCTTTCCTTTCTTCCTTCCTTTCTTACTTCCTCCTTTACTTCCTCCCTTAGTCCCTTTCTTCCTTTCTTCGTTCTTTCCTCTTTCTCTTCCTTTCTTCTTTCCTTCCTTACTTCGTTCCTCCCTGCCTTTCTTTTTTCCTTCCTCCCTTCCTTTCTTCCTTCCTCCCTTCCTTTCTTTCTTCCTTCCTTTCTTCCTTCCTTCGTCCCTTTCTTCGTTCTTTTCTCCTTCCCTTCTTTCTTTCCTTTCTCCCTCCCTTCCTTTCTTCCTCCCTTTCTTTTCTTCCTTCCTTCCTTCCTTAGTCCCTTTCTTCCTTTCTTCGTTCTTTCCTACTTCCCTTCTTTCCTTCCTTTCTCCCTATCTTCCTTTATTCCTCCCTCCCTTCCTTCCTTCCTTCCTTCCTTTTCTTCCTTCCTTTCTCCCTTTCTTTCTTTCTTCCTTCCTCCTTCCCTTCCACCCTTTCTTCTTTTCTTCCTTTCTTCCTTCCCTTCTTACTTTCTTACTTCCTTCTCTCCTTACTTCCTTTCTTCCTTTGTTTCTTCCTTTGTCATCCTCCCCCCTTCTTTCTCTTTTCCCTTATCCTCCTTTTCTCCTGCCTTTTCCCCGTCCCTCTCCTCTTTTCATTCCTTCTTTCTTTGTTTCTTTCTTCTTTTTCCTTCATCCTTTCTTGCTTTCTCTTTCTTTCTTCCTTTCCATTCCTTTATCGTAAGCCCAAAGACAACCCATCTAGGACAGAATACTTGAAAAATATGAAACCTGTCCAACTTGTATGGTAGTTAAGCGACAGGAAGTAACCTGATCTTGTAAAATGAACTCTTTTTTTTTTTTTTTTGTACGGAGGTGGGGCCCGAAGTCTAGCACCGTAACCTCTAACGGACTTCATATCTCTTACCAGTCCTTTTATTGAATGATTACTGAAGTCCGAACGGCTGATTTCATTGTAGACATCGTCGTTCAGCAATGTGGTGCCATCTGTCGATTAAGCCATGTAGGTCCAGGGTCCGATGAAGTCCCACTAGAGTGCCTTTTCATTCCTGCAGAGTGTGCTACGTCTCCTGGGACTGATGTCATCTGTTCGCCAGTTATAATACAACACGTAGAACAATTTTTGATAGGCAATATTGAAATACTAAAATAGTGAAATGGAGATAACCAGAGCTAGGAAGTTCGTACCAAAGCAGTGAGAGAAATCCTTGGTGTATTCAACACCTGCACCTAATACCGATGTTCTCAGGGAGCGTATCCAAAATGGATTTGATCAAATCCGTAACACCCCAGGACATTTTCACAGAGTACAGCAAAACATGGAACGCAGGTTCAGGGAATGCATCGAAGCAGGAGGAGGTCACTTTGAGCAATTTTTGTAAATGTGTGTTGTTAAATGTATCACATATACCATTACCAATAAACCCATAATTCCCTAACGAAGGCTTTGCGGACCCATGTTCATTTAAACTTTTTGTTTTGGTTTGGTGTCAAGAATACGCCCCACATTTATGAACACATATATAGATTACACCCTGTATAACAAAATAACGAAAAAAGCGATATAAACATAGTAATTATAAAACATAGGTCTCTTTTTAAGTAGGTTATTTTACGACGCTTTATCAACATCTTAGTTTATTTAGCGTCTGAATGAAATGAAGGTGATAATGCCGGTGAAATGAGTCCGGGGTCCAGCACCGGAAGTTACCCAGCATTTGCTCATACGGGATTGAGGAAAAATCCCGGAAAAACCTCAACCAAGTAACTTTCCCCGACCGGGAATCGAATCCGGGCCACCTGGTTTCGAGGCCAGACGCGCTAACCGTTATGCCACAGGTATAGACTAGGTCATATAAATAGACTTGTCTGAAAATAATAAGATTATTATAAAAGAAACAATATTGAAATAAAACATTTAGAAAGCAATATAGGCCTATTTTATTTAATAAAAACCTAAGTCCCGTATGAGTAAAACTCATAACCAAGATATGAAGATAATACTTAAAATGAAAATAAGTGAAGTATTGTATTTAGTAAGAATTTCATATTAGTAAGACGTCAAAATGAAAGTCTTGTAGGTTAACTTGATAAGAAAAAGGAGTTAGCTGAGAATCAAATGTAGTAAAATGAAGTACCGGTATCACAAATTCAGAAGATACTTATTTAAAATATAATATATTAATACTTACTTACTTACAAATGGCTTTTAAGGAACCCGAAGGTTCATTGCCGCCCTCACATTCCCTATCCTGAGCAAGATTAATCCAGTCTCTATCATCATACCCCACCTCCCTCAAATCCATTTTAATATTATCCTCCCATCTACGTCTCGGCCTCCCTAAAGGTCTTTTTCCCTCCGGTCTCCCAACTAACACTCTATATGCATTTCTGGATTCGCCCATACGTGCTACATGCCCTGCCCATCTCAAACGTCTGGATTTAATGTTCCTAATTATGTCAGGTGAAGAATACAATGCGTGCAGTTCTGTGTTGTGTAACTTTCTCCATTCTCCTGTAACTTCATCCCGCTTAGCCCCAAATATTTTCCTAAGCACCTTATTCTCAAACACCCTGAACCTATGTTCCTCTCTCAGAGTGAGAGTCCAAGTTTCACAACCATACAGAAGAACCGGTAATATAACTGTTTTATAAATTCTAACTTTCAGATTTTTGGACAGCAGACTGGATGATAAGAGCTTCTCAACCGAATAATAACACGCATTTCCCATATTTATTCTGCGTTTAATTTCCTCCCGAGTGTCATTTATATTTGTTACTGTTGCTCCAAGATATTTGAATTTTTCCACCTCTTCGAAGGATAAATCTCCAATTTTTATATTTCCATTTCGTACAATATTCTTGTCACGAGACATAATCATAATAATATATTAATACTAATTTAAATTACGTATTCCAAATATCTTCTATTCCTAATTTGGATTTATACATTATATTTTTTAAATATAGATATTGGCACTTCAAAATCAAGTCATTATACATTTTTAGTCCATAATTAAGACTCTATTTCTTTGCTAGTAATTGAGACTTTTGCCTTTTTATAAGAAATTTAATAATACATACATACATACATACATACATACATACATACATACATACATAGGCAGGTACTCCACTGCAAACTCAGCATTCTTCAATCTTTCCTATCTTCTACCTTCCTCTTAGTCTCCGCAAATGATCCATATATCTGAATGTCGTCTATCATCTGATATCTTCTTCTGCCCCGAACTCTTCTCCCGTTCACCATTCCTTCCAGTGCATCTTTCAGTACGCAGTTTCTTCTCAGCCAATGATCCAACCAATTTCTTTTTCTCTTTCTGGTCAGTTTCAGCAAAGGCTGATTGGGATTTCCCGGTCTCTGATCGGGTCAAAAACCTGATAGAACTGATATTTATCTCTTGCGGTGAAAAATCCGGAGGGCCCAATTAGTCAAATCCACTCTCCTCACCTCTACGCTGGAGCCCCCTGGGATCTAATAAGATGCGAAAGAGAGAGTGGTGTGCGGAAAGCAACGGGAAGCTACCACATTTATCCTTCCCAAGAAAAATTCCAAAAAAATTTAATAATGTATATTTAAAAATGTGTTCCAATTGAACTTGTTTTTCAAGATCGCAATGACTTCAAGTAGTTCAACTGTCCCAGCTTCAGTGCTAGTACGTACGAAATCAAAACCAGACCGGAAAAAGTAAACAAGCCCAAGCCTATTTCCCCACCTCCGTTCAACACTCCGCTACCAGTTAACCTGTATCTCCTTTGCCGATGTCTCAACTTCGAAATCTGATTATCACCTTTATCTCACTCAAACGCTAGATAACAATAGCAGTTGAAAATTTTTAAATCCTGGTTTAGTTAACGACGCTCGCAATTGCAAAGGTTATATCAGCGTCGCCGGTGTGCCGGAATTTTGTCCCACAGGAGTTCTTTTTTTTTTTTTTTTACATGTCAGGGTGCGCCTGAAGGAACGAAGAACAATACATTCACTGTCTCTTCTGTTTAGAATCATGCATACTTCTACTCCGAATTATCTGTTATCGCGCTCTCAATTTCTTACAACTCTTCGAAACCGACATCAAGCACTTATTTCTATCCCTCATCATAGAACGTCTTTATACTCATCTTCCTTTACTGTAGAAATACCTCGCCTCTGGAATTCGTTACTTAATGACGTCAGGGACTGTCGGACTTTATCACAATTCAAAATTAAATTGGAAAATGTCGTCTTAGTTAATGTTTTTTAGGTATTGCTAGAAGTATTGATTTGTGTTTTTTTTCTTTTTTAATTTAGATTAAAATTGCAAGTTTCTTGTTTATGTTAGTTGATTAGTTAGGATACAATTAATTATGATAATTAATCACTCATTTAAAGTTTGTGTGACTGCAACCTGTGTATATTTTTGTGTGGCTTTACTTTGTTTATAGTGTTTCTCTCTCTCTCTCTCTCTCTCTCTCTTTATTTCTTGTGTAGCTTTACTTTGTATATAGTGTATTTTTTTCTGTTTATTTCTAGTATTGTATTTGTATTCCTGGTGTTGTGGAAGAGAAGGCCTGATGGCCTTAACTACACCAGAATAAATAAATCTATACTAATAATAAATCTGTAGCCGAAATTTTTCTGGTAATTTTCGATTTTCCAAAAATAATTGGTCCTAACATATATAATTAACCACTCTGAAACCAAAAATCGCATTTTTGAAATTTTTGTTTGTATGTCTGTCTGTATGTTTGTTACCTTTTCACACGATAATGGCTGAACCGATTTATATGAAAATTGGAATATAAATTAAGTTCGTTGTAACTTAGATTTTAGGCTATATAGCATTCAAAATACATTATTTAAAAGGGAGGTTATAAGGGGACCTGAATTAAATAAATCGAAATATCTCGCTTATTATTGATTTTTGTGAAAAATGTTACATAACAAAAGTTTCTTTAAAAATAATTTGCGATAAGTTTTATTCCTTGAAAAAGTTTGATAGGACTGATATTTAATGAGATAAATTAGTTTTAAAATTAAAATAACTGCCATCTAAGGCCGTGTAATGAATTAAAAAACAAATGACTTCGTCTATAAGGGGCCTTGGACAGCAACAATCGAAAGGTATGAAAGATAGCCTACAGAGAATGTTTCTGTGTTTGTACGAAGTAATATCGGAAGCTAAATTAACCGATTTGTATAATTAATTATTTATTTCACCATTGGAAAGTGTAGTTTCTCTAGATGAACATAATGCTATAATGTTATTACAGTAACTCCTGATATAATATAATATAATATAATATAATATATAATATAATATAATATATAATATAACATAATATATAATATAATATGTAATGTAATGTAATATTATATAATATAATTTAAGTTATTTGAAGGGTTCAGAACCATAGTGGGCCAAGCGCCATTTACTGAATACGTATAAAACAAGAGTTAAAATTGAGTTATTACCATAATTCAATGGAAACCTATAACAAGTAAAATAAAATATACACATTAAATCTAAATTATGTCGATCTTCATTAAACTATGGTTGCATGTAATAAAAATTAAGAAACATGTTAAAGGAATTGTCATTACACCAAATGAGTGTCTCTGGACCAAAATGATCGCATTTTAATTATTTGGATGCAATTTAAATTAAGTAACATATTAAACGATTTATCCTTCTATCAAACACGAATGTTTCCTGGATCAGATGTCCTATTTTAATTATGTAATTACTTTATATTTATTTCTAACGGGTGCAGCGGAGCGCACGGGTACGGCTAGTAAATAAATAAATAAATAATAAATAAACCTACTGACTTGAGCCTGTCGCTTTTAAACACACTTAAATGCCATCGACCCGCAACCTTGAGCACAGAAGACCGACTACGTACCGAGGCCGATTATAACAGTTGATAAAGAGTTGTAAAATATATCAATTAAAATAAAAAGACGAAGAAATGTGAAAATATCGAGGAGTAGGTGGAAGGATCAAAACATGTGATAGCAGAAGAAACCAATCTTGGTTTATACGACGACAACGACGACGATGATGACGATGATGAAGATGATGATGATGATGATGATGATGATGATGATGACCACCTTCATATTCGCATATATTTTCTTCCCATCATAATTCTATGTTGTTGTCATCTAAACGACTTTCAACTTTGGCAGTTTAAAATAAAGCAATAAAATCAATCTCATGCAAGGCGTGGCGACAAAGCGTGTCTGTAAGAAACCAAATTAAACGCACAGTGCTTTCGCCCTCCAGCACCATGCCCTCCACTGTTAACTCTACATCATTTATTTACTTTTTTACTATTTAAAGGTTAATTAAACACGACTTCCTCGCTGTTGATTATGAATTCGTCTGCTGTGTCTTCTTTCAGACTCGTTTCCATGTCGCATGTAAATCCTGCAGTGACTTATTGCATAGAACTTTTCTTTTTTCAAGAACGTCCAGTTTTCACTCCCGGCTTTTCTCTCTTTAGTCCCCTCCATCCGCCGAATTGTAGACTGGGTGGTCTCCGGAGCCATTTTGAACGAGTTGACAAGACTGTGTGCTCCGAATATACGGTCCAGTTCACAGATGAGGACTCGGAGAGTTTATGGCCATTGTTTGGGATTCGGTTACGTATTGACGTCTTCACGGGTTTTGATGTTTCCTAGACACCCTGTCCCGATGGCCGAGTTAACGACTTGGGGGAGGAAGGGAGCAAATTTGGCAACGCCGCTCCATAAAGGAGCAGGCAGCATCCCTCGGCATCTACTGCAACAAGCACCGTGCAAGAGGGGCACAACGCGTACATGCAGCCCCGAAAGCAAATCGTATTTACGAAGCGTCACTAGAGACGGAGAGGTCTTTATTTACATACGAACATGGCAACGTGAAGCTAGTGTCTATACGAGAGTTAATAAATTGTACGGTTTCAGAATAATAATAATAATAATAATAATAATAATAATAATAATAATAATAATAATAATAATAATAATAATAATAATAATAATTAGAAATGGCTTTTAGAGAACCCGGAGGTTCATTGCCGCCTTCACATAAGCACCCCATCGGTCCCTATCCTGAGCAAGATTAATCCAGTCCCTACCATCATATCCCATCTCCCTCAAACCCATTTTAATATTATCCTCCCATCTCGGTCTCGATCTCACCAAAGGTATTTTTTTCCTCCGGCCTCCCAACTAATACTCTATTTGCATTTCTCATACGTGCTACATGCCTGCCCACTCAAACGTCTGGATTTAACGTTCCTAATTATGTTAGTTGTCCCGCGCCGTGGCGTCGCGGTCTAAGGCATCCCGCCTAGGTCTCGAGTTACGGAATGCACGCTGGTTCGAGTCCTCATGGGGGAAGAAATTTTCTCATGAAATTTCGGCCAGTGTATGGGACCGGTGCCCACCCAGCATCGTGATGCACTTGGGGAGCTACGATAGGTAGCGAAATCCGGTTGCGAATACCAGCTATAACGGCTGGGGGGATCATCGTGCTAACCACACGATACCTCCATTTTGGTTGGATGATCGTCCACCTCCGCTTCGGCATGTGGGCGTGAAGCCAGCAGCCGGCTGGTCGGTCTAGGCCCTTCACGGGCTGTAGCGCCATGGATTATTATTATTATTTAATTATGTTAGTTGAATACAATGCGTGCTGTTCTATATTGTGTAACTTTCTTCATTCTCCTGTAACTTGATCCCTCTCAGCCCCAAATACTGTATTTTCCTGAGCACTTTATTCTGAAACATCCTTAGCCTCTGTTCCTCTCTCAAAGTGAGAGTTCAAGTTTCAAACTTCTTTTAATGCATTGTACAGGATGTTTGACTCAATCCGTTTATAAATTATTGCTTTAGGGGTGGACACACAATACTTTTTGTCTTTGAAATTCTCTAACTCGCAGCACTTGTATTTTAGTTTGAGTAACGATTGAGAACAGTTAAAATAATGAATAGACACAGATTCGGTGGACTGATTGATATGTTAATTCATACGATGCGTCTGAGTAAAGAAACAAACGTTTATATAATACCGGTACACGGATCTCTCGAGGATAGTTCATGGCTCTTCGGTAGAGTGAAGTGTTCGTATGAATGTTTCGATTACCTGAGAAGGTTCGAGACTCGGTTCTTCCTTTCATATTTTTTAATTTCGAACTTGGAATCCAGGTGATTAGGCTATAGAATATTGTAACTAATACTTTAAAATGGAAATACGCAATCTATCGCAACATCATATTATGAACAAGAATGTTCCATAGCAGTAGCTACAAAAGCTTGAATAGCACTTTCGGTAACCATTCACGGTTCGAATCTCTGAAGCTCGTAAGAGCAAAAATGATTTCGAAAGAAGAATTAATTATACGTTGTTCCAGCAAGCAAACTACGTCGGCATCGTTAAACTCCATGCGGATTGTAATCGTTCTCGTATGTCTTAGACCTTAATATGGTCGGTCGTAGTTTGAATCCAATTTTTTTCTTGGTCTACCCACGTTTTGACATTCTCATGGTAGTGTCACTAGGCATCACATATTCAAAATATATTGAAATAAATTAATAAATTGTTTTAAAATTAATAAAACGATGTTACAGGAACTATAAGAAGACCAAATGACTCGATAAAACATTATCCAATACTGAAATAAACGTTGGAAAGGAGAAAGAAAATGAGTAATTAACATAACATTTTGACAGCACGTGATTAACATAAAATTATCATACGAAGACTAAAATTCGTAATATTCACGTGATGATGTCAGTGAACATTATACCCATCCCTGATTCCGCCTAAGAAATCAATAAATATCTCCTCCTACATGACTCGACTGTTATTTGAGCTGCCTAAGCAAAAATAAACGGCTTAAGTCAAACACCCTGTACAACTATTAATTATTTAGGCTACAACTTACTTACGGCTTTTAGAAAACCCGGAGGTTCATTGCCGCCCTCACATAAGCCCGCCATCGGTCCCTATCCTAAGCAAGATTAATCCATTCTCTACCATCATATCCCACCTCCCTCAAATCCATTTTAATATTATCCTCCCCTCTATGTCTCGGCCTCCTCAAAGGTCTTTTTCCCTCCAACCTCCAAACTAACACACTATATAGCCTACATTTCTGGATTCGCCTATACGTGCTATTATTTACAACTGGATAGACAAAATAACATAAGAACATCACTACCACTTATTGTATTGTTTTCCTTGTATCATAGAAGTATTTTATTTGAAGGATGAAAGTTGGTAGATATTTCGTTAACTGCTTGGATTAGAAACATGCCAGAAACATTATTGTAATTTCAATTAGTTTAATTTCTCTAATACTTATGGCTATTATCCCAATAAAAAATAAGAGTAGAATTTAATTGACTATTACAGAATTAGAAGAAATAAAGTACTCTAATACAATAAAATATTAATTGACGTACTGAAATACTAAACTGTCTTGAAAATGTATTATTATGCCATCTCATCATTATAAATATTCTGCTAGGTGGCAGTAGTGTCTTATGATGAGCTGTTCTCTTGTTACCAGTTGTACCAACTATATAATCTTCATTGAAATCTATGCACAGTCACTAGTCAAGAAGAGTTTTTAATTCAGTTTTATTTTTATTAAAACTGTTGCATTCCACTTCAATTATCAATATATTATATTGAACAATCTCTCTCTGGTAGACCTGGTTGGCGCAGTTGGTATAGCGCTGGCCTTCTATGCTAGAGGTTGCGGGTTCGATACCGGGCCAGGTCGATGGCATTTAAGTAAGCTTAAATGCGACAGGCTCATGTCAATAGATTTACTGACATGTAAAAGAACTCCTGCGGGACAAAATTCCGGCACACCGGCGACGCTGATATAACCTCGGCAGTTGCGAGCGTCGTTAAATAAAACATTAAACAATCTCTAATAGTGACTACCCATAACCTCATACAGCAGAAGCTATAAGATAATCTAAATAATATAAACAAGATAATCGATAGAAAATTTTTAATTAAGGATGATGAAATACACATGAATCATTTTAAAAGGTACAGTATTATTGAAAGTACATGTTGACAAACAAAGAAACAAATGCCAGGGAGGTGATGAAAACAAATGCTAGGGAGGTGATAAAAATTGTAGGATAAGCAGCCATGATTGATTGAAACACGTCGTTCCGTACCGTTTTATTGGTCAAAAGTAGTATGATGTAGTAAAAGTGTAATAGTCCCAACAATTTGTGATGTCTGGGAACTGTTACATCACTATGGCTTCATCACATTCGCGTTGTCGTGATACCAACTCCTTACGACCCCGGTAATCGAAAAGGGAACGTTACATGCGAAAATCCCTCCTGCACACCTGCCTGAGCATCTTGGGATTCAGTAGATATTTACATGAAAAAGACGAAGCTGAATTTCTGCGCATGGCTGCCCGAGACTTGGTCTCGTTATCCCCGCTGCCCTAACCCTTAACCCAGTCCTGCATGGAGTCAGGGTTGCCATGACGACAGCGGTGAAGCCACGTGCAGCCTCACGTGTAACTTCCGGCAACGGAGCGAGCGAACGGCCGTGCAGGCGGGCAGCGAGGGGTAATAACCCTACAGGGGTGCCTCGCGCCGCTCAAATCCAATTCCGTCAAATTACCAAACCTGGCTGATTTATATGAAATTCTTGGCATCTTAGTAGCAGCCGAGTTCGAGATTACACCTCATTACTTCGGAGGCGTCCATGCTAATTCCAGACGTAGCATTTCTCATCTTCTCTTAGATCCGTCAGAACTAACATTCCTTCAGTCTGATCACTACAATCCCAACTTTGTATGCTCCATACTTCAGTTTTCTTTTATATTTTCACAGAGTACGTATATTGTAGCTCTAATTAGTGCCCATACATGTTAAGGGATATGCTACTGGAGCTAAATGATATCTGTGAGCAATACGGGATTAAGATAAATGCAAATAAAACGAAGACCATACAGCGTATTCCGAATCTCACCGGACCGGTGGACAACAATGACGTTACGCTTCAGCGAAATAGGAACAAAACTGCTGGAAGGATCGATGGCTGTCATGGCGACTGTATAAGTTGTTGTCTGTGCTACGCTAGCAAAATTTTGCGAAATTTCCGTACTGCCATCTCGTTCAAAGAAAAGAGTGCATGAACTATTTATTTCTTGGACCGGTAGTAATAACCGGTAAGTTGACATGTTCGCTCATAAGCCATTAACATATTGTTTTTACTTTGTGCTCATTACAAACAATACAGCAGAACACACCGCCATGACACAACAGTGCACGATGTCATTCGTCTGCTAATTCCCGCCCTATACAAGAACCAATCAGATTCACTGATGGCGGCTGATGGAGACTGCCACCACCTCTGCAAGCTGATGGCACCGGTGCGACACCGGTGGAGCATCAGTGAAGCCATCGGTGAAATTCGGAACACCGTGATGCCATCAAATTGTTCAGCGCTGAGATTCGGAATACGCTCTTAGTCATAGGAATAAAAATAAAGAAGGTAAACTTGAAAAATCTAAATGAGGCAGTAGAGCAAGTGGACAGCTTCAAATACTTGAGGTGTACTATAAGCTGTAACATGAGCTGCTGCCAGGAAGTCAAAAGGTTAGCAATGACCAAGGAAGCTTTAATAGGAAAGGGAGCATCTTCTGCGGATCTCTGGAAATAGAAAAGAAACAAAGAAGAGACAAGTGAAGTGCTTTGTATGGAGTGTGGCATTGTATGGGGTAGAAACATGGGCATTACGACGAAGTGAACAGAAGCGAATAGTAGCATTTGAAATCTGGAAATGGAGAAGAATGGAACGTGTGAAGTGAACAGATATAATAAGAAATGAAGCTGTGTTGGAAAGAGTGGGTGAAGAAAGAATGATGCTGAAACTGATTAGAAAGAGGAATAGCAATTCGTTGGGTCATTGGCTGAAAAGAAACTGCCCACTGAAGGATGCACTGGAAGGAATGATGAACGAGAGAAAAGTTCGGAGCAGAAGATATCAGACGACAGACTACATTAGTAAACTGTCCTTGTAAATTTTATGTTATGTTATTCGCTAAGACCACACCGTACACGAGTCTGGCTCTTACGGTAGTGGCTAGAGATATTTTTGTTTTATAAATTTAATTTGTACTCACTAGCTAGCTAGTTAAATTAATTAAATTAAATTAATATATATATATGGATCATATAAGGAGACAAAGAGGAAGGCAGAAAATACAAAAGATTAGAGAAAGCTGGGTTTGCAGTAAAAGACCTGCTCTTGGGCAGGACACTATGAATGAATGGTATGTTTTAAAAATGTAGGAAATAACATACATACCAACACGTAGTAAAGTTAATGATATTTTTGAAACACCTACAAAATAAGTTGATCGTTATTAGCAAAAATGTTTGTTAAAGTTGAATTTATTTACACATGTTGTGAACTCTTGTCCATCTGCTGAAGTACTACATAACTCACGACACCACAGAATTCTTTCGATAATTTCCGATCAGTTTAGATCAATTAATTATCAAGTGTTCGAACAAGTACACGGACTGGCAGACTATAGCAATACAAGAAGAACAGCCATGATTGCCATCCCACCAAATAGCGACAATGTTACATCATCGATCCCATCGTTAGATTTGAAAAACAAAAGAGCTAACCTTTAGCCAAAACAGAAAAAACTTATAGATAAAATACTTATTATTAGACCCAACTGATTTAACGTAGATAGAACACTAATTTTCTTTAAATCATATTAAAAATTAGCACCTAAACCAGCTATGAACATTGTTAAACTAGAAATAAGTAAAATAATAGTACATTATGCAACGAGCCTATAATGGTAGTAATTAAGACGCGAGTATGTTTGTTTATGAAACGAGCGCAAGCGAGTTTCATAATTTTCATACGAGCGTCTTAATTGCCATTATAGGCAAGTTTCATATGACTTTTTATGCTCGACCATATTTCTAACTTGAAATTATTCTTAAGTATTCATGTTATGGTTATGTAAGTGAGGAGCGGAACTGACCTGAATTATGAGATGTGCGCAGACGCGAAAGTATTGATTTTTTCTGAGGCACGAAAGTCATTGACCTTGATATAATCTAGAGAATAACATGAAGATTAGTCTTGATATAACCTGGAAATTGATTTAGAATTGAAAAACGAGATGACAAATTGAATTTATTTGAATATTATTTAAAATTAACGCTAATTATTATAGTAACAGAACATAACCTTCTGCGACAGTATTGGATTTCCAGCCTCCGTGACTTTTCGCTAATTGTCTTTCGATTGCATATCCGAGAATAATCGACATTTGCAGTTTTATAATGGTACAATGGTGATTTCTCATTGGCTTAACAACTGAATTATAATGAATAGGTGCACTTTAATGGGGTGCATTAAAGAGCTACTACCAGGTGTATAATTACTACATTTCGACATGGTCGAGCATAAAAATATTTGAAGATATTAATGGGGAAAAATACAAAATTTGGGCCACCTGAATTTTCCAAGTTTCAGTTATAACATACTGCACATACTTAGTGCTTAGTAGGCCATGATGATGATGATGATGATGATGATGATGATGATGATGATTATGATGATGATAGTCGAAGACAGTCCTCGGGTCTTGAAACCGGTTGTACTTCTGAAATTGCAGCTTTCCATGTAAGTTTCTCTATTCATAATAATTTGTGAGTGACGATGACGATCTTTAGTCTGATGAAGTGGAGAAATTGCGATAATCCTCAAGCATGAGTAGCTGGCACCCCTGCTCACTCTCGGAGGGGTTGTCACACGTCCTGCTCATCGACAGTGAAGCCGCTATCTGCATCCAGCCTCTCAGATAGATCTGTGGAATACACAGAAATTGTGCGGCTGGGATCTGGCGTCCGATACTGGCACGACCAGGATCAAGCTTTCCAGACGGTCGAGTTTAAATGAGACAATCATCACACAAATCCCCCCCCCCTCTATCTCTCTCTGCTCTATAGATAGACCCATATTAAGGCCATTTCCAGTGCAGTGACAGGCTAAGGTGTAATACTGGTTAATCTGCTTACCTTACATCTGTTTGTACAGCGGATGTTTCTCGACTTTTATATCAAATTCTTTTTGTGACATAGAGCCCACAAGAAGATGAACACTGATTTTCATCCTCAAACAGAATACAGGTGTATATTATATATATATATATATATATATATATATATATATATATATATAATTTGAACTGGTAATGGAAATTACAGGAAAACGTCTGAACGGATTTTAATAAATGATCCTCATTTTGAAGCTTGGAACTCAACGTTTTTTAGAAAATAGTATTTTTCAGTGAAATGTCAATTTTTCAACATAATTTTTCTATTTTCCAAAATCCATCTGTCGTCAGTTTTGAGAACTAGCTAATTGCATTTCAGAATAAAACAAAACACATACTACAGTTAACAATATTACACGAAGGCCATGATCTGCAAGAATGCTGACATATTTAGAGCTCAAATTAAATTGGTTATTAAAAACTTAACTTACTAAAAATAATTTACAGGTTCGATTCTGTGGTGTGTAATTTTCTGGGTACAGCTGTGTATTGGATGTTAAAAACTACAAAACTTGAGGTGGTTTGATGACATTATTACCATTAGAAATGAAATATTATTGTAGTTAATGCCATGATGTGACTATTTTTCATTAATTATACATATTAATGCTATATTGATGACATGAAAGTGAAACGTTTTGGGGTTATGTAAGTAGATGTAGAGAATAACTTAAATTAGGTTTTGATTTCTATATTTTACTGAGTGGTGGCTATATAGTAGGCCTATATATAATATATATTACTGAAAGCTATAAAACTTACATAAGATAATAATATTATTAAAAATCAAATATTTTTATAGTTATTAATCAAGAGGGGTTGGGTCTTTTTCATATATTTAATGGTGGTGTGGTGTAGATATTTATATGCGTGGTTCTCTTCAGTATTGGCTCGAGAGAGAGTATCTTTCATTATTATGGAAGCAAATAACTTTCAGAATGTCTGGTATTCTTCATTGAAAATAAATCTGAAAAATGTTTATTTGAACGTCTAATGAACTTAGTTTGCAGCAATTGCTGCACAAGCCACTAGTAACAATATATACTTAATTGTCTCAGAACACCCTAGCCAAGGATATTTCTTATATATTTATGACAATATGACAATTTAAATTTTTTATTTTGTCTTCCTCCAGCCACTATTTTAATACGTAATTGTGGTGTCGATCTCCTATCTTTGTAAACACATTTTGTTTCATAGGTCCAACTAAAACGGTTTCTCTTTTAATTCTACAAATAATGAGCTCAATGTTCTTACATTCTCAACTTTATACACAAAATTAATATGTAACATACACACATATGTACTTTTGATTAAACTAACACTCAACAACGCAGCGCATTTACAGAACACCAATATAGCGCAACATAATATTGTGAAAGTGAGTCTAGCCGGATTTCGTACCGGAATGTAGCGAATCGATACCCCCTTCCCGGTCATTATTACATTATATTATTATTAGTAATCTATGTGATGATAAAGGAACAAAAATTAAATGAAAGAAAGCTGAAGAAAAAACCAAGAACATGAAGGAAACCGGTTGGATAGATTTCTCAAGATTAGTAGCGATTTCTTTGCCTGGTTGCAGGTTTGCGAAGCAGTGATCTTTACCATCACCTTTTAATGAAATAGAGATTGAATTGTAACTTTATGCTCGACCATGCCGAAATGTAGTAATTATACACCTGGTAGCAGCCCTTTAATGGACCTAATTAAAGTACACCTATTCATTAAAGATCAGGTGTTCCACCAATCAGAAAATACACATTGTAGCAATATGAAAGCGCAAGTATCGATTATTCTCGGATATGCAATCGAAAGACAACTAGCGCGAGATTAGACAATATTAAACTCAGTCGAAAAAAACAACACACAAATTAACATCAATTCACCGTCATCTTCCAGCCTTTCACAAAGCACATTCCCGCAAATTCATTTCACCAATTGCCGGAAAAAATCAATATGGTCGAGCATAAAAAGTCGTATGAAACTTGACTATAATGGTAAGTAAGACGCTCGTATGAAAATTATGAAACTCGCTTGCGCTCGTTTCATAAACCTACTCGCGTCTTAATTACTACCATTATATGCTCGTTGCATAATGTACTATTTCCAAATAGCTGAAAGGTGCCTCAAGATTATAGACCAGCGTTTTTCAAACTTTTTCAACATTTGGCACACTAAAATTGTAATTCAAAATCCCGCGGCACACTCATACAATGTAAACCAGCGGTTCCCAACCAGAGGAGGAAGAGAACTTTTTTTTTTTCATTGAGTTAATTAGAGAAGTCCTACCCCATTATCTCCTGATCTAGTTGCCTCAAAAGTGGTGCCTTCTTGTAACATTTGTGAGGTTCAGACCTGTCTTCGGACAGTTGACTAAACAACAACAATGGAGATGTCCCGCGCCGTGGCGTCGTGGTCGAGGGCATCCTGCCTTGAACTCGCGTTACGGAATGCGCACTGGTTCGAGTCCTCATAGGGAAGGATATTTTCTCATGAAATTTTCGCCAGTGTATGGTACCGGTGCCCCCCGAGCATCGTGATGCTCCTGGGGAGCTACGATAGGTAGCGAAATCCTGTTGCGAAAGCCAGCTATAACGACTGGGAGGGTCGTGAACGTGAGGTCAGCAGCCGACTGACCGGTCTGGGTCCTTCAAGAGTTGTGGCGCAACTGATTATTTATTATTAATGGAGAAAAATTCGCTCCAGCTCCGGGGATCGAACCCGGGACTCTCAGTTCTATGCATTGGGCGCTCTAACCACTGAGGTACGTTGTGGCTCAATCCACAGCACCGGATCAAATCTTTCTCCTTTGGTATTATCCCTTATTGGTCTTACTCCATACCCGACATGATATTGATTGTGGATTGAGCCTCGGCGTAGCTCAGTGATTTGAGCGTCCAGTGCGTAGAACTGGAGGATCCGGGTTCGATTCCCGGGGGCGGAGCGAATTTTTTTCTCCATTAATAACCAATGGTAGCCATATCAGATAATTCTGTAGGACCAAAAAAAAAAAATGTTTACGTAGATCAGTCGCCCAACAACGCATATTATATACTGTGGAATCCCGGCCACCAAGTCACTCAAATGAGTGCGCTTCTTGTGTTAGACTAGGATTTTAGGCACGAATGATAGGTTGCAACAATTTTATGTAAAAATCCCTAAATGTATTCAACACGAGAAACTCCCGAGCAGTGGTATTGCCAAAAACTAGGTGCATTAAAGAACGTATGTTTCAGCCTATGCTGAACGAGCCTAAAAATCCGAGGCCTAATGATGACTGTTGACTTAATATAATATAATATAATATAATACAATGTCCAACATAGAGTAAGGCCAATAATGCAAAATACCAAAGGAGAAAGATTCGATCCGGTGCTGTGGATTGAGCCTCGCCGTAGCTCAGTGGTTAGAGTGCTCACTGCATAGAACCGGGGGTCTCGGGTTTGATCCCGGCGCCGGCACGAATTTTTCTCCATTAATGACCAACGCTAACCATAACAAATAATTCTGTAGGACCAAAAAAATTCATCTTTACGTAGATATTTTAAGGTCGGTACGATATTTTAACCATTAAATCCAGACGTTTGAGATGGATAGGGTATGTAGCACGTATGGGTGAATCCAGAAATGCATATAGAGTGTCAGTTGGGAGGCCGGAGAGAAAAAGACCTTTAGGGAGGCCGAGACGTAGATGGGATAATAATATTAAAATGGATTTGAGGGAGGTGGGATATGATGATAGAGAATGGATTAATCTTGCTCAGGATAGGGACCAATGGCGGGCTTATGTGAGGGCGGCAATGAACCTCCGGGTTCCTTAAAAGCCAGTAAGTAAGTAAGTACGATATTTTAACTTTACTGATCTGGCAACCCTGGTTAAACGTCAGCCATTCTCGTCTGTGCCACTCTCATACGTAGGCCCTACACTGTGTTTACTGAATGTGTACTTGTTCGCTGAAAGTTGATTCTTGGAAACTCACTTTAACTTTTACTGTTTTCATTTTCTCGCGGCACACCAGCGGGTCATTTGCGGCACACTGGTTGAAAATGGCTGTTGTGGAATCGAATGGCTTTTACTTTGACGATTAGATTAATTTCTTGTCACAACACACCGACATTACTTACGATAGAGATCTGTGAAATCTAAACTACAGCTACGCTAAAGTAATTTCCAGTAATTCAGAAGAGAGAGAGAAAAAAGGACCTTATCGCGAGGCCTTAAGGTCAAAGCTCAAGCATAATCTGCGGTGGTTAAGGGTGGGGAGTGGGGAGGAAGAGTGGTAGGTGCGTAATACGCCATGGTTGTAAAGTAATGCAATCTGTTTATTATTGATATACAGTCAACACACAACGCAACGTTCTAAAACCTTTCTATAGACTGAACAAACCCAACGCCCTCCATCTGGAGGCACAGCAACAAAAAGCGTTATATATACACATCGACAGCGCCAGGGCGAGGCCCCCTGGAACACCTCTATGTACACTGGGGGGCTCGGCAGACAAGCGAATATTGTACACCAATCATTAAATAATGCTTATATACAAAATATATTACACATATACCACAGAGAGTGAACCATGCAAGAGTAAAAACATCCGACCTGCCTAACACATCTTCCATATGCTAGAAAATAATTTTGTCTCTCATCTGAACAACATTCAAAAAGACAATATTGTATAAGAAATATATGAAAAAAGCGTTATTATTATTATTATTGTTATTATTATGGGTGGCTTGGCCCCCTGGCGACAATAACGACAACTAGATGTATATATCGATCGTGAGTAGGGGATCTGGGGGTCGGACATCTACAACAGCAATGTAATCAATCAGTCTCTAGAATCTGAATTGTTCCCATGGAGATGACGTCATTTGTACTGCTTGTTACAGGGAAGACGACAACAGAAATCAGTCAGTTTTTTCGCTTTGGTGTTTCTTATGCATCGTTTAGAAACAAAAACACGGAAACTGCAGTTGAGAGGTTCGGTCGGGCGCCGTTCAGTGTGCGGACCGCGGGTTGGGTTGCCACCTCGCTCATCGACAAGAATCTTCTCCGACATACGAGATACACTTTTGTATAGTTCAGAGTCACATACAAATACTATTCTGTTCTATCAAATAACTAAAAGACTGCATTGTTAATTCTCACAACCATTCTAGTGATTTCATTATTTTCGGTTAGGATTACTCTTTCCTTCTATGTGGTGCATTGTTAGTTGAAAAAAATGAAATACATTACAAGTAATTATTGCAAGTACCAGCTTCAGTACTTATGGAATCAGTTCATACGAAAAAAAAAAAAAAGGACAAAAAAAGATGAAAGTTGCGAATGGGATAAAACTGTGGAGAAGATGAGAAAGGATAAGAATGAGACAAAGAAGAATAATAATAATGAAAAGAAGACTAAGGACAAGAACGAGACGGAGACGAGAAAGAATAAGAATCAGACGAAGAATGATAAAGCCGAAGAAGACGGATAATAATGAGACGAAGACGAAGAAGGATAAGAATGAGACGGAGACGAAGTAGGATAAGAATGAGACGGAGACGAAGTAGGATAAGAATGAGACGGAGACGAAGTAGGATAAGAATGAGACGAAGACGAAGTAGGATAAGAATGAGACGAAGACGAAGAAGGATAAGAATGAGACGAAGACGAAGTAGGATAAGAATGAGACGGAGACGAAGTAGGATAAGAATGAGACGAAGACGAAGACGAATGAGACGGAGACGAAGTAGGATAAGAATGAGACGAAGACGAAGTAGGATAAGAAGACGAAGTAGGATAAGAATGAGACGAAGACGAAGTAGGATAAGAATGAGACGAAGACGAAGAAGGATAAGAATGAGACGAAGACGAAGTAGGATAAGAATGAGACGAAGACGAAGTAGGATAAGAATGAGACGAAGACGAAGTAGGATAAGAATGAGACGAAGACGAAGTAGGATAAGAATGAGACGAAGAAGGATAATGACACGAAGACGAAGTAGGATAAAAATGAGACGAAGACGAGGAAGGAAAAGAATAAGACGAAGAAGGATAAGAATGAGACGAAGACGAAGTTAAGAATGAGACGAAGAATTAAGAATGAGACGTTGGATAAGAATGAAAAAAAGGATAAGATAAGAATAAGAATGAGGCGAAGACGGATAATAATGAGACGTTGATGAAGGAAGAATGAGACGAAGACGAAGATAAGAATGAGACGAATAAGAATGAGATGAGACTATAAGAGGACAAGAATGAGACGGAGAAGAGAAAGGATAAGAATTAGACAAAGATGGATAATGAGACGTAGACGAAGGATAAGAATGAGACGAAGACGAAGTAGGATAAGAATGAGACGGAGAAGAGAAAAGATAAGAATGAGGCGAAGACGGATAATGAGACGTAGACGAAGCATAAGAATGAGACGAAGACGATGAAGGAAAAAAATAAGACGAAGAAGGATAAGAATTCGACGAAAACGAGAAAAGATAGGAATGATGCGAAAACGGATAATAATGAGACGTTGATGAAGCAGGATAATAACGAGAATAAGACTAAGGACGAGAATGAGACGGAGAAAAGAAAGGATAAGAATGAGACGAAGACGAGAAAGTATAAGAATGAGACGAAAACTAAGGATAAGAATGAGACGGAGAAGAGAAAGGATCAGAATGAGGCGAAGACTGATAATAATGAGACGAAGACGAGAAAGTATAAAAATGAGACGAAAACTAAGGATAAGAATCAGACGGAGAAGAGAAAGGATAAGAATGAGGCGAAGACGGATAATAATGAGACGATGAAGGCGGAAATAACGAGAATAAGACTAAGGACAAGAATGAGACGGAGACGGATAATAATGAGACGTTGATGAAGGAGGATAATAACGAGAATAAGACTAAGGACAAGAATGAGACGGAGAAGAGAAAGGATAGGAATGAGACGAAGACGGGTAATAATGAGACGTTGATGAAGGAGGATAATAACGAGAATAAGACTAAGGACAAGACTGAGACGGAGAAGAGAAAGGACAGGAATGAGACGAGGACGGGTAATAATGAGACGTTGATGAAGGAGGATAATAACGAGAATAAGACTAAGGACAAGAATGAGACGGAGAAGAGAAAGTATAAGAATGAGACAAAGACGAGAAAGTATAAGAACGAGACAAAACTAAGGATAAGAATGAGACGAATATGAAAAAGGACAAAAATGAGATGAAGACAAAAAAGGATAAAATGAGACAAAGTCGAAAAAAGATTATAATGAGATGAAGACCAGAAATGACAAGAATAAGAAGAAAAGGAAGAATTTGCATTGTTATGAATAAAGCAACTATGTAAATTACGTTCACAACACTATTATATTTATATGATTGAGCCTTCCGCCTTTTGTGTTCGAGAAGAACGTGGCAATTGAGGTAGTTTTCTTAAATGCTGGTGTCTTGTTAGAAATGACAGAAATTAACTGGGCCAGCTCAAAAGAGCTCATCCGGAGCATCGCTGTTTCAGATAGTAAGTTTCGAAATTCGGAACAGGACTGTCCTCCAGGTACCATAACGGGGATATAGAGTGGTCAGAGACAGTTTCGTCTCAGAAGATTGCAGTGTAATAATAGTACATTTTTATTGGGCAGTATTTGGAAATATTAATTATTTTTGTTATCTACCTGTTCAGGGGCGTATACACTTTCAATGGAAGCATCATCTCTGCAAAATTTCAACTTTTGCATTGGATGCTGTTTATTCTTTTGTAAAAAAAAATCACTAATAAACTTCGAATATGCGTCAGATTTTAAAATAAGGCTATAGATGACATATTCAGCAATTTTAAAGATTTCCAAATACGTACGTAGACAATGACATGTAAAAATTTAGGTTTATTATAATCAACAATTGATATTATATTATAGATTGTTTAATTGATTATAATAAATGCTTTCTTCTCGAATACTATTTGGGTTTTTATTATGAAGAATTATCGAATCCAATTGTCAGTACGTATCGTTTTATTTCCTCTCCATTTCTCACGCAAAATTTAAATCATATTTGCGATATAACAACATGTAAATGTGGAATACTATTGATCTAGCTATTTGTTTTTAAATTTTCTAGCACTTGTGAAGGAAATGTCTTGCTACTTGCACAAAAGCAATAGTGCAACCAAAACATTTCGTTGTTTTTGTACTGTTAAATAGTTTAACATGAAAATATTCCAGAAGATACTTCAAACATAACGATAAAGCCTCTAGAAACAAGCTTGAGACAATGGCCGGAAGATATCGTAATTGTAGTTCTTAACAGCTTCATAGGCACTATGGTGTACAATTGATTATACTGCCTTGTTTTCTAGCTAATGCTCTAATCCAGAGCTCGAAGAAGGGACTCAAGATTATATTTATCATAGTAAATAATACTATCTTCACTTGATACTTCTATTATCTGAAATAAATTACGTAATTTTCCAGCCAACTGTCTAATGTTTCTTAATTTTTGAAAACTTAGTATCATTCATTAACGTTTTGGAATCTAACTACTATTCCTCTACTTTTTAATTATTTATAGTTTGGGCAACAATTATCGAGCCGGGAGAGGTGGCAACCCTGCTATGAACAACAAGATGAAACTCGCAACTCACAATAGTGAATCATGTGGAGGAATCAGAAAAACGACGAATCTCAGGCATTTAAAATCGAATATGTGGAAATATTTTATTCATCACTTGTCTTTAATTAAATAAAAAATACTTTAAAATTGAGTAGTTCGTGGTGAGAATAATGGTATATAGTGGTATCATTAAAAACACTCGATGCTATCATTATGTAACAACAATCAACATTCAAGAACCTGCGATATCTGACCGTACCGAGAAACTCCATCGATAAGCAACGTTTGATATCAATGGAAATGTCTTATGTGTAGAAAATTTACTCTATTATGGATCAGAACTCTTTCCACGAGATTGTAACTTCTAAGGAAAAGCATGGATAACAATGTTGAGAGTTAGCTCTAAGGCCTTGGTGTCAATTGCTGTGAATATAGCAATTTTAGGCTAAGAAATACTAGCAAACAATTTGCACTGAACATCCCCCTTCGTAATACCGAAAACTACGTCAATCTTAAAGAGATCCATAGATCCATGATATATGGCACAAAGAAATCAAATGTGGTCCGTCATAGGCGTTGTGAGTGACAGATCATCCTACCCTCTCATTTCTAGCATGTAATTGCATTTTAATATACACTGAGGCAAAAAAAAACCGCTTACTTTAAAAATTGATAGTTGAATGCCTGTCGAGAAAGCCAACGCTACTCCTAGGATTTTTAGGCTGGAATAGGATAAGCTGCAACAATTTTATGTAAAATCCCTAAATGTATGCAACACAAGAGACTTTTCGAGTGATGATATTGCCTATAATTGGACGCATTAAAGAAAGTATGTTTCAGTCTACGCTAAACAAACCTAAAAATCCGAGGTCTACAGATCGCCTCCAGATTCTCTCCCTGCAGTCTGATGATCTCCGGGAGAACCTGAACTCATCGGAGGATACTACTTTGCTCCACTCTTCCATCGTTCATTCCGCATGGACACGGGCAAATAGAAGACGGGCTGCTCAACGGTATGGGGTCAAAGCTGGACCTGTTGCAGGTCAGCATGAATGTAGGGCTACTTCCCCTAGACGTCTTCGAGCTGTTCTCACGCTTATGTTGGCATCTATCACATTCTGAAGTCGATTTCGGGCTTTCAGTGAGGTTACATGACGATTTCTAAAAAACTACATCACTATGAATCGGTCATCACGGGTTGTAGCTTTCCGTTTTCGTCCAGATCCAGGCTTTTTAGAGTAACTTTGCGTTTCTCTGAACATTTTTACTGCATCTCTAACAGTTGAGTACGGTGTCCCTAGGACAGTAGCAGCATAACGCTAACTGCAGAGCAACAGCTTTTGCAACTTCTTCTGCTCTCAGCTAAAGAATTTAATGTTGAAATGACAAAGTCAAAATTCACCAGCAAAAGCCGCCACGATGGTCTTGTGACTAGAGCGCTGGACTTATAATCCTTTGGACCTGGGTTCGATCCTCGGCGTATCCCCCGATTTGTGTTGGGCAAGCTCGTGGTCCTGGTAATACAGGAGTTTTCTCCGGGAGCTCCGGTGTCTCTGTGGTATCCCAACAAATCTTCATCTTCATCATCATCATCATCATCATCATCATCATCGTCACTGGGGTGTAGAGTAGACCAGCCTCCTATGACGCACCCTGGGCAACGACTGTGTCGGTAAATTGGTCTACATAACTGGCTTCACATGGGTGAATGACGAACAGTCAAGTAGGTACTCGTCAATAGTAAAAAAAACACACACACATTCACCAATAACATTCCTCATAATAAAACTAGAAGAAAATCAAGACAACAATGAAAAACATGGAAGAGATTATGATCATGAAACCCATTTGTTTTGGTTGGAACGGCAATAAATGGGTTTTGGCCCATAATTTTGAAAAAAAAAGTGTAGATAAAAGAATTTCACATGCAGTCACAAGTAAGGAGATAATAAAATATACTTCCATCACTCATAATTGCATACAAGTCCAATGTATAGTATATTTACATAAAAAGGTCTCTAATTTTAAAGTAAGCGTTTTCTTTTTGCCTCTCAGTGTATTGAAATTTAAATTACAATAGCTTTCAATTATAATAATAATGATAATGATATTAATTATAATGATGATAATATAATAATAATAATAATAATAATAATAATAATAATAATAATAATAATAATAATAATTCCACTACATGTCTGAAATTCACATAGCCACTCGTCAATGTCCTACAGTTAAAATTTCGTGTCAAGCATACGTTACTCAGGAGACTTTCAACTGTTTGCAGCAACATTTCATTGTTAGCATTGTCAACTTCAACGACCCTTCATTTGAATTAGATCACTTATAATTTCGCATCATCCAATTTTATTCTCGAGATGTACAGTTTGAGGATCATTCATATCCCTGTTCTCGTCCATCTTTCCGTACGAAGTTACAATCTTTGACATTCGAATAATTGAAAATCTAAACCCATGCGTAGTGACAAGCTCTGAATCACGTCCGAGTAAATTCTCTACGGTGGCGCTTCTACCAACACTCTTTGTTTGTTAACGACGTTCACAAGATGGGGGTGTTATTTGATATTTTTCTTTGATTATACAATGCAATAAAGCACCCCGTAGAGTGCTGAGGTTGTGTTTATAAATATTCCCCCCTTTTAACTTTTCTTTTTGTAAGTAACAATCGATTTTGGAAGAAAAAAAAAAGGACGGTCGAATTGCGCGCCCATTATAAAAAAAAAAACAAGGTACGTATTCAGAAGAGGATAAAACCAAATCACCTCTGTCCCGTTTTAACCTCTCAGCTGCGGGGATATGTACAGGACACACACACACAGACAGATATGTACTACATGTAGGTCGGCTTCATCTTGTAAGCGCGCTTCCAGATCTCGCAGAGGCACACCGTCGAATGGAACCTGCGAACACAATGCAGACATGTAGTTACTGCCAGAATTTGAATAGAATTAATGTTATAACTAAGTTCACGCAACTTTGATGATACGCAAATCTATAGGAACTGTACTGCAATTTCGTACAAACACTTCCCTCGAAACATTTGAATAGGCATATTATGTTACAGTATATATATTATTTTAATGTACTGAAGTACATATGATATTTCCATGCAGATATTCTGCGTCATCATACGATGAAAGAGTAAGGGAACGGAGAAAAATTCTCTCCGGCACCGGGATTTGAACCCGGGTTTTCAGCTCTATGTGCTGATGCTTTATCCACTAAGCCACACCAGATAGCTCGGGTTCAAATCCCGGTGCCGGTGAGAATTTTTCTCCGTTCCATTACTCTTTCATCGTATGATGACGCAGAATATCTGCATGGAAATATCATATGTACTTCGGTACATTAAAATAATATATATGATATGCGTAAATCACTTCGTGATTTAAGACGGCGCTTATTCCGTGGATCCCGGCCAACTAGTCACTCATAAAGAGTGCACCTCAGCACATGTGTGGACTTCGGTCCTATGTTCATAGACATCTATGACGTAGTGCAGAGGGCGGCCATTAGAGGGAACCCAAGAGTTGGAAAACACTGAGACGATTCTGTCCGACACCGGGATGGGTATCCGGTGTGGCTTAGTGGATAAAGCATCAGCACGTAGAGCTGAAAACCCGGGTTCAAATCACGGTGCCGGAGAGAATTTTTCTCCGTTCCATTACTCTTTCATCATATTATGTTATATTTTTTAATTACATGAGATATTGTGATAAAGGAAAACATTTTTTCACGAATCTTGCAGAAATATAGATTTCGAAGCATCTCTTATACAAGGAGAAGAAGAAGAAGAAGAAGAAGAAGAAGAAGAAGAAAAAGAAGAAGAAGATTAATGTCACGTACAAAACTAATGGGTTAGTTACACGGAAGTCCAAATAATGAAATCTGAGCGTTAATTTGTGAATAAAAGGTTCACTTTATGCAAAAAAAAAAAAAAAAAGACAGAGGCATAAATTGTTTATCTTTTTAATATCTATCACGGCATTCATAATAAATCTTAAGGGCCATATTCACAGACATTCTTAGCACGGGCTTCCGGTGGATGAGCAGCGAACTAACGTTTTTCGTATTCATAAACCAGTGTTAGCGATATGATATGATATGATATGATATGATGATATGATATGATATGATATGATATGATATATGATATGATATGATATATGATATGATATGATATGATATGATATGATATGATATGATATGATATGATATGGATCCTGTACAAGTAATCAGCCGATAGCTGGGGCTATTTTAGCACGCTCGTAGCGCGGGCTAGCGAAATGTCTATGCATAGCACACTAAAAATTTAAAGAGAGATGAAAATATCGGCAACGAAACTTTCCATACAATTTATTTGTTATTGTTTGATCTATGCGTTGTAGAAAAATATTTCATTAGAAGTATTGGTTCTATTCCATACAAAGAACCTTCTGTTAAAATTTGTGCACTCAAAACCCTAACTCACTGCATCTTACACAATATTCTATTACAATAGAACCTCTACTATCCGTGGCAACGAAGTGGGTGAAGTGAACCGTTAATCGAAATAATTGGATAATCCGTACCACAAAATGTATTCATAAATTAGGTGCATAATACAGTTTCGAAATTTCCTCCGTGTTTTTTTTATTTTATTTTATTTATTTATTTTTTATACACACGCTAGGTAGTAAGTCAGAAGTTCACTAATTTAAGTCTGGTTTTCAACGACGAATTTTTAATGGTCAAGGGAATTCCTTATGACGGCTGTCTGTGGAAAGATACGAATAGAAGAGGTCTCATGTTGTAGATTTACATATTTTTTACTTGTCTTTTTATTAAATCTCGCACATTTGTAATTACAATCTCTTATTTTGATACGGAATGAACCACAGTTTCTCTTTCACCAAAACACTCAATTACTTTGCGATGAAAGAGTAATGGAACGGAGAAAAATTCTCTCCGGCGCCGGGATTTGAACCCGGGTTTTCAGCTCTACGTGCTGACGCTTTATCCACTAAGCCACACCGGATTCCACCCCGGCGTCGGAAGAATCGTCTCAGTTTTAAGTTCCAACTCTTGGGTTCCCTCTAGTGGCCGCCCTCTGCACTACGTCATAGATGTCTATGAACCTAGGACCGAAGTCCACACATGTGCTGAGGTGCACTCGTAATGAGTGATTAGTTGGCCGGGATCCGACGGAATAAGCGCCGTCTTAAATCACGAAGTGATTTACGCATATCATATATATTATTATATTGTACCGAAGTACATATGATATTTCCATGCAGATATTCTGCGTCATCATGCGATGAAAGAGTAATGGAACGGAGAAAAATTCTCTCCGGCGCTGGGATTTGAACCCGGGTTTTCAGCTCTACGTGCTGACGCTTTATCCACTAAGCCACACCGGATTCCACCCCGGCGTCGGAAGAATCGTCTCAGTTTTAAGTTCCAATTCTTTCATCGCATGATGACGCAGAATATCTGCATGGAAATATCATATGTACTTCGGTACAATATAATAATATATATTCAATTACTTGCTCTTTTCCGTAGCACAACATGTTTTCTTTTGACACCTGTGGAAGACATTTTGCATACAAGTTAGACGTTACGTCCACTAGAAGAGTAGACCGTACTGTTAAGGGTAAAGGTTACAAAAAACAATCATGTAGAAAAAAAATCATACTAATATAATGTACAGTAGGGCCTACTTCATATTTTTTTCTGCAGAAAAAAAGAGCGAGGGAAACACAGTCGGATAATCCACCAATCGGTTAATAGGGTGGCGGATAATCGGAGTTCTACTGTATATGCAGAAACGCCTGAAATGTGCAAAAAAAAAATATATATATATGTAGGATTAATTCTGCATATTCATCATCGTAGATGTTCAGAACATGCATAAAGAAAGTTCTTCACACGACTTTCAACTGGGCGTTTGCATAGGAATCCAGGCCCTAGTTATTGCCGACGTTCAGATGCCTCAGAATGCGCATCTTGTCCGAGGTTTCGTGGACCTAGCTATACCGCCCATGGACTAAACGTTACCTGTAGAATATGGCGAGCGGCATGGACACATGGGTGATGATGGTCCAGGCCCAGAGACCGTAGAAGTGGAGTTGGATGGGGTGCGACTCCGCCCTCGACTTCTCCAGCGTGTTGATGGCCCACATGGCCAGGTTCGTGACCAGGAGGAACGTCACCAGCTCCCTCCCCGGCTTCCGACGGATCTGCTCCGGCGTCACGCACGAGCGTCGCGAGGCGTCCAGCACGAACATGGTCTGGCACGTGGTCTGCAGCAGCGACGCCAGCGCCGTGATCAGCACCAGCACCGTGTTCTTCTCGATGGTGAAGTGGCCGCCGATGATGGTGAAGGTGCTGTAGATGAAGAGGCCCGTCTGCGCGCCGATCAGCAGGATGTTGTCCAGCTCCAGGTTCCTCCCGCCGTCGTACTTCAGCTGTCGAATCTGCAAAATGAAACTTATTATAGTCCCGTCGCTCTAATTTCCGGCAGCCAATCGCGTTGCAGGTTGGCTACATTTAAACGTGTGCGTCTTGTGATTCGCTGATGAAGACGTTATTTATTTGTTAAGGATCTGTAAATACTTAATATAATCGCCCGCCATTTTGGCTCTTTCGTTGGCGTTCGCAGAAAGCACACGAAGACGTTATTTACCGCTCAATTATTTGCTGAATTACAGTGCGTTTGATTTATTATCATAGGAGCTACGACATGATAATGTTTAACGGTGTGACAAATAGATTCCTCGTATGGTAGCTCGGCAACGAAAGAACAAAAATGGCGAACGATACTACCTACCTAGACTTTATAGAGCCTTGACTTCCTAAGACGTAAGCAAAGATGAGGAGTCACGCCAGGAATAACAGCGTCGCGACTATAACGCCTGATTCCCACAACAATCGACATTTAAAGTTTATAATTCACCTTTACCCCTGACTGAGGTTCAGGCTGATATGTACATGTTATCAGGCAGTACATCTCACTTGACGATATGTGTCAGAGGAAGAATAATTGTTTGTATGCATCTGAAGTCTGATAAGTGGAATATGTAGCTAATCGACGATGTATGCAATGGAGGGGGAAAAGGAACTGGGAACCCTACCTCATTATCTCCTGGCCTAGTTGCCTCGTAAGTGATGTCTTATTAGAGCTACTTATGAGGTTCAAACCTGTCTTCGGACAGTTAAACCATTATTTACGTTAAAATAAGTGGAGTGCCATGTCTGAAGCATAAATAAATAAATAAATACGGTATATAAATAAATGAATGCAGAAATAAATATGGCATACAAAAAATCAATGCATAAAAATACGACGTATAAATAAATGATTGCAGAAATAAATGAGACATATAAATAAATGAATAAATAAATAAATAAATGCAAAAATAATACGGCATACAAAATATCAATTCATAAAAATACGACGCATAAATAAATGAATTCAGAAATAAATGCGGCATATAAATAAATAAATACATACCAATAAATAAATAAATGCATAAATAAATACAGCATGCAAATAAATGAATTCAGTAATAAATACGGAATACAAATAAATGAATGCACAAGTAAATAAATATATAAATAAGACCTACAAATAAACGAATGCATAAATAAATGCGGCATATAAATAAATGAATACACTAGTACTCGTAAATAAATACATAAGTAAGACATATAAATGAATAAATGCATAAATAAATACGACATATAAATAAATGAATGCATACATAAGTACGGCATATAAATAAATGAATACACTAGTACTCGTAAATAAATACATAAGTAAGACATACAAATGAATAAATGCATAAATAAATACGACATACAAATAAATGAATGCATATATAAGTACGGCATTTAAATAAATGAATACACTAGTACTCGTAAATAAATGCATAAATAAATATGACATATAAATAAATGAATGCATACATAAGTACGGCATATAAATAAATGAATACACTAGTACTCGTAAATAAATGCATAAATAAATGACATACAAATAAATGAATACACTAGTACTCGTAAATAAATACATATAAATACAAATGAAAATGACATACAAATAAATGAATACACTAATACTCAAATAAATAAATAAATACAAAGTAAGTAAAATAAATACGACATAAAATGAATAAATGCATAAATAAATACGAGATATAAATAAATGAATGCATACATAAGTACGGCATATAAATAAATGCATACATAACATACAAATAAATGGCATATAAATAAATTAATACACTAGTACTCGTAAATAAATGTATAAATAAATACGACATACAAATAAATGAATGCATACATAAGTACGGCATATAAATAAATGAATACACTAGTACTCGTAAATAAATGCATAAATAAATATGACATACAAATAAATGAATACACCAGTACTCGTAAATAAATGTACTCAAATAAATGTTAAAATAAATACACAAGTAAGACATACAAATGAATAAAATGCATAAATGAATACGACATATAAATAAATGAATGTATGTATAAGTACGGCATATAAATAAATGAATACACTAGTACTCGTAAATAAATACATAAGTAAGACAACAAATGAATAAATGCATAAATAAATACGACATATAAATAAATGAATGCATATATAAGTACGGCATATAAATAAATGAATACACTAGTACTCGTAAATAAATACATAAGTAAGACATACAAATGAATAAATGCATAAATAAATACGACATATAAATAAATGAATGCATATAAATAAATAATACACTAGTACTCGCATATAAATAAATGAATACACTAGTACTCGTAAATAAATGCATAAATAAATATGACATACAAATAAATGAATACACTAGTACTCGTAAATAAATACATAAGTAAGACATACAAATGAATAAATGCATAAATAAATACGACATATAAATAAATGAATGCATACATAAGTACGGCATATAAATAAATGAATACACTAGTACTCGTAAATAAATGCATAAATAAATATGACATACAAATAAATGAATACACTAGTACTCGTAAATAAATACATAAGACATACAAATGAATAAATGCATAAATAAATACGACATATAAATAAATGAATGCATACATAAGTACGGCATATAAATAAATGAATACACTAGTACTCGTAAATAAATACATAAATAAATATGACATACAAATAAATGAATGCATACAAATGAATAAATAAATTAATACATACATAAATGTATAAATAAATACGACATACAAATAAATGCATATAAATAAATTAATACACTAGTACTCGTAAATAAATGTATAAATAAATACGACATACAAATAAATGAATGCATACATAAGTACGGCATATAAATAAATTAATACACTAGTACTCGTAAATAAATACATAAGTAAGACATACAAATGAAGAAATGCATACATAAGTACGGCATATAAATAAATTAATACACTAGTACTCGTAAATAAATACATAGTACTCGTAAATAAATACATAAATACATACAAATGAAGAAATGCATACATAAGTACGGCATATAAATAAATTAATACACTAGTACTCGTAAATAAATGTATAAATAAATACATAAAATAAATGAATAAGACATATAAATAAATTAATACAAATGAAGAAATGCATACATAAGTACGGCATATAAATAAATTAATACACTAGTACTCGTAAATAAATACATACAAATAAATGTAAGACATACAAATGAAGAAATGCATACATAAGTACGGCATATAAATAAATTAATACACTAGTACTCGTAAAAATAAAATAAATACATAAAATAAGACATACAAATGAAGAAATGCATACATAAGTACGGCATATAAATAAATTAATACACTAGTACTCGTAAATAAATACATAAGTAAGACATACAAATGAAGAAATGCATACATAAGTACGGCATATAAATAAATTAATACACTAGTACTCGTAAATAAATGTATAAATAAATACGACATACAAATAAATGAATGCATACATAAGTACGGCATATAAATAAATTAATACACTAGTACTAAGTACGTAAATAAATACATAAGTAAATGACATACAAATGAATGAAATGCATACATAAGTACGGCATATAAATAAATTAATACACTAGTACTCGTAAATAAATGTATAAATAAATACGACATACAAATAAATGAATGCATACATAAGTACGGCATATAAATAAATTAATACACTAGTACTCGTAAATAAATGTATAAATAAATACGACATACAAATAAATGAATGCATACATAAGTACGGCATATAAATAAATTAATACACTAGTACTCGTAAGTAAATGTATAAATAAATACGACATACAAATAAATGAATGCATACATAAGTACGGCATATAAATAAATGAGTGCATAAATACGTAAAGAAGATATAAGCTACAAATAAATGACTGCAGAATTAAATAAACTCGTCTGAAAACCCCACGCCCATGTAATGTTGTTGCGATGGAAACCCTTGAAGCTGGTTGACAGCGAAATGTGTGAACAAAGGCTGCTGAGGGTGCGAAGAGAGGCGCTCTAGCGTCACGCGAGCATAACGTGGGCGATGATCGAGTTGTAACGCTATTACGGCTGTTAGCAGAGTGCAGCTATTACGCGATCGCCTGACGTGCAAGTGTCTCGATCAGCCAGTACATGAATTCGCACTGAACAACCTCACTCACGCGTTAGCCTATTCATTTTAACCCGTTAAGTGACAGTGCATCAAACTCAAATTTCTCATTTTTCAGAAATACCTATTTGATGGCGAATTTATGTCACTGGTTCGCCTGGACAAAAAAGAAATAGTCTACTTCACTTCACAAAACTGTGATATATGAATCCCGCAATCGGAAAATTTGCTAAACGAAGCGGCGTATTTCGAATGCATTCAGTGAATTTTTGTTAACCAATCATCCACATTAAACAAGATTAACCGTACGTAATGTCATTCCTTTCAGGAAGTTATTCTTTGAGATATTTCGGACAAAAAAGTTTAATACAATTTTGTTCCTTATTGCTTCATTTTCGAGATAAAAATTGTTTTATATGGAATATTTCGTAGTGTGTTTTGGGAAAGTCATTGATTTAATTCCCAATATGCGCAGTGAATTCAAGAAAGCAGTGTATTATGTTAGGAGAAAATCCACAAACGATTAGGGAAAACACGGGAATTTTACTGGAAGCAAGTAAAGAGATAGGTTTGCAAGTAAATCCCGAAAAGACAAAGTATATGATTATGTCTCATGACGAGAATATTGTACCAAATGGGAATATAAAAATTGGAAATTTATCTTTTGAAGAGATGGAGAAGTTCAAATATCTGGCAGCAACAGTAACAAATATAAATGATACTGGGGAGGAAATTGAACACAGAATAAATATGGAAAATGCCTGTTGTTATTCGGCTGAGAAGCTTTTATCATCCAGTCTGCTATCGAAAAATCTGAAAGTTACAATTTATAAAACAGTTATATTACCGGTTGTTCTGTATGGTTGTGAAACTTGGACTCTCACTTTGAGAGAGGAACAGAGATTAAGGGTGTTTGAGAATAAGGTGCTTAGGAAAATATTTGGGGCTAAGAGGGATGAAGTTACAGGAGATTGGAGAAAGTTACACAACGCAGAACTGCACGCATTGTATTATTCACCTGACATAATTAGGAACATTAAATCCAGACGTTTGAGATGGGCGGGGCATGTAGCACGTATGGGCGAATCCAGAAATGCATATAGAGTGTTAGTTGGGAGACCGGAGGGAAAAAGACCTTTAGGGAGGCCTAGACGTAGATGGGAAGATAATATTAAAATAGATTTGAGGGAGGTGGGATATGATGATAGAGAATTGATTAATCTTGCACAGGATAGAGACCGATGGCGGGCTTATGTGAGGGTGGCAATGAACCTCCGGGTTCCTTAAAAGCCAATAAGTAAGTAAGTGTATTATGATATTGTATTCTTCATCAGGCATAATTAGGAACATTAAATCCAGACGTTTGAGATGGGCAGGGCATGTAGCACGTATGGGCGAATCCAGAAATGCATATAGAGTGTTAGTTGGGAGGCCGGAGGGAAAAAGACCTTTAGGGGGGCCGAGACGTAGGTGAGAAGATAATATTAAAATGGATTTGAGGGAGGTGGGATATGATGATAGAGAATTGATTAATCTTGCACAGGATAGAGACCGATGGCGGGCTTATGTGAGGGCGGCAATGAACCTCCGGGTTCCTTAAAAGCCAGTAAGTAAGTAAGTGTATTATGATAATAATTGATTGGAAGAATTTTAGTTTCGTCCTTTAAGTGTGCAGAAGTTTGATCCAAATAATTGTAACGTTTTGCTCTAAAAATAAATTTTTCAATATTACATTTGTTCGGGTCAAATTTCTGCACATTTAAAGGGCAAGACTAAAATTCTTTCAATAATTTATTACCATATTACGCTGCTCTCTTAAATTGACTGAGCTTATGGAAAATTCAATCAATGGTTCTCCAAAAAACACGCTATGAAATGTTTCATACAAAACAATTTTTATGTCCAAAAAGAAGCATAAGTGAGTAAAATTATATTAAACTTTTTTTGTTTGAAATAATTCAAAGAATAACCCCCTGAAATTAATTACATTACTTACAGTTTACCTCGTATAGATGAAAGACGTTTGTCCCACATAAATGATAAATAGAACCTGACCTTACCCTGTATCAGCAGTTATCATTGCTTCTACTTTCCCGAGTGACGAAGAAATTGTATTTGAATTAGGAAACCGGGTCTGTAAATTATTATTTAATTCGGTCAAGACGAACTTTATTTAAAGGTGATAAAAACAAATTTTTTATTCTGTTATTTAATGATTCCGTATCAACTACTAGATTATTTAGCAACATAGAATTGGTGACAGATAGATGGCATTTGGCGAGATGTAGCCGAGGATTCGTGATATAATTACCTGACATTCGTCTTACCCAAAAAAAAACCCAACCAGGTAATCACCCTAAAGGAGAACCGAACCAACCCCAGAGTGTATCAGTAGAGAAATGCTGTACCGCTTGAGTTACGCTGCAGGCATAAAAACAGCTAATATGGTCTACTTCGAAAAAAACGAAAGTTTGGGGATCCATGCTATAGATTAACGATCTTCCTAATAAATCATGTACAGTACTGGCAAAAAAACCGGACCGACCCTTGTAGCTGATTTCAGAGCCTTGTTCACTCCAGAGCACGATAGACTGGTAACTAAGACTTTCGTGGTTCGAATATTGCCTGGGAAGAAAACTTTTTTTTTTTTGTTTCTTATTCAAATTTATTCCCAATACCTCTCGATTGCAGCAATATTTTACTACTTAACTTATTATTCCCAGAACATTAATTTTACCAGCAATCGAAAAGTATTGGGAATAAATTTGAATAAGGAACAAAAAAAAGTTTCCTTCCCAGGCAGGATTCCAACCAAGAAAGTCTTAGTTACCAGTCAATCGTGCTCTGGAGTGAACAAGGCTCTGAAATCAGCTACAAGGGTCGGCCCGGTTTTTTTTTGCCACTACTGTATAACTTTTATACGAGACTTATGCAGAATTGGGACAGAAAATGTTAATAATAAACCATGCATAAGCGATGGATGTATAAGCAGCCTGTAACTATAGATGGGAATTGCTTCGCAATAGTTATACACACGAAACCCCCTGTTTAAGCGATGCATATAGAGAAAAAAATGGCCGCCTTTTAACAGCTGTTCTTATCGATTGTCATTTTATGATGATGGTTGCCTTGTAACCAAAGAAGAACAAACCAAAGAGCACAGAATAATTGAGGACCGTTTTTGCAAAACTTGCTAACTGCAAAATTTGCAAAATTGAGATTTTGATGGATTCGTTAACATAAGATAGGCCTCTACATGATGTTCAAAGCGTCTTAGTAAAATTGGATTATTTCTCTTCATTGTAGTGTGTCAAAGTGTGGTCGTTTTTTCAAAACTTGCTTTCTGCTATTAGTGAGAGATACAGTATAACCCCGATTATCCGTCACCCTATTAACCGATCAGCGGATTATCCGACTGTCTTTCTCTTACTCTATTCTTTCTTTCTTTGCTGCGGAAAAAAAATATGTAGTGCTATAGACTATCTTATATTAGTAGCCTACCTATTCTTTTGTAGAGTCTATTATTATAAGTCTTTCTCCTTACATATTACAAGTGCACTGCCAGCAATAGGAGCAGTTACCGGTAGGCCTACTTGAAGGTGTTTTCCCAAACTGTAAAATAATCACTACCTGCTTTCAAAGAAATGGTCCCAAAAACTTCCGAAATTTTTGGAGCAAAAGCGTGCAGCATTCAGTCCTTGTCCTACTGTTCGAGTGCCCGTACTTCATAATTTCTATGCAAAATATCTTCCACGGGTGTCAAAAGTGTTTTGCTAAGTATCAAAATAAAAATACAAATAAATAATTGATCAGTTTGGGAAAACAGAAATCGCGGCTCCTCTCGCATCAGAACACGAGATTGGCATTACAAATGTGCGCGATTTAATTAAAAACAAGAATGAAGCGTATAAAATCTTTAAATCTACAACAAGAAACATCTATTATTTCTATCTTTCCACAAAAAATGAACGCAAGGAATTTACTTGGCTCTTATAAAACCATTGTTGACAAATGGACTTAAATATCGGTAAACTTCTGATTCATTATCTAGCATGTTAAACACAAGACCACGGTGGAAATTATGAAACTGTGTTATCCACTTAATTTATGAAAATATTTTATGATACGGATTATCCGACTTTTTCGATTAACCGTCCAGTGCACCCCCTTGATTACCGCGGATAATAGAGTGTCTTTCCTGTAAAATTTGTTTTTTTTCAGTTAGCAAGTTTTGCAAAAACGGTCCTCAATTAGAATAATATTGCTTCAGCTATACTCTTTGATCAAAATATAGCGTAGTAATCGACCAGGCCCAGTTGTAGGCCTACTATCGACATTTAGCACGCTAGCTCGCAATACCTGATGCAATAGCGCCACCTTCCCTAAGAAGAGAGTCGTTGTCCAAAAAGGATTCTTGGCTATCTTTGATCTTTAACATTGAAATATACGACATGGAACTCGCAGTCTTACCTCATACATGCAATGATCTTATCGCCCTTTAAAACTTACGCTCTCTTCCAGGTTTGAACCCACGAACCTCGGATCCAACAGCAGCACTAGAGTACCACGGAAGGCCCGATGATACTAGACGACTAATCTTACTTACCTGGAGCATGCCGACCAGCGTGGCGACGGTGGTCATGGTGTACAGGGTGAGTTCGCAGATGTTGACCTCCATGACGGCCAGGTTCACGAACTCGGGCCGCGAGATGAGCACGAAGAACAGGATGAGCGAGATGATGGTGAGCACCAGCACGAGGATGCCCACGAACAGCCCCTTGTGCGCGCGTGCGCAGTCCACCGAGTAGTGGTGCGGGTGCCGCTTGTACGCCGCCTGGGGCGGCAGTCCCTGGCGCCCCGCCCGGGAACCCGCGGCGCCCTGCGAGGTCGACGTCACGGGCGACATGCGGCAGATGTTCTTCCACATGACGTACAGGATGGCGGCGCAGATGAGCGAGTACTCGATGGTGCAGGGGAACAGGAAGGGACTGGCGTCCTGCACGAGCGACCCCATGATGTTGGTGCGTCTGCACTCGTAGATGTGGTGCGGGCCCTTCAACCCTCGCTCCACGCGGTGGTGCGGCTGTGACGTCACCACCGCACCAGCAGATGGCGCCGAGGTGGCGTGCATCCTGAGCGCTGTAACGATTCATGTTCATGTAATTGTGCCGCGTCCAATTTGTGACTTCTCCCGCCACGTGTTGGTGGGGGACAGTTACCGATTAAAAAGTTAACAAACTTTGACACGTGGACACCACTGCACCGAACGGCTACTGCTATGCAGTTCTGCAGCTGCGACAGAGAACATTGGGAGGAGTGAAGAAAACTCAAGTAGACATTTGTAGTATGAAGTATTAGAACTACTAATTCTGCTCATTCATAGTAGTTTTTCTAAATTTTGTGTGAATGAACTTTTACTAGTGCCTATAAGTCAGTAACTACATCCTATTGAACTGTCCAAACTACACATGCAGTGGACCATGATTTTTACAACAATTATCAACACTGATTAGGCCTACTTAAATTTGGTCATGATTTTAAAACAATCAACATCACAACATCAATTTCTTGAGGGACACTAGGTGCAGTTTCTCCGGTACTTCTTTAATTTGCATGTTTCCACGTATTCACATTTTTTAAATGTTCTAGTGATATTTAACTTATTTTATATTTTTGTTTTCATATTTTTCGATAATGGTATATCTATAATGTGATAAGTTGAGCTATATATATATATATATATATATATATATATATATATATATATATATATATATATATACAGTACCTGGCCACATTATTATAATCACTCACATTTTTACTATACTTTACATATTACTTCCTCATTTGAACTCTGGTTTCCTTTCTTAAGCAAAATTCACATTGCATATTTAATTTTTAAACAATATTAAGTAAAATTACAATTATAACAATGTTAATTCAAGAAATATTGATGAATAACCAACCACACCTCAATTTTTACATAAATTTCAGTATTTCGTACGACCTCCTTTTGCTTTAATTACAGCTTAATTATAGCTTCAATTCTCTTTGGCATGCTTACAATACACTACTGTATTATTTCCTGGATCCTCTCATTGTGATTCCAAACATGTGTCAGCCTTTCAGTAAGTCGAACTCTGGTAGTAATAAATTCTTTTGCCATCTCTCTTTTTACGAGGTTCCAGACGTTCTCAATAGGGTTCAAGTCCGATGAGTTTCCTGACCATGGCAAAAGTGGAATGTTTTTGGAAGCCAGAAACTTTTTGACTCTCCTAGCAGTGTAGCAAGGTGCACCATCTTGTATAAAAATATATTTCTCCCCATTTGGGAACCATTCGTTCAGCTGAGGGATAAGCCTGTTTTCCAATACCTGGATATATTGATCTTGTTTCATTGTTCCCTGAACAATGTAGAGTCGTCCTGAACCTTTGCCTGATATCACAGACCATATCATGACTGATATTGGGTGTTTAACTGTGTTAACCAGGCATCCAGGAGCAAAATTTTCTCCCTTTCAAATGAGGAAGTAATCTGTAAAGTATAGTAAAAATGTGATTATAATAATGTGGCCAGGCACTGTAATCATAATTCTCCTTACTGTGTGTACTTAAAAATATTGTATTCAATGTATGCTTTGTACTGCACTATTTTATTACCACTATTAGTATTATTATTATTATTATTATTATTATTATTATTATTATTATTACCATCAATAATTGTCTTATTTTTTCTACTTTCTATATCTCATTTATTTTGACCTACTGTTCACATTTTATTATGCTTTTTCCTTTCTTTCTGTATGTTATATATTATGTCTGATTTCTACTTACTTGTTGTTTACATTTTATTATTATTATCTTATTCAGTTTTGTGTGTAAAATTGTAGTGTACTTTGTAAATTTGTAGCGTTTTTGTAACGCAGTTTTACTCCTGGTTGAGTGTTAGAGAAGGCCGTATGACCTTAACTCTGCCAGGTTAAATAAATCATTATTATTATTATTATTATTATTATTATTATTATTAAATAATCTTATGTTTTGAGTTTGATTTTTTTATATCCACTATTAAAAATTTTTACTGTCATATAACTCATTTTTGATAGCACGATAGGCTTGCCGATGGAGTATGAAAGTCAATTTTTGACGCGTATTAATGCTGTGAACTGTTCAATTAGTTTTCACGATTACATACGAAGAAGTTATTAATGAAAAAAATATATTGACAAGCCATGGGTATTATTTATAGTTTTTTTTAAATAATCCTACACAATTCCCTAGATTTAGCACTTACTATTATTCTAATACTCTTTTTTGTAGTACTGTTACTAGCAGTAGAATTTCCTCAGAATATTATTCCAAAACTCATTACCGAGTGGAAGTATACAAAGTATATTGTTTTTAAAGTATTGATGCTTACTTTCGCTTGCATAGATGTAATAGCAAGATATGCTGAATTTAGTTTGGGGGTAATTTCTTTAATATGATTTTTCCAATTTGACACATTATCGATTTGTAAGTCAAGAAATTTGATTGTTATTGTATTTATTAGGGACCTATTGTTAATTATTGCGCTTGAAATTTGCGAGGTTGAATTTGGGCATTATTTAAATTGGATTATGTTTATTCTTTTTATTTTATTGGATTATTTTACGACGCTGTATCAACATCTAGGTTATTTAGCGTCTGAATGAAATGAAGGTGATAATGCCGATGAAACGAGTCCGGGGTCCAGCACCGAAAGTTACCCAGCATTTGCTCGTATTGGGTTGAGGGAAAACCCCGGAAAAAACCTCAACCAGGTAACTTGCCCCGACCGGGATTCGAACCCGGGCCACCTGGTTTCGCGGCCAGACGCGCTGACCGTTACTCCACAGGTGTGGACGATTGTGTTTATTTTGTTACAATTTTATACTAATTTATTGGCTGAGAACCAATCACATATTTTGAGGAGAATTGCCTCTATTGAAGATTTGAAGATTGAAATGTGTTGGAGTTATTGGCTATAATTACTACACTTGTGTCATCTGCAAATAATATGGGACCACTGAGACTGGATACTTAGTTCATCCGTGGCAAATCTGATCAACAGAAGAGTCATTCTTGTGTATAGTTGTGATAAAGTAAATTACAGAAATGAACATCAACTCACAAAAAGTAAAGTTACGTGGTTCTGTAAAATATCGACTAAGTCCTGAGAGACAAAGAGAAAAGGAAGCACCATTCTCCTCTCTCGCGATTGAAATTCTCGGAGCGGAAGTGTTGGTTTTCTGTCTATACTCCGCCGCCTCTTCAGGAATATAAATAAAAGTACAAACACAAGAGCTTCACTACAAAGAATTACATTTGTCACTTCCCGGTGCGTGCGCTGGGGGATAGCATTTCATTCCGTAATAAGCCTGCATAAAGCATTCTGCTGAGAGTGTTAATATATCTCTAAGTAAATCATTCGACAGAGCGTTACCCATTTGTTTCATCCTACGAAGCGTTACTCATTTGTTATAGCTTAACACGACGACACCACTCATTTGTTTCAATTTAAAACAACGCCATTTGCAGGTAATGATGATAAAGATATCTGGCTACGGGTTGATGATATAGCGTTATAGGAAGCCCAACTGGAGAAAATATTCTTTCTTGTCTGACTGGAGTCATTATTTCCAAACGCGAGACTTCTATAGTTACCTTCTTCTTTATTGAAATAGAAGAGGTAAAAGAAAATATCCTCCTTTATAGATTAGAAGAAAATTAATTATCTCAATTTCTCGAAATTGCTTATATTCAATTAATTACTATTATTTTAAGTGTCTTTCGCGTGGTGTAAATAGCACGCTTTCTGTTGTAAACGTAAAAGGTCTAAAGGCGTTTCTGATTTCTAGCCGTAGAACAAATATTCTAATAAAGCTATTTCCAATTTAAGAAAATCTTTGTTGTCATGGGATAACATCTCCACTCATGTCATATCTATATATATAATTTGAACTGGTAATGGAAATTACGGGAAAACGGCTGAATGGATTTTAATAAATGACCCCTCATTTTTAATTTTGGAACCCAAAGTTTTTCAGAAAAATAGTAGTTTTCAGTGAAATGTCAATTTTTCAACATAATTTTCCTTTTACTGAAATCCATCCGTTGTCATTAATTGCATTTCAAAATAAAACAGAACACACACTACAGTAAACAATATTACACGAAGGCCATGATCTGCAGGAATGCTGACATATTTAGAGCTCAAATTAAATTGGTTATTAAAAACTTCAAGACTAAAAATAATTTACAGGTCTGATTCTGCGATGTGTAATTTTCTGAGTACAGCTGTGTATTGGATATTAAAAATTACAAAACTTGAGGTGGTTTGATGACGTTATTACCATTTGAAATGAAATATTATGGTTAATGCCATGCTGTGACTGTTTTTCATTAATTATACATATTAATGCTATATTGATATGAAAGTGAAACGTTTTGGGGTTATATAAGTAGATGTAGAGAATATCTTAAGTTAGATTTTGATTTCTATTGTTATTAAAAATCAAATAATTTTATAGTTATTAATGAAATGAGGTTGGGTCTTTTTCATATATTTAATGGCGGTGTGGTGTAGATATTTTTATATGCGTGATTCTCTTCGGTATTGGCTCGAGAGAGCGCAAAAATTAGAGTTCCTAAGGAAAGACCAAAAGGTATTACTTACTGATAAAATAAGAGGTCTACAAGATTTTGTAGTCTCCCGATCATTTCAGCAAGATATCTTAGCAGGATAAAATGATTCTACTCTCTGCATTTCAAGGTAGTTCACGAAACATGCAGCAGCTATACCAAGATGCTATGTCTATTGTTCGAAAGCATAGCAAATCTGATATTTTTTTTAATCTTACCTACAATCCAAAATGACCTGAAACAGCTACTGCTTTACTCCCACATGAAAAATCGACTGATCGTCCTGACATTGTTACTTGCGTTTTCGCGTTCAAACTAAAAAAACTGAAGGTGTATAGGTTCAAGGAAAAGTATTTGGCATAAAAAACCATTCAGAGGGAGTATGTTTCATTATTATGGAAGCAAATAACTTTCAGAATGTCTGATATTCTTCATTGAAAATAAATCTGAAAAATGTTTATTTGAACGTCTAATGAACTTAGTTTGCAGCATTTGCTGCACAAGTCACTAGTTCTTTTATAATATTTACTTATTGTCTCTTGTAGGCAGATTGTAAATGTGGCATGTGTTAAATAATAAAAAAAATAAAATCTTTAAATTCTCTTGTAGGTACTTCATGTCATAAGACAAAGTTACGCATTACACATTCGTGTACATACGATGATGTAGCGTAAATGTTAATATCCTGTATGAACACACCAATTAAACGCTTGCAGTTGCTTAAACAAGCATGTTATACGAACACAAAAAGACAATAATTGTTCCTTCTTTGTCTCCGGGTAAAAGATTATTCTTTTCTTGAGTTAGTCATTCCTAAATAAAGTACAACACCACAATTTACAATAAAGTATTGTACTTCTAACTATAAATCTTAGATAGTGTGCTTTATAATTTTATATCGAGACCAAACTTCAAGGCCAGATAGAGGTATTTTTCATCACATCATACCAAACATACTTTTAATGCAAGTGATGAGGACTTTCCATGCTGGACAATGAATGACAATTGATACAAATATTGAGTTAAATAATTTCTGTAGGGGCACAGTCTTCGCCGAACAGCTACAGCGTCAGTTTTACGTGCTGGCAGATTATTATTATTATTACTACTATTATTATTATTATTACTATTATTATTATTATTATTATTATTATTATTATTATTATTAAATAAACACCTGAAAAGGGTAGACTACAGTGCTCATGTAAGCTGTATTAAGTTTCTTTCATTATTTCCAAAAATGTATGGTGTATGAATTGAACAACAGGAAGGTAGTGCCTTAGTTTATAATATGTAATATCTTTTAATATCAAGAATGACAGTCATTTATTTTAATATAATTGTGACGTAGAAGTTTTGAAATTACATCTACTGACCATAAAATATTGCACGAAGCATTTAATAAGCAACGCTGAATCCTTTAAATGTCCCAAATATCAATGTAATTTAAGTGTTCTGGTACGAATATCTACTAGAGCTCTATATAGAGCTCTAATATCTACAACCGAACAGCGCTCCGAGCGGCGGAATTGGCGTTACGCAATTACCACTTTAGACCTGTAATTCAAGCGCTATGCGCCAGCTTGTACAGGACATCATTTTTTTACTAACATTTCTAATATTCACCTGGCTATTCCTTTGGATTAACGGCTGATTTTCATTAAGTTTTTGTTTAATCAAAATACAGTACTGTATTATCAATAAGTGTTTTTACTCACGAACTGAGCTGTCCATTCGGACGTATTCATTATGCAGTGTATATTATACTGTCTACAGCACATTAGCGTACGATATAGAGAATGAAGTTAAATTGAAAAATAATCATAATATGGATATTTAAACACATTTTTTTAAATGGTGGCCGTTCATTTCGATACAGGTTTCAGTTCTTTTTTGCATATTATCGCACTATAGACTATTGTACCTAATTCCAATTACCAGTTTCGTCCTTCGTACTAGTAACTCATGTTGAAATAATTCTGTATCTACTGTATAAAAGAGTACCTTACGTACTGTAAATTCAATCTTCACTTCTGCCCGATCCGAAAAGATAAAATTACTCAGACATGCTATCTACTGTCCGTCCAAGTGGTTTTATTGTAAGGTCGTAGAAAGAGGGGAAATCACGTGACAGTTAATTACTTAACGAAGCCCTTAAGCAGTTATATAATATTACGCAGACGTCCAATTCCTAACAGAAATTAATGTTTTCAGAAAAGAGCTAAGACAGCCCAGCCACTAGCCTGTACAGAGGGGCGAGCAAATCGGGTGGGGGAAACCGGGATGCGACGTAGGCAAACGGACGACAGTACCTGTGCGAAAATATGATTCAATATTAAAAGCTCTTTCGTCACTGGAAAACGCGAACATATTTCTGGAACGTACTATACTCACTATAACCTTAAGGCGACTTTGACTGCATATGCGGTCTTGGTTCTGTGTGGAGCACAATTGGAAGTTTACTAGTAGAGGGTGTGGGAGTGAAGTACATTCAAAAACTCAGGTACAATAAAAATTGAAGTAAAAATAAAATGATGTCCCTGTATAATCTCGTAAGCAACGGTACAGATATAGCTGTGGCATATAGGCCTATCCAATAAAAAAATCAACGGAAAATAATCTGTAATACAAGACATAAATTTAATTTAATTTATTATTCACAATCCTTAAAAATAAGAATCAATTACTTAAAAATCTATATATCACAATATCTCTCAACCGAGAACATAAACGGATCACGCAATTACAGGGATCCCATGTATCCCCTGCCACTCTTCATCTCCCATGTCGCTCATCCAAGCCATATCATTCTTGCAGATTTCACTATTCCTCTAATTGGTGGGTCTTTGTAATTCGAGTACAGCTCATTATTGAGCCATCTCCTTCATACGCTGTGCCTATTACTTTATGGAGCACCTTCCTCTTCGATGTATCCTGAAGTTCCTCATATCTTGTAGTTAGTGGCTGCGTCACTGAAGCTTGTATTAACACAGATCTCGTGTTTTATTAATGTTTAGCTTTAGAGCACGGGGATAAAATTTTTCAGCAGATTGGTTTGGTTCAGGATATTTTTACAGTTAAGGGGAAGGACCTACAGGAAGTCTCTTTTCTCGTATTATTTTAATTAGATCCTCTATTTCCCTGACATGGTTTCGTATCAATGTATAAAGCCTTCTAAATAGAACATTTTCACTTCTACCCTTTAGTGTACAGTCACAGATATAAAAAAATGCAATATTATAATAGTACATTATGCAACGAACCTATAATGATAGTAATTAGGAATCGATTATGGATATTTATGAAACGAGCGCAAGCGAGTTTCATAATTTTCATACGAGCTTCTTAATTACCATTATAGGCGAGTTTCATACGACTTTTTATGCTCGACCATATTTCTAACTTGAAATTACCGGTATTCAGATGTATACATTTTATTTGTAACTGACAAGATCGGAAGTGACCTTGTTCTAGGTCGTGAATTGTGAGATGTGCGCAGACGCGAAAGTATTGATTTTTTCCGAGGAACAATAATGTCATTGACCTTGACGTAGTCCCGTTAAATTTGATAATATTATAATATTATAACCTTGATTATTGAATTCGACATTGAAAAACGAGATGACAAATTGAATTTATTTGAATATTATTTACAATTAACGCTAATTATTATAGTAACAGAACATAACCTTCTGCGACAGTATTGGATTTCCAGACTCCGTGACTTTTCGCTAATTCTCTTTCGATTGCATATCCGAGAATAGTCGATACTTTTGCTGTTTTATAACGGTAGAAAGCTGACCTGTCATTGGCTGAACAGTTGTAACCTAAGTCGTCATTGGCTGAAAGACCTGACCTTTAATGAGTAGGTGTACTTTAATGACATGCATTAAAGGTCTGCTACCAGGTGTATAATTACTACATTTAGGCATGGTCGAGCATAAAGAAAATTATATATCTGCTCTTAAGAGTATCAAAGAATCACAAATATTGTCTGAAATAAAAGCTAAAAGACTGCTAATCAATTCTGTTTGATGATTTTTAGAAATTTTAATTTTTATATTTGTATATTTATTTTACTATGTTAGGAGAAAATACACAAACGGTTAGGGAAAACACGGAAATTTTACTTGAAGCAAGTAAAGCGATCGGTTTGGAAGTAAATCCCGAAAAGACAAAGTATATGATTATGTCTCCTGACGGGAATATTGTACGAAATGGAAATATAAATATTGGAGATTTATCCTTCGAAGAGGTGGAAAAATTCAAATATCTTGGAGCAACCGTAACAAATATAAATGACACTCGGGAGGAAATTAAACGCAGAACAAATATGGGAAATGCGTGTTATTATTCGGTTGAGAAGCTCTTATCATCGAGTCTGCTGTCCAAAAATCTGAAACTTAGAATTTATAAAACAGTTATATTACCGGTTCTTCTATATGGCTGTGAAACTTGGACTCTCACTCTGAGAGAGGAACATAGGTTAAGGGTGTTTGAGAATAAGGTGCTTAGGAAAATATTTGGGGCTAAGCGGGATGAAGTTACAGGAGATTGGAGAAAGTTACACAACACAGAACTGCACGCATTGTATTCTTCACCTGACATAATTAGGAACTTGAAATCCAGACGTTTGAGATGGGCAGGGCATGTAGCACGTATGGGCGAATCCAGAAATGCATATAGAGTGTTAGTTGGGAGACCGGAGGGAAAAAGACCTTTAGGGAGGCCGAGACGTAGATGGGAGGATAATATTAAAATGGATTTGAGGGAGGTGGGGTATGATGATAGAGACTGGCTTAATCTTGCACAGGATAGGGACCGATGGCGGGCTTATGTGAGGGCGGCAATGAACCTTCGGGTTCCTTAAAAGCCATTTGTAAGTAAGTAAGTATATTTATTTTACATTTTATGAACAGAAAGAAGAATTGCACGTCTATTTCTTTAATTTGCAATTAGATAATTTCCTCTTATAGAATTATTCACATATAATGTGAGAATATGCCCTAAAAATGTTATTGAATTATCTCTATTATTGTCTGAGATATTACATATTAAATGTTTAAAAATGTGAAATAAACAAACTCCAGACATTCAACGGAGAAGTTTGAGCACACATATTTAAAAATGGCATAAAAGCAATTATTTTCTTCCTAACGGCCTTGAAATTTCGCTCAAATGAAGTCAATACCATGACTTAAAAAATTAAAAAATAATATATTACGTTTGACATATATTTGATCATTAATGTGGGTCCTTCCCCTTGTATTTAATTTTGGCCTTTCAGATACAGAGTGGAAGTGAGATAGTCTTGCAGATTTTCAGAGCGAATTGCTAAGTTGTACGTAATAAAAAAGTGTAATATCATTTCGGTGGAAAATCAGTAGTTTCTTCTAAGAAAAAATAATATTTTATCACTGGTGGAAAATCACTAGTTTCTTCTAAGAAAATAGAATATTTTATCACTGGTGGAAAATCAGTAGTTTCTTCTAAGAAAATAGAATATTTTATCACTGGTGGAAAATGAGTAGTTTCTTCTTAGAAAAAGAATATTTTATCACAAATGTTTAACACCTTATTCCGCAAACCACTGCGGGTAGGATCGCGATTTTTATCCATATCGATAGAAAATCTAATAAAGAATCATTTATCCCTCTGCCTATTTCAATAGCACGGGCTTTTTTGGGTGTAAATTTAATTTAATTTAAAAACCACTATTTTGAAGCCACTGACCGATGCTACCAGCTTGCAATATTGTAGTCAGAAAGGGAGATGGAGGTAGTCAGAAAGGGAGATGGAGGTAGTTCACTAAGGCAGATATAGCTGAGTTCGTTGACCTCTTAAATCTGTGTTACGAGAATAAAGATGGATTGTTAGCAGGAATGTTGTCAGACTGCTGAAACTTCCAACTCAACTTTCTAATTAACCGTGCATTTAATCACAAAACGTAATACGTATAAGTTTTCTATTCATTTAAGTGTACCCTATCGTCGCTTTCAATCTGTAGAATTATTTAACTTCCACTCTGTATTTTTTCATAAATGAAAAGGCAGTTATACACTGAACTCGAAAACTGGTTTTGTTATAAAGTGATATAATTTTTATTGAAAAAGGCAAAATATAATATCGGCTGTGATCAGACATGAAAGTGGAAATGATTCAATAAAACTCGTCAGTTTTATAGATACAGAAACTCGCGCTGTGTTTGTGGTAGCATGCCTCCAGGAAGGACAATCACGCTAAATGGAACAATGTTATCACACAATGATTCTCAAAGCCACAAAGCGTATCAGTCGTGAGCGCTGGTCCATTAATTTAATTTGTTTGTCGTGTAGTCCCTACATTTATTATTCATAAGAAAATTCGTTAAAATGTAATTGCATTTGTCAGATTGGTAGAGTTCAAGCAAAAGTGAATTCCGATCACACATTGATTTTAAGCCTATTACATCATTTTCTATGATAGTTAAGTAGCGAACTAATATTACTTCTTAAGTGTTCATTAAAATTAAGTGCAGGAGGCTTTAGTTCGATGGGGTGAGGTTTCCAATAACTGTGATGTAGTTTATGCTGTGGGCAATTTTAATGTTTATGGTGGCTGTACTGTTTACTTTATTTTTCCTGAACGTACCCTGATCTTCTCCTCCGCTGATTGGAGGAACGACACGCATCGCCGGCCTCGGCTTGGAGACCGAGAGAATGTTCAGTTGGTGAGACAATTCGAGGCAGTTACGACTACAAGAGAGAAACGGGCAGTCTCCCGTCTCTGCCGAGATAGTCAACTCGTCGCATTACGTGTTCCGGTGGTCAAGGTGACCCCGCTGCGCCTTTCGTCTGTGTGGTATAATTCATCGGTGGAACATCGTTTGGATATCATCGCTTAACAGACTAAGGGATGGTCTGTTTCATTCCCAGCAGTGCGTTGGCCAGCATTTCTGATTTTAATATTCTACGGTACACTACGAGGGATCATTGACGTCCATAAACCTACAGGAAAGTTCTCTGGGGTCGTTACGCCATTAATGTATATAACGGCTTACTTGGTTACCGTGTGCTTTTCATTGATTTGACTTTGACTCAGCTAAAGGTTGGAGACTACAACTTTATATGTCTTATTTGAGCCGAGTCTTTTCAGACTGTATTTTCAATGAGTGTTCAGTTCAGTTATATATCGTCATTCTTACATTCATTTTGATGGCAGACATTAATTTTCTCTCTTTCATGATCTCACTATTTTATATTGTTATTAGATCTATAATTCTTTGTTTTTTTTATTTTACATTAATTTATCTCTCTCAGTTTGTTAATATTAAATTGTTATAATTATCATGGTATTTATACTTTTTGTGAAAGGCGGCCAAAAATACCTAAAGTTACGATCCTTTTCTCCTTCCTGGGTTTTACCCAGGCACGCTGATCCTCCGTCTTTTCCAGCGGTTCAAAGGAAATGGGATGAAATACTAATGTCTCTTGTTAAGGAGTCACTTCAGTCATCTTTTTCTTCAGATACAGATCGTGCTCGTTTTTTGGCTCTCCAACAAAATGTTTCAGGATCTTGGCTTCATGCAATACCTTCCCCTAACATCGGTACCCGTATGGATCCAAGATACTCTAAAGTTTCCGTGGCTTTACGCTTTTGCTTGCAAAATCTGTCACATTCATAAATGTATCTGTGGCAATATTGTAAATTCTTATGGCCACCATGCCTTAAGTTGTGTCATGAGTAAGGGGCGTCTCTCTCGTCATTCATCGCTCAATGACATCATTAAAAGAGCATTAACATCCTCAGGGGTTCCATCCATCTTAGAACCTTCCGGGATCAGCCGTTCAGACGGCAAGAGACCCGATGGTCTGACTCTAGTCCCGTGGCGTGTAGGCAAATCCTTAATTTGGGATTCCACATGTGTGGATACACTGGCCCCTTCAACCTCTAAGACACCAGGATCTGCAGCAGAAAGTGTCGCTGTCAGTAAACACCATAAATATAAACATCTTGCAGATAATTATATTTTTGTCCTTTTTGCGGTTGAAACGTTTGGATCATGGTGTAGTGAAGCCAAAGCTCTCATCTCCACCATAGGCAGAAGTTCAGCGCAGCTTTCTGGGGACCCTCGAAGCAGTCAATATCTACTCGTACATCAGCGCATTGGTATCGCCATTCAGCGCGGTAATGCTACAAGTATTCTTGCATCCTTCCCCGAGTCCTCTTATTTAGATGAAATTTTCTTCCTTTAATTATTCAGTTTATTTGTATTTTATTATAGTATACATGTCAGTATGGATACGAAAACAGAAGTTTTCAGAAAACCTGATAACTAGGGATATGCTACAAGAGCTAAATGACAGCTGTGAGCAGTATGGAATGAAGGTAAACGCCAAGATGACGAAGACCATGGTAATAGGAAGAAAAGTAAATAAGGTAAATTTGCGAATTCTAAACGAGGCAGTACAGCAAGTGGACAGCATCAAATACTTGGGGTGTACTATAAGCAGTAACATGAGCTGTTGCCAGGAAGTGAAAAGGAGGATAGCAATGACAAAGGAAGATTTTAATAGAAAAAAGAGCATCTTCTGCGGACCTCTGGAGAGAGAAATAAGGAAGAGACTAGTGAAGTGCTTTGTATGGAGTGTAGGATTATATGGGGGCAGAAACATGGACATTACGACGAAGTGAAGAGAAACGAATAGAAGCATTTGAAATGTGGATATGGAAAAGAATGGATCGTGTGAAATGGACAGACAGAATAAGAAATGAAGGTGTGTTGGAAAGAGTGGGTGAAGTAGAAATAATGCTGAAACTGATCAGGAAGAGGAAAAGGTATTATCTGGGTCAGTGATTGAGAAGAAACTGTCTTCTGAAAGATGCACTGGAAGGAATGGTTAACGGGACAAGAGTTCGGGGCAGAAGAAGATATCAAATAATAGACGACATTAAGATATATGGATCATATGTGGAGACTAAGAGGAAGGCAGAAAATAGAGGAAACCTGAGAATGCTGGGTTTGCAGCGAAAGATCTGCCGTTGGACAGAACAATATGAATGAATATGCTGTGTCTTTAGGCAATCCTTACTGAAGAGGAGCTACCCTTGTGGCATTTGTATAATAATAATAATAATAATAATAATAATAATAATAATAATAATAATAATAATAATAATAATAATATCTTATTAGTATTAGTTTCAAAAGATCATATAAAGGACATCTTTATCAGTAAAAAGAAGGATAAATAATATCGTAGTTCACACACGCCGAGAATTCACCACTGAACTATTGCATAATCAATCGAGCCATGCTTTATAATACCTTACTATAATACAAGCTGATCCTGAAGTCCGTACCCATTTCAGTCATTGAAACAGCCACTGATAAAGTTTTTTAACAAACTGATGCAGATCAGATATTGTACGAAAAAGTATGTTCAAATGCTTCAGATTGTCTTTAGCGATGTATCAACCCAGAAGAAAAACAAATTTAAAAAAATAAAAAACAATGAATAGTAACTTTTGGTTCATTCTGTATTTATATCGACGACGAAATTTAAAATGCGCCAGCGGCTATGCCAACCACAGCAACACGTGCGATGTGTAAACTAGAAATGTGTTTACACTGAATAATGAATAATTTTATCGATTTACATGCTTTCACTTTTATGTTAGGCCTATAGCAAGTGCAGAGACATTCTTGACATATGCCTAGATACTTCTCATTCCAGATTTTCACCATAATACACGTTTTCTGATTTATTGATACAAAGAAACGACATTGGTATGTCATCTGTGTGCGTGTGCGTGTGTACGTGTAGTCTTCTCCTGTAGTCCATGAAGCTAAAGTTTATTTTATTTACGAACATATTACATGATCTCATTTGCCTGTCTTTTGTACGATAGTTCCAGTTGTAAAGTGGGAGCAAGATTAACTGCTCCGCCTTTATTCACACCAGAACAAACTTAGATGAGATAGGCTACCGTTTAGCAACAAGGAATTCCTAATTTTATAACTTATCTATCTAAATAGTTTCATCATTTCAACTGAAATGTATTACAGTAAGTTTCTGTAAATTAAGACATATATTACATAGTGAATATACTAGGTGTTCATTCAAAGTGTGTCATGGCTCGCTGTATGCCGTCATGTGGCTAGTCGATGAGCCTAGAGAATTCAATCTTCCTATACTTCCGCAGTGGTGTCTTACTTATGTGCCAGAGAAGTTGCCTAGCAAGTACGGCGTTCATTCAGAAGTGTACTTACCGAAACGTACGGTAACGCCTGTAGTGGCAGGAATGTGAACTGTTTGGAAACACGTACTGAGGTGAGTTTTTTTTTCATACTGTTGGGATATGTGGATGGAGGGTTAAGACGATTACTTACGTATTTGTTGATATTAACTTCGACGGTCAACATGGACACGGAGCATTTGATTTGTGTTGTGGAATGTTTCCGTACGCAACCGATGATAACAAATACCCTGCGTACGACTTGCCCGCGCAAAACACAGTTCGAAAGAGGTTATGATAGCACACAGACCGTACAGACCGCCATCTGTTGCTACGACGTTCAAGTTATACCGTACACGTTCTGAAGTTCATATTGAACGCCTTGATTAATAGGCAATTTCTCTGACACAAAAGCTGAAACTCGCTTCAAATCGCTGACTCATCAACAGTGACGTCATGACACACTTTGAAATGAACACCCAGTACTGCACTTTTGTTCTGTTAAGTTGAATGTTTTCAGATTCTTCTACTTCTATTTTGTTTATATTTGAATAGATTAATCCGGACCATCGTTAGCATAAGTAAGGCCTTGTAACCTCGAGAGCCCACTCCATTCTAATGTAAGTGCAACATACATCATGCAATTGTACGGGTAATCCACCATCAGGCTTTCATTCGTAGGCAGTCTGGGTTCAAGTCCTGGAGAGGCCTGAGATTCCTCATTTGAAGAATCCATAATGATAATTGACCATCTCTGTGGTGTAGGGGTCAGCATGCTGGTCTCTTACGCAGAGGGCCCGGGTTCGATTCCCGGTCGGGTTGAATTTCCTGGTTGAGGTTTTTCAGGGTTTTCCCTCAACTGTAAGACAAATGCCAGGAAATTCGGGCCACAACATCCCTGAATATCACCGGCTTCATTCATCACCAAAATCATATTCATAACAAATCAGTAATACATCTACTAACGCCATCTAGTTTACAACAATAGAACCAGTACTCAACAATAGTACACAGGCCTTCGAATTTCACCTAAAAGATTAACTCGCGATATGACCAGAGATGTTAAAGCGAGTATAAATAACAACAAAAAAAAAAATGATAATTGTGGCAGACAAGATCGCAATTTGAATTTTTCTCTGGAATTATTGCATAAAGTTATTATGAAAACCTTAACAATGGAATATAAAATGAAATAAAAAAACTATAACAATTTAAGAATATAAAATTCATATGAAATAAATTAAAACAGAATACTATTGTATTATTGAAAATACGAAAAAATTCGTACCGGCACCGGGAATCGAACCCAGGACTTCTCAGCTCTGCGCGCTGAGCGCTCTTACCAACTGAGCCATGCAGGGACACGATCCACGGCGCCGGCCGAACTCCTCTCGTAGCTGAGAGGTCCTGGATTCGATTCCCGGTGCCGGTACGAATTTTTCTCGTATTTAATAGTAATAATACAATAGACTAATTCATATTGGTCGTGTAATGTTCAGTGAGGTGGGCGAGACCTCATACATATGAATATTTGATGTATCAAACTGTTAGCAGTTGTCATGAAACTGATGTTGAATATGGCCACAAAGTCATTTAAAATATGCGCTCCTGCATATATGACGTGTATCGTCTCAAGTACAGGTAGTAAGGCCGTAAAATAGCATTGCGAGAGGGGTTCGGCCGGCGCCGTGGATCGTGTCCCGGCATGGCTCAGTTGGTAAGAGCACTCAGCGCGCAGAGCTGAGAGGTCCTGGGTTCGATTCCCGGTGCCGGTACGAATTTTTCTCGTATTTAATAATAATATTACGTAAATATAATTACGTAATTTTGTTCAGCAATTGTTATAACTTTATAAACGAAAGATAAAAAATAATCAATTTTTTTAATCTCGTGGGGTTTAATCATCGAAAATTCACGAGACAATAATCTCTAAGCCTGTATCTTAGTCAGTACTCCATGGGGTTCAGATTGAATCATTCTATATGGAAAGACCTGTCAAGAGCTATTAGTATCGGTTACAGTTAGGGTGACCAGACGTCTTCTTTTGTCCGGACATGTCCTTCTTTTTAGGCCTTTGTCAAGAAATGTCCTCCATTTCGTAACTTGTATGGGTTCATTTGACGCCTTTTCAAGTAATTTTCCTGTAGCATCATCGACGGAATATTCTCTTTGCCAACTATCATTTTTGATTACATTATCATTTAAAATTGCATTGTCACTGTAATTTATCGTCTTCTTCATTTGATTATTATCATTTAAGCGATGTTATACAGCGATGGACTTTAACGGCACAAGTCCTTTCTTAAAAGTAAAAATATGCTGTAAATACAGATTTAAAATCCATATGAAAATATTACCATAACTGTACAGTTCAATTTTGATTCCGGAGAAATAATATGGTCAACGTATCTTTGCATGAGCTAACACACACACACACATTCTACTGCGTGTTCAGTTCAAAGTGTGTCATGGCTCTCTGTATGCCGTCATGTGGCTAGCCGATGAGCCTAGAGAATTCAATATTCCTACATTTCCGCAAAGGCGTATTACCTATGTGCCAGAGAAGTTGCCTGGCAAGTACGGCGTTCATTCTGAAGAGTACTTACCGATACGTACGGTAATGCCAGTAGTGGCAGGAATATGAACTGTTTGGAAACACGTACTGAGGTGAGTTTTTTTCTTTATGGGGAGAGGGTTAAGACGATTACTTACGTATTTGTTAACATTAACTTCGACTGTCAACATGGACACGGAGAATTTGATTTGTGTTATGGAATGTTGCCGTTACTGATGATAAATACCCTGCGTACGATTTGCCCGCGCAAAATACAGTTCGAAAGAGGTTATGGTAGCACACAGACCGTGCAGACCGCCATCTGTTGCTACGACGTTCAAGTTATACCGTACACGTTCTCAAGTTCAGATTGAAGAACGCCTTAAATAATAGGCAACTTCTCTGACATAAAAGCTGAAACTCGCTTCAACAGTGACGTCATGACACACTTTGAAATGAACACCCAGTATATAGGTACTCAATGACTTTATATGAAAATGCCGTAATATTGTAATTGGCTGGAAAAAGTACGTAATTATTATATTATGTTGTCGTGTTAGTTAAAATATGTTCATTATATATTCCTGGATGCAGTGTAGGCGGCACGGAATTCAAACAACGGCTAAATTGTAAAACGAGTGTCAACATAGCGTTTGTCTAAACTTTCATTATATAATCTCGCCCAACTCCGCCCTATATTATTCCACAGCAACACCACGTAAAGGTAAACAAAGCTCATGGAGTTCAAGTTTCATTGTAGCAGTTCACGAGCCGTCCGTGGTATACGTTTCACGGACTGAAACGCATCAGTGTATCCCCTGTCCAAGAAAGAACGCTGACGGTTCCAGCTACAGGGGATAGCCGTATCTGATGGCGCCTGTCGTTTGTCACTTGCTGTCATGAAAGCCAAAACATCATTTCAGTAATTGCTCTGGACGGGGTGACTATATTTGATGCACACCCAGTACCCCGCACGTGCCGGGCAGATCGATACGCAGCAGCAGGTAGTGAGTGAAACCGACATCACGCGAGTCTCTTCTCCCCTTTTATTAGTTTATTTAATCATACTGTATCAACTGCATTCGTGCAGAAACGCTGGCGAAATCACGAAAAACTAGACACTTGATCAATGTTCTCACTAGGGATTGGGCAGGAGCATACATAACCGATTAGATTTTGATTGAGATCAGTCACGTATTTTAATTTGTTTCCATTCTCCACCACAACCATCAACACTGGGGATTACTTCTCTACATGTGATTTTCTTACATGAAACTTGATCTACATCAGCAGGATACCCTGATCTGTGGTCTACACTACCTGGGGCTTCCACCCCAATAGGGACGAACTTAGGAGTTGTGGGTCCAATTGGGAACTCTATTTGGGGACCATGTTCACAGAAAAGATCTGCAGAATGTATGCCAGGATATAATAGTACATTATACAACGAGCCTATCATGGTAGTAATTAAGACGCGAGTATATTTGTTTATGAAACGAGCGCAAGCGAGTTTCATAATTTTCATACGAGCGTCATAATTAACCATTATAGGCAAGTTTCATACGACTTTTTATGCTCGACCATATTTCTAACTTGAAATTATTCATAAGTATTCATATTATGGTTATCTAAGTGAAGAGCGGAACTGACCTTCTAAATTGTGAGATGTGCGCAGACGCGAAAGTATTGATTTGTTCCGAGGAACGAATGTCATTGACCTTGATATAATCTAGAGAATAACATGAATATTAATCTTGATATAACCTGGAAATTGATTTAGAATTGAAAAACGAGATGACAATTTGAATTTATTTGAATATTATTTACAATTAACGCTAATTATTATAGTAACAGCACATAACCTTCTGCGACAGTATTGGGTTTCCAGCCTCCGTGACGTTTCGCTAGTTGTCTTTCGATTGCATATCCGAGAATAATCGATACTTGCGGTTTTATAATGCTACAATGGTGATTTCTCATTGGCTGAACAACTGAACTATAATGAATAGGTGTACTTTAATAAGGTACATTAAAGGGCTACTACCAGGTGTGTAATTACTACATTTCGGCATGGTCGAGCATAAAATTTATTATAAACATATCTGTATCACTAAATGAAAATTAATCAACATATACAGGTTGTTAAATAAAAGTATCCAATATTTTAGGAGGTGCTAGCATACATACATACATACATACATACATACATACATACATACATACATACATACATACATACATACATACATAAGTTTTCTGCCCATGGGCAAGTCTTTCACTGCAAACCCAGCATTTTCCAATCTTTCCTATTTTCTGCCTTCCTCTCAGTCTCCGTATATGATCCACATATCTTAATATCGTCTATCATCTGATATCTTCTTCTGCCCCGAACTCTTCTCCCGTTCACCATTCCTTCCAGTGCATCCTTCAGTTGACAGTTTCTTCTCAGCCAGTGACCCAACCAATTCCTTCTCCTCTTTCTGATCAGTTTCAGCATCAGTCTTTCTACACCTACTCTTTCCAACACAGCTTCATTTCTTATTCTGTCTGTCCACTTCACACGCTGCATTCTTCTCCATATCCATATTTCAAATGCTCCGTAAATGATTCATATATCCATCATAACATGTTGCAGTTTATCTAAGGATAGGAATCGCTATTATTCCTACAAATATTTAATATTTTTGATTGAAATTTCATTCTTACGACTTTTAAACATCCCCAAAACAAAACTTATTATCCCGCGTTTTCATACTCCTCCTCCCCCAAAAAAAAAAAAATTATATTGTGACCACTATAAACAGTAAAAAAAAAAAGAAAAAAATGTAACTCCTCCAAAGAAAATTAATATTTAATACAATAATAATATGCGAGACTTAAACAAAATTCTGTTACTATGTTTTGTTGCACACATATCAAAGAAGTTTTATAAAAAATAATAATTCTTATAGTACAAAATTTTGTAGGAAAAATAACATATTTATTAAAGCAAAATTGCAAAAAACACAGAAATATGAGTTCCAAATATTTTAAATGAATATAAGTAGCCTAAACATACAATTGGGGGGCATAAATACATGCATATTTAAAAAAAAAAGGTATCCCTGTAACATGCCATGAAGGCACTTAGGGGCATGGAGGAAGAGCCCCATGCTTTCCATGACCTCGGCACTAGAATGAGGTGGTGTGGTCGGCACCACGCTCTGACCGCCTTTTACCCCCGGGAAAGGCCCGGTACTCAATTTTGTAGGAGGCTGAGTGAACCTCGGGGCCGTTCTGAAAGTTTGGCAACGAGAAAAAATCCTGTCACCACCTGGGATCGAACCTCGGACCTTTCAGTCCGTAGCCAGCTGCTCTACCAACTGAGCTACCCGGCCGCCCAAAAACAAATTTTAATACTAAAAATTCTAAATGTGATTTTTAATAAAAAAATGAAGCATTTTCACCAAGGTGTATCCTTAATGGACTGTGCTGTGGCAGAGTCCGCTCGATTCATCAATGTTCAGGTGCTCAGAAATAACACAAATCGTATCGAGGAGCTGTCTAATGTGGACAAGACATGACCACAGTCTACTATATACAGTCACGAAGCTTGAGTTTTGAGGGTGCTAGAAACAATAGACTGTGCTGGTACTATTTTGCATTGCCTGTAATGAGGCGATATTAGCGATCCTAGTGGTGAGCAACTACCTAATGTTTGCATATTTACTACGTATTGAGCTTCGTGACTGTATATACTAGCCTGTGACGTGACCGAGGTGCTCCTTGCGGAGAATAACGGAGGGAGAGATTGAGACGAGGGGCGACAATGGCAGTTACTGGGGTCCGAGGAATACTCCTTCCGGTACAGAATCGCATTGTTGTCACACAAATATTCGAATTCCCCTACTGCTGGGGACCCGCTCCTTTATCTCCTCCTACAAAGGCCCTCCTTATCGCGCCATTGTTGGTTTATTTCCCTCTTCACAGAAAGGGAAGGTTTATGGTCGCGTCGTTTCCGTCTTCCCTTCGAATCAACTGCCCTTTTCCTCGTAACGACGTCATAGTAATGGAGGTCACGTCTGCGTCATTTTAGGCGCGTTCGAAATGTAAAACGGAGAAAAGCATCTGTTGTTGTCGTGACCGATCGTTAAACAAACAGCGAAATGAGAAATGAAAATGCTGCAGATTCTGTGTCTTGGAGCAAATAAAAGCTCGAGTCTAGAAATAATAATGATAGCACAGAACTGAAATGACACGCAATCTGTACCGGCGAATAACAAAAATCTTCGGACAATAACGACATAATAATAATAATAATAATAATAATAATAATAATAATAATAATAATAATAATAATCACATTAACAGTAATAATAATAATAATAATAATAGAAAACAAGCAAAAGTAATGAAGACAAGAGAAAAGGCAGGTACCTGCAACGCAACAAATATGACTGAGTTGGAAGATGACGAAGAGAAGTGTAAGATAAAAATGAAGAGGAAGATAGTGAGGACGAGAAAGCTAAACAGGACGAGAAAGACTGGAAGGAAAATGGAAAGATAGAGTCGGGGAGCGGAAAGTTGTGGGCGAGATAATTATTACAGTGAAACCTGCCTTTGCGGTCACTTCATTTAAACGGCCACCTGGCCGAAAGGCTAATTTTCTCTGGAACCAATTGGATTTTCCATAAGATCAATACAAATTCTCTCTTTATTTAGCGGCCACCTCATGCGCCGGCCAGCGGCCGGGGTCTGTTTGGATTGAACCCGACTATAACAGTCACTGTCCAACAAAAATCTTTTCACGGATACTCTCTGACCTATTTTTTCGATGGTTAGAGGACAGAGAGCAATATCACGAGGACAATAGCTAAGTGTATATACAACAGTACACCCTCCATGTCTTGGGGTTAGTTGGTTACTGTTTTATTACTCTTTTGTCACTTTCCACTCCGACCCTGCACAGCTCTAAATTCTTACTCGTTTTTAAAGGATTGAAACACGAAATATTTCTATCGAAAATGTCACAGTATGTTTTAGGTTCAGTAGATAACCATTCAAATTTTTTAGTTTTTTTTCTTTCCTCTTTCTATCTTTCTCTATTTGGAACAGCTTCTACGATTTTTTTTTCTTTTCATTCAGTTGATTCAGAGGAACTGTGAAGTTAATTTGAGAGAGAAATCATGTTTAACAATAAATCTAGTTGCAAGAATGGAAGAAGCTGACATTAATATGCACGATTGTTGTACGTGCACAATACTAAAAAGTCAATGAAATTCAGTATTTTCATGCTGATTCACAAAAACCGCAACCTTAATCAAGCGGTCACCTGATAAAACGTCCATTTTACAAGGTAACTTCAGATGGCCGCTTTAGACAGGTTTCACTGTAATTAAATTTAAATTAAGTTTATTACTTCGTTAAGATTTTACGCGTTAAAGAACGTTTCACGTGAATCTTTTCCAAGCCCATCTGATACCAAACTCACAGACCTACAGCAACTGTTTTAACACGGCCTCCTTGTATAAAGATACAAATCACTGAAATAAAGAAGGATCAAAATACGTTATTCATTAATTAATACGTCATCGTTGCTGTTAGAATTGCCTATAAAAAGAGACGACATACCGGATGACTGGGTGAGTTTCTTTCAGGAAATGCCGCTATGCATATAGCCTCTTAGGGCCGTATTCATAGACATTTTCAGCGCGGGTTTCCGGTGGATGATCAGCGTTTTTCGTATTCATAAACCAGTGTTAGCGATAGGATATGATTTGAATTCTGTACTAGTAACCAGTGGATAGCCGGGGCTAGCTTAGTACGCTCGTAGCGCGTGCTGCGAAATGTCTATGAATAGCACCCTTAAAGTATAAAAACAAGTGAAGATGAATCTGCTAACATAATAAGTATAGATCACGTGCTCCATTTGATCAATGCTGTAATAGAAGCATTACCCAGGACATGAATGAACAAATTAAGTTTCCTTGTTACAATTCTTCTCGGGTACGCATAAAAATGTTCCCCGTTAAAACTAACAACTTCCAGGTATATCAATTAGGCCTAACGTTGTTATAGATACAGAGACTGTAGTTACAACGACGATGATGTCTACAGTTATTTAGTCAGCTAGACGTGAAATACCACACACTCAAAAAGAGTGTTATACAGGGTGAACCTAAATTCACTGGCATACTTCAAGGAGTTTTAGGGGATACCCAGCTAAACAATTAAAGACAGGAAACGAATGATGAGAAACCAACTGTTTAACTTTTCTTGTAAATCAATATTAGGATTTATTATAATGTTTCTAAATGCACAATAAATGTACTGAATACTTTTTGCTTTATTTTGTAAATCATCTCACAACCTTCTCAGCTCTTTACACGACCCCCAGGGAGACTCTACAAGGCTGCAACTTTATTCCTATTAGTCAACGCAGTTTGTAGATTGAATTCAGATTCACTCTGTATAAGAACAAAGGCACAGTCCAGTGCGTAGAACTGGAGGATCCGGGTTCGATTCCCGGGGGCGGAGCGAATTTTTTTCTCCATTAATAACCAATGGTAGCCATATCAGATAATTCTGTAGGACCAAAAAAAAAATGTTTACGTAGATCAGTCGCCCAACAACGCATATTATATACTGTGGAATCCCGGCCACCAAGTCACTCAAATGAGTGCGCTCCTTGTGTTAGACCTAGGATTTTAGGCACGAATGATTGGTTGCAACAATTTTATGTAAAAATCCCTAAATGTATTCAACACGAGAAACTCCCTAGCAGTGGTATTGCCAAAAACTAGGTGCATTAAAGAACGTATGTTTCAGCCCATGCTGAACGAGCCTAATGGTGACTGTTGACTTAATATAATATAATATAATATAATATAATATAATATAATATAATATAATATAATACAATGTCCAACATAGAGTAAGGCCAATAATGCAAAATACCAAAGGAGAAAGATTCGATCCGGTGCTGTGGATTGAGCCTCGCCGTAGCTCAGTGGTTAGAGTGCTCACTGCATAGAACTGGGGGTCTCGGGTTTGATCCCGGCGCCGGCACGAATTTTTCTCCATTAATGACCAACGCTAACCATAACAAATAATTCTGTAGGACCAAAAAAATTCATCTTTACGTAGATATTTTTAAGGTCGGTACGATATTTTAACCATTAAATCCAGACGTGTAATAATTCAACAGTAATATCCCAAGTACTGATAGTTATCCTGTAATATAATAATAATAACTAGAATATAACAGAAGAATGAGAGCTACTTACAGTGGCGGTGGGAGATGCCGAGGGTGTTGTTCTCGGGGTTGTAGAAGGTGAGGATCTCGTGCTTGGTCTCCTGCACCAGCACGTTGAGCCACACGGACAGGTTGGTGCCGATCATGTGCATGAGGCCGAAGCGGGCCAGCGCGCGGTGGCGCGACACCTTCATCTGCTCGTTGTTGAGGAAGATGAAGTACATCTGGATGAAGGTGAAGGCCATGCGCGTGGCCGGCGTCAGCGCCAGCAGCACGTTGTGGCACTTGGTGTCGCGCTCCACCTCGAAGTACTGGCCGAACTCCAGCCCCGAGTAGATCATGCTGCCGATCCCGAACGCTGCGCACATCGACACACGATCAAACTTGCACTACGACCAGTGTATTACATGTAAATCATACCTAAAACAAAGCATCGTGACGACAGACAGCCATAACTGCTGGGAGACCATCGTGCTGACCACACGATACCCCAGTTCTGGTTGGAAGATCGTTCACATCTTTGAGGCACATGAGGCAGCAGCCGGCTGGTTGGCCCGGCTGTTAAGCGGCTGTTGCGCTGATGATTTATTTTACTTTGAGAGAGGAGAGCTCCAGTTTCCCTGTGGCATCCCAAAAAAAAACATCATCACTAGGGCTAGGATTTTGATGAAATTGCATATTTTTTCTAGTAAGCCAGAAACATAGCTGCTTTAGTATTTATATGTAATGTGATAAACTGAGTGTTTTAAGACATATTTGTTAGGGCATTTTTTTTTTTGCATTTTTTACCTGCTTCAACTCATAAGAACATCTTTTGTTTCATTCCGTCATTTTTTTAGGTATTTTCATTTAATTTTGGCCATAAGTCCCCATTATTAATGTAAAATAATGTTTATTTTCTTTGATATGTCCCTATCACCACGGCATGGCGCGTCCTCAGGTTGCGGATAGAGGAGACGGCCTCCAGATATGGAGGGTAGCTGCGAATATATTGAATAAGCAGTCGTGGACAGCCGATAAGGGGTGGTCCTCCAGCTTGGGGGTTGGGCGAAGGGCTAACAACCCATCACCGTAAAAAACAGCTTGTTACGTAATAAGCCTCGGAATAGGACCTTTAGGGAGGCCGAGACGTAGATGGGAGGATAATATTAAAATGGATTTGAGGGAGGTGGGGTATGATGATAGAGACTGGATTAATCTTGCACAGGAAGGGACCGCTGGCGGGCTTATGTGAGGGCGGCAATGAACCTTCGGGTTCCTTAAAAGCCATTTGTAAGTAAGTAAGTAAGTATGATATTTTCTTTACATATTTTGTCCATTAATACCCATTATTTTGTATAATATTTTAATCGTTTTTCTACACAAATATTGCCATTTTAACGTAGTACACCCCATGTAATGTATCAGTCCAACCACCCCGTCAATATAGACTCCTCTATACCTACTAATTCCGGATGAGAGTGGCCTTGTGATAGACTACATGGAAACTAAAAGTAAAGTAAATCCATGACGCTACAGCCCATGAAGGGCCAAGACCGACCAGCTGACTGCTGACCTCACATGCACATGCCGAAGCAGAGCTGAACGATCAAACATGGAAACTACATCAGGGAAAATAATTAAAGTGTACTACTTAGAAAAAATTATGTAAAATTTAATTTAAATACTAGTCTAAATATTAAGTACTACAAAACCTCGTTTCCTACTAAGCCAATTATGTAAAATCAATTTTTAGGGCATTTTTTAAGGATTTTTAGGTGATAAATGCATTGTTTTGGGACATTTTTTCATGATTTATAGGTCATCAAAATCCTAGCCCTACTCATCATCATTTCATCTCATTACAGGCGTGTAACGTAGACCAGCCTCCTATGGTGCACCCTGGGCAGCGATTCTGTCGGTAAATTGGTCTACAGAACTGGCTTCATATAGGTGAGTGACGAAAAGTCAAGTAGTAAAGAAATATTATATATTTCTCGTTCTGTATGGTTGTGAAACTTGGACTCTCACTTTGAGAGGAGAGAGGAGCACAGGTTAAGGGTGTTTGAGAATAGGGTGCTTAGGAAAATATTTGGGGCTAAGAGGAATGAAGTTACAGAAGTATGGAGGAAGAACTGCACGCATTGTATTCTTTTTTTTTTTTTTAGTAAGTTATTTTAGGACGCTTTATCAACAGCTTAGGTTGTTTAGGGTCTGAGTGAGATGAAGGTGATAATGCCGGTGGAATGAGTCCGGGGTCCAACACCGAAAGTTACCCAGCATTTGCTCGTATTGGGTTGAGGTAAAACCCCGGAAAAAACCACAACCAGATAACTTGCTCCGACCGGGAATCGAACCTGGGCCACCTGGTTTCACGGCTAGACGCGCTAACCGTTACTCCACAGTTCTTCACCAGACATAATTAGGAATATTAAAACCAGACGTTTGAGATGGGCACGGCATGTAGCACGTATGGATGAACCAGACATGCATAGTGGTAATTGGGAGGCCGCAGGGGAAAAGACTTTTAAGGAGGCTGAGACGTAGATGGGAGGATAATATTAAAATGGATTTGAGGAAGGTGGGATATGATGGTAGGGACTGAATTAATCTTGCTCAGGATAGGGGCCGATAGCGGGCTTATGTGAGGGCGGCAATGAACCTCCGGGTTCCTTAAAAGTCCTAAGTAAATAATAAGTAAGCCAATAGATAGTAATTTCAACCCACACGCAAATTTATCCATATTGTAACAACTTAGTCCCCAGTCTTCAAATTTTGTTCCAGAGTATTGCGACATTCTATAAAATAAACTGTTAACCAGAAAATTCGAATGTTGCTTGTAACGAATAGTGATATAACAGCCCTAAATCTGTTACTTCAATCATTTTTTTCAGTGTTATTCGGCACCTTGTATCTTCAAGGGTTATTTTCATGAAATAAAATAATTATTATTGCATGAAACGATATCAAATTGAGAACGCTTTTCTTTCTTTATTAGCGATTCCATTTGATCATCCTTTAACACTTCACTTCTACAGGGTGTTTCATAAGTACATGTACATTTTCTGTGAGTGTAAAGTAGAGGTAAAAATAAAAATAAAATGGTCTATACAACTTTTCCTGAAAGTCCATAATGTAACAACCTTGCTAGACTAAAGAACACGAGAGCAGTACAAGCCTTAGTACGTGTCATGTCCTGAAATACAGCATTTTTTTATTATTACGCCTTACCACAGTTGACTCAACTAAAACAGCTTTGTTTAGGTTTACATTGTGCTCATGTCGTAGGTTACCTAATGCATCACTGTTGTAGTTCCTGCCGTCACTACGCCTCTTAAAGTTGTAGTTCGTGTTGCACTTTTTATCCCTACTTTTCTTCGTGACTCTAAACAAAATGCCATTTAGTTTGTATTGCATTTATTACGCTTATCCTTGCTTTGCTGCATAACTAAGAAATAATGCAATATCTGAAAAAAAAAATCAGTGTCGTTGGATATCTTAATCTTATTTGGATATCTACATTATACTTACAAAGTATTTACAAATATGCATGTTGTTTAGCCTATTAAGGTATTACATTATGTATTGTATCCTAACTCAGAAAGTAAAGATTTTTTTTTCGTTGTTTGTAACTCTATAGCATCTATTAGATGCTTTATGGTTGTGTTAACAGATGGAGTTACTTGTCAACAATGTGAGGCTGAAACGTGTGTTCAGGTTACTGCCCAGCGACAGTCCTGATGTATTTTTATATTTATGATGATTGGTTAATTAATATTAACCCAGCACACTCACATTCATACAAATTTCCAGACTCTAGATACCCAGGAAATTCTTCTTTAAGAAAAATTCACCGAGAGCCTAGCCCGGGAATCGAACCCGGGACCTCCGGATCTAGAAGCCAGCATGCTGACCAACAGACCACTGAGACAGCCTACAAAGTAAAGATTTTCAGAAAAAATTTGTACGGACCACTTTAGTCTTACTTTTACCTCTACATTACACTCACAAAGCATTTACATGTTCTTATGAAACACCCTGTATATTGTGATGGACTGTATTTTTCTTCTACGTTATACCTTGAGCTATCAAATTTCTAACTTTACGTCTTTGTGTTTTGCATCGACGTGGTCGCTTTTATACAATGCTTTCTGGTTGTCACGACAACAATAAGATTTCATTATGAAATAGGCCTAACTGCTCGATCAAGTAAATGAAACTTGTACACTAAAACTTGTATACTTAAAGTGATAGAAGTGGAAATTTAATCTATTCACTGATAAGGAAATCAATATTCCTAAAATAATAACAGACAGTGATATACACAGGAACTAGGGGGAACATCGTGCATTGCGATCTATTTATAAAGCTATTCAAGACGTTCTGTAAAGACTTTGGGGTCATACACAGGGTTGCGTGAGTAACAGCGTTTGAATAGAGTTCATATCTATCATATTCGACTTGCGTCACCGAGTCCCAAAAATGAAATGAAACTCAGAGTTGATATCTACCGTTGTTTTGAAACAAACGGCCTACGAGCGTCTCCCCTCCTGCATTTGTTTGCCACTACGCTGCCGCTTCTTTGTGCAGATGGATTCTTTTGTGTTACTCTGTATATAATGTGAAAGTACATTACTGGGCTCGGAAGTTGATGAAATATCACCTTTTTTCTGAGACATAATAGACAATGCAGAATCCAATATAAACTCGTTTCACTTCAACACGAACTAATATAGCCTACTTTTATTTTACATTTTGTGTTGTTTCTTGTCTACTGACCATTTTTAGGAAATTTTATAGTTTTTGTTATATTTTTGCCTTTTTGCCAAGGACAAAACTAAGGCCTTCACCTATGGAAAATGAAGTAGTTCATATTTTTTTATATAACTATCAAGACATTTACTTCCATAAGAATTCTGCGTCTAATGAGTTACCAGTGTTCATGTCTTAAGCATTGTATGTGATTCCAGGCTTAATTTTTAGAATTTACGCAGATAATTTGTTTGTCCAATACTGCAACCTTATTTTCTGGACGTCCAATTATGCAACATGAGAACTTTCTAAAACATAACACCTGATTCCTTGATATAATCATGTTATGACTTTGCACAGATAAGGAGAAGTGATATTCCTATAAGGGATCGCCTCAAATCCCATTTTTAACTTCGTTATCTTTAAATTAGAGACTGTGGAAAAAGACTGTCCCATATTACCACCTTCTCCTCTATTATTTTCTTTGTATTTCACTATTAAAATCATGGTCTTTTTTAATTTTAATATCAATCAATCTTCTTAATGTATCCATCTGTTTGCTGACAACATGAAGTCCACTATAGTCCACTGTAGTATATTCAGTTGTTGTTTTTCACGAGAAATGAGGGTTATTTTGATCGGTGTTCATTATAGATGCCTGTTGCTAGTAGCCAGAGTTGGGGTGTAGTCAATATATACTGCAGGGCTGTGTCTTCTGCAACTGGTACTGATGATTTTAATTTACTTCTTTTGTGGTTTATGGATGGACAGTATAGAAGAATGTGTTCCAGATCTTCATCATGATTATTACACCACAGACAAGTAGGATTATCAGAAATGTGAAATCGGTGTAGGTACAATTGAGTGACAATGTGATTTGTTCTGGCTCTTGTTAAAAATGTTTGAACATGTCTGGGCAAGTTTTTGTGCATTTACAGGTCATTTGGTTTCTTTTGTACAGACTGTAAATTTTTTCCTTTGTCAGAAGAGAGCCAATTGTTGATCCATAGGTTTGTAAAATGAGACTTTACTGAAGCAAAAGCACTGGATAGAGATATCGCTTGAAGAGGTCTTGGTTGCAAATATGTTGCCTGTTTTGCAATGTTATCGACATTATTATTATTATTATTATTATTATTATTATTATTATTATTATTATTATTATTATTATTGTTACATTCTTAAGTTAGATGCCATGGAACTACTCTGCAGCACATACAAGGATCACCTTCATATTTATACAGATGGATCTCTAAATCCTAATAATGGGACATCAGGAGCAGGGTATTATATTCCAAAATATCAAGAAAGTTATTTCATACCATGTTCATCCTCCTCCAGTCTTGACACTGAATTGCTAGCTATTGATGCTGCTCTTCAGTGTGTTACTCAAATTTCTGAAAAATCTATTTGCATACTTACCAACTCCAAGGGGGCTATATTTAATATAATTAAATATGTACCAAACCTATATGCACATAGAATTATTCCAATTCAGAAACAACTAAGTAAACTAAAAGAACTCCAAATGGATATATCATTTCAATGGATATTGTCGGACCATCGGATGTATGCCCCTTCAGCGCTGTCGTCGTTCTTGGAAAAGTTAACGCCTCTACTCACCCCATTCCACCCGTTTCTCTCCCACTACGTCAAACAGCAGGCCACGAAACTTGCCGAATAGGGATGTTGCCAAACTTCCGTCACACAGTGTCATGTCTTTTGAATTTTGCTTATAATAATGTAAGGTTAATTATTACTTATTCATAATTTAATTTAAGTAGGTCTAATGACGCTGATTGACTTATGCAAAATGCTGTTACTTGCTTAATAATATTTATGCTCGACCATGCCGAAACGTAGTAATTATACACCTGGTAGCAGACCTTTAATGCATGTCATTAAAGTACACCTACTCATTAAAGGTCAGGTCTTTCAGCCAATGACGACTCAGGTTACAACTGTTCAGCCAATGACAGGTCAGCTTTCTACCGTTATAAAACCGCAAGTATCGATTATTCTCGGATATGCAATCGAAAGAGAATTAGCGAAAAATCACGGAGGCTGGAAATCCAATACTGTCGCAGAAGGTTATGTTCTGTTACTATAATAATTAGCGTTAATTGTAAATAATATTCAAATAAATTCAATTTGTCATCTCGTTTTTCAATGTCTAATTTAATTTGAATGTTATCTCTGTAGGTTCTTATGGCCTAGCAAGGTCAATGTGGACATCTGTTCCTCGGAAAAAATCAATACTTTCGCGTCTGCGCACATCTCACAACATACGGAACATTGCTGAAGGTCAGATACAATTAAAATTAATAATATCAAGTTAGAAATATGGTCGAGCATAAAAAGTCGTATGAAACTCCCCTATAATGGTAATTAAGAAGCTCGTATGAAAATTATGAAACTCGCTTGCGCTCGTTTCATAAATATCCATACTCACTTCTTAATTACCTTCATTATAGGCTCGTTGCATAATGTACTATTCTTTCACCACTCCGTGCTACAGTATTCATGTTGAGTTGACAACACTGGACTGCAAGTGCAAATAAACTGTCCCGCAAGAAGGCTCAAAATTGTGAGTAGTGGGGGAGAGAAAGAGAGAGGGATAGAAAAGAGAGAAATAGGAATACAGGGGGAGAAATGAATTGCCGAGGCTGAAAAGGAATTAAGGTTCAGTTAGCATATCTTACGGGGGTACAGATCCGATGGTCGGACTATACCTAGTCACATTATGGAGTACACAGTCAAAGGAAGGGCATTGCGACATACCAACTGCGCCCATCCGCAGGTAGAAGCTGCCGTAGTGCTGCTGTTGGTAGACCTGCTCGTCGTGGTGGTCCCTCTTACTCGCGGGTGCCGCGCCGTGGCTCTCGGTAGCCGTGGTGCTCAACTCGGTGTCCGTGTGCTGCTGCTGGGTCGCGCCCCCGCTCTCGGACGACTCTGCCACGCTGTCGCCCGAGGAGTCTCCGCCCCGCGACCTCCCTGTGGGGCAGCTCACATTGATCTCAACATTTCTACTGAACGACGCGTTGTGTGGAAACTATATGAATACGTGGCACTTACTGAAGGAGCTGGTGACGGAGAGCGATGCCCGCTCCCTTAGAAGCATGGCATACATGTAGAGCAGGAACACCATGCTGCCGAAATACAGGTACAGATAGAAGCCCTGCGGTAAGAGAAATTAACATGGCTTATTTTTACTCTACTATAGTAAGGGGCTTAAAAACTTTAGCCTAACTTTTATAGAAGAAGCACACATTGGATCATTGTACCTACATAAATAATTAATACAGTCGAGCATCGATTATCCGAATACCGATCAACCGAAACATCGGTTAACCGAAAGTGTTCCAGTTAGCAAATTCAAATATTTGCGCGCGCCATGTAGAAGTTTCTCTAGCGCTGTTTGCGAAATTTAGCGGCAAAAAAAAAAAAAAAAAAAAAAAAAAAAAACGAGTCTCAGCTCTGAAAAAAAAAATTGGACTTCTTTTCCTAAACTGTAGGCCTACTTTAATGACCATTTTCAATTTGTCAAACTATAGTCGGGATGCTGTTATTCCCGGCGTGACTCCTCCTCTTTGCTTACGTCTTAGGAAGTCAAGGCTCTATAAAGTCTAGGTAGCCTAGGTAGTATCGTTCGCCATTTTTGTTCTTTCGTTGCCGAGCTCCCAGACGAGGAATCTATTTGCCACACTTAAAAATTATCATGTCGTAGCTCCTATGATAATAAGTCAAACGCACTGTAATTCAGCAAATAACTGAGCGGCAAATAACGTCCTCGTGTGCTTTCTGCAAACGCCAACGAAAGAGCCAAAATGGCGGGCGATTATATATTAAGTATTTATCCAGCCTTAGGAAATGCTTAACATCTTCATCAGCGAATCACAAGACGCACACGTTTAAATGTAGCCGACCTGCAACGTGATAGGCTGCCGAAAATTAGAGCGACGGGACTATAGGTTAGTCAATTTTCTATGTTATTTGTAAGACGCGTGATACAAAATATATACTCTATGTACAGTTTTGTGTTTAATATCAGTTCTTTGTTTCTGCTCCTATGACACCGGTACAATTTGTTTTCGTAAATGATCGGTTATCCGAAAAATCAGTTATCCGCACACCTCCCGACCCCATTGTTTCAGATAATAATAGGTGCTTTGCTCTATAGTAGAACTTTGTTGTAAAAACATCGGATTATACGTCACTAGGTATTTAGCAACAATATTCTGTGATACCAATTATTTATTATTAAGGCACGTGCCTTACTCCTGCGGTGACTGAGGCCTGAGATTTTTCATTGAAAAATTAATTGCGACACTTGTGGTGGACAAGGTCACAGGGTTTTTTTTTCGGGGTTCTCCGGAACTACATCATTCCGTCACCATTCCGCAAAGTTTGTGGTAGCTGCCTCATTGAGTGATACAACACCTTACAAAATATAAGAACAATACATTACATTTACATTTTCCCACCGAAACGTTCACATGTGAAGCCCGCTGGAAACGAAGTGAACCGAAATTGGAGACAGACAACTTTTTCAAGTACAAGATAGCGCAATGAATAATTTCAAGGGAAAAATTGTTCCGGGACCGGGTATCGATCCCGAGACCTCTGGTTGAACGTACCAGCGCTTTGTCAACTGAGCTACCCGGGAACTCTACCCGACACAGTCTCAACTTTTCCCTTTATATCCACACAACTCGCGTGGGCTGACGAAACACCAGAGACCCACATAGAGTGCACACAAACTCTGTGTGACTTGAAATTGTGGTTTTCTGTTAACGTACACAGTGACGTATATATTATGCAAATCTAATCTTTCAGGTAAAGCTTTCTGTAAAGCAGATTTGAATAATTTCAAGGGAAAAATTGTTCCGGGGCCGGGTATCGATCCCGGGACCTCTGGTTGAAAGTACCAGCGCTCTACCAACTGATCTACACGGGTACTCTACCCGACACCGTCTCAACATTATTCAAATCTGCTTTACAGGAAGCTTTATCTGAAAGATTAGACTTGCATAATATATACGTCACTGTGTACGTCAACAGAAAACCACAATTTCAAGTCACACAGAGTTTGTGTGCACTCGATGTGGGTCTCTGGCGTTTCGTCAGCCCACACGAGTTGTGTGGATATAAAGGAAAAAGTTGAGACGGTGTCGGGTAGAGTTCCCGGGTAGCTCAGTTGGCAGAGCGCTGGTACGTTCAATCAGAGGTCCCGGGATCGATACCCGGCCCCGGAACAATTTTTCCCTTGAAATTATTCAAATCTGCTTTACAGGAAGCTTTACCTGAAAGATTAGATTTGCAAGATATCGCAAATTTTCCTGTTTTAAGTTGTATATACAATTCCTTTACGCCCTGTATAAAGAATTATCATTATGTAAGTACGGATAATTCAAATATGGCTCTGATGTAATGTCATACATGTTGTAGCAATGCGCTATAGACCAGCGGGGGCAGTAAATTGCGTCTCCTCGTGTGTGCACAGTGTATGTGTAAAGTGACATGGGGTTACAAGAGTAAACAATGACCCTGCTTTTGTTATTACACTGACCTCGTAGAAAGAGGGCGGGATGTAGGTGGAGATGACCTCGGCCATTGGAAAGGCGATACCCATCACCACAAGCAACTTGCCGTACAGGGCAGACAACGTGGTGGTCAGGGCGTCCCTGCAGCAAGGATTTCAGAAAGTAGGCCAAAACATAAATTCCACTGCACTACAAATTATACGCTAACTTGATAATAATAGCTATATAAATGTGAATGACTTACGTTCCAAGCTTCTTCCAGTCTACTTGAAGTTGTTCGATTCTTGAAGGTCTCTTCAGCATAGGAAGAGGGTGGTGACCGTGGTACAACACCGGCGCCATCATTGCAGACGGCGGTGGTAGACTGAAACAAACCAAGCAATTAACAACACGCAGAAGGATAATCGGGAGCTCATGGCTGCAATGCTTACCTCTGGATTCAAATATCACGGATTTAAACCCGAGCGAAGGCAATGGATTCGTACGTAAAAAAAATTCAGGAGTGAGGCCACTGGTCTCGTAAGATTTATAGCAGATGGAAAGAAATCTATTTATTTATGAAGAAAGGTATGGAATAATTACAGATTGTTTTTTGAAAAGAATGTATTAATCATTTCTGCATGCAAGGTCGAAGTGCATATTTAAGGGGGCAACAGAATATACTAGATCAGCGTTTCTCAAACTGTGGTCCGCGGACCACCTGTGGTCCTCGAGGTCTGCCATTGTGGTCCTTAAAAAAACAGAAGAAAAAATAAAATTCAAACGAATTGCGTATCACGCTATAGCTTAAAATCTCAGAGTTTGGAAATGACACATGGCAATCGAATTTCACTTTTTCTCCCAGTACTGCATTTTATGAAATTTATTACCCTATCCGTCTATCGACTTCCCACTCTTCTCTCAGCTACAAAAGAGAGATTTAAAGCACTATACGCGTGGTGTTTCTCGACATCTTTTCCCTGCACATCTGGGGTCGCGCCTGTAACTCAGCCAGGGACCACCCCGAATTCATAACAGGGACCAAAATACCGACCCTTAATTCAATTTTAAGATATAAGTATGCTGGTTTGAAAATATGCTACGAAAATGATAAATTTGCTTTCGAAGGGAACAAGAGTAAGGTGGTCCGCGGAACTGTTCTGACTTTAAAAAGTGGTCCCCACATCAAAGAAGTTTGAGAAACGCTGTAGTAGATCATTCGAAAAAAAAATATGGTTTATTTAAGCACACTTAAATGCCATCAACCTAGGCCAGGATTGAACCCGGAACCTCGAGCAAGGAAGGCCAGCGCTATACCGACTACGTTACCCAGGCCGACTAGAACATTCGAAAAGTAATGGCAACTTAGTTAATGTTCCATACTAAATTTATTTACGTAGGTTACTTTTGACATTACATACTCCAAATATAGTCTCCTGCCATGTCAACAATACGTTGCCAAATTCTTGAAAGATGGCGGACTCCATCTGCAGCACCATTTCTGGATATCTCTTTCACTGTTCAATCTAAAGCTCTTCCGATGTCGACTCTTGTTTGAAAGCGAATGTTTCTCTTTCACCCAACTTGCAATAGTTCAATATGGTAGAACTTCTCTCCCACAGACTTCTCTTGTAGTGCCCTAAAGCGCGGAGTATCACGTTTTTCTCTTACAACTTAGATTTTTATGAAGCACCTTCGTTCGTACTTTTAGGGCTGTACTTACAGGCTATTGTGATGGCGCTCCTTCGAAGTAGACCCCTTCTGAGTGAACACACCGACTCTAACGGCGTTACAACTCTTGGAAGCATTCCTGGAAATTTTCTTTCTTAAGCGTGTTAAGAACTTTTCCGTATTTGCCTGGATTCTTCAATTGAGTCAAATTGGTTCCCTTTCAACGAAAATTTCAATTTAGGAAACAGATGGAAGTCGGCAGGGACTATACCAGGGAAATAAGTGGTTGCGCAAGCACAGGAATTTGGAATTTGGCCAAAAAATTCCTGATTGAGAAAGCACAATGAGCCAGTGTTTTGTCGTGGCGGAGAACCCAATTCCTGTGTCTCCAGGGTGCAGGCCTTTTCTTCCGCAAATTTTCACGCAAACGCTCAAGGACAGTTTTATGGTATTCCTGATTGACTGTCTGCCTCCTAGGGACATATTCGTGTTACACGACACCCGTAGAATCGAAGGAAAAAAAACAGGAACATTGTCTTCACATTCGACCGACTTTGTCGCGCTTTTTTCGTTCGCGGCGAACCTGGACTCTTCCACTGCGATGATTGTGTCTGTTTCTGGGTCATACCCATAAACCCATGATTCGCCGCCTGTAATTACCCTATTTAAGGGGAGTCTGTACTGCCTATCCCAGCAATGTAAATTCCATCTAATTTAGATGCACTTTTCTCAGGACTTACATAAGATACATATTTGACATTTTTAGGGGTTATTCTTCAAGTATTATTGTATGTAACAGGCTAAAATTACAGTCTTTATCTTTTATTACTCTGCTTTACATTGCTGGGATGGCAGTACAGACTCCCCTTAACAAATCTGGGTCATTTTCGGCCCGATTAATCAGTTCTTGGGACACTTGAACTCGGTGTTGTTTCTGCTCGTCTGGCAACATTTCGGAATGAATTTCGCGGACACTCGAAGCATGTTCAAATCTGTAGTGCTCGAGAAAAGTGACATAAGTCAGTTTCCACAAACTTTTTTTGATAATTTATTGACAACTTATACTGGTTTATGTCCATTTGATTTTTTTCTGTATGAATTATTGTAATGGGATGAATACTTATCTATGTTTTTCCAAGCGAGCAAATGTTCCGTAAGTTGTCAATAAATTATCAAAAAAGGTTTGTGGAAACTGACTTATGTCACTTTTACTGAGCACTGCAGAAATTTCAGTTGAAATTGACTGAACGACGTAGAAACTCAAATTCAGTTCGTCAGCCATTTCCGTAATTGTAAGTCGATGGTCAGAGCGCACTAAATCACGAATTTTCGCAATGTTTTCGTTGGTTTTTGAAGTGGAAGTCCAGCCGGACCGGGGGTCATCTTCGACTGATTTGCGGCCACATTTGAATCTGTTGAACCAGATAAAAACTTTTAACCGGATCAGACATTTATCCTCGAAAGCTGTTTTAAGAGTTCATAAGTTTCCAAAGCTGGTTTCCCGGTTTTAAAAGAAAATTTGACACAAACTCCTGCCTTAAAACTTTCTAATCACATCTCGTACAGTAGATTTCAGAAAATACTATCCTCTGTTGGCGCGTGCGGTATCATTGCGGTGAAGGTGAATAATAGTGAAATAATACTGTATTAATAAATTAGATAGCCTATATTTCTAAATATGCTATGTGTATAATACTGTATGTCAAACTTCTTGTAACGAAAAGTTTTCAACACTGCTCTTTATTTATTCCGGGTCGTGGCCATATCGCATGCTGGGGCCAGTTTCTCAAAACTCTGGACTAGTAATACTAGTCTGTACAGTAGTAATATTAGTTCATTTTACAAGTCTGTGTTTCTAGAAACTACAAGAGTAAAGCAGTAGTTACCAGTTCACAGACTAGTAATATTGGTCGATTTCACCAGTTCATAAATGATCCTGTTTCTCAAAATGCTAATCTAGTTGATTATACTAGTATTCAACAGGAATAGTCCTACAAGACTCTAAAGACTGGTGATTTCTATATTATCAGTTACCAGTGGCAATCTTTCTCAGATAATCAAAACAAAATATTGTAGTTATTTTTTAATATATGTGGTTTAGTGATTCCGATTGAAGTAGTAAAGAAGTTGTTGTGAGAAGAGCTGAAACTATATCGAGAAGGAACAATTATTATTCCTTTAAGGGAGCATTGTTTAAATATAATGAACGGTTTAAATAAAGTGCTGAAAAGCTTGGAGAGTTGTTAAATAAAGTGGGACCTGCCATAACAAGACAAACAAATAGAAGTCATGCATTATCAGCAAAGCTTCAAATACAAATTGCTCAACAAATCGGGATGTTGATTATTTTCTAATGCCATCTGCCCTAGACCAGCAACACTTGCAGAATTTTTTTCCTAATAATCTAATACCAATTCATCAACTGCAGTAATTTTGCTGGCTTTCCTCCTCCACTGCCAGTTCTTCTGGCATTGTCAACTTTAGCCTACAAATTGAATACAAAACGACACTAATTTATGAATAGATCAAACGCAAAACTGAAAAAAAAAAAAAGCAAATTTTTCAAGTCATAAGCGACATTCATGTCGGCAGTAGACCCACTAGCTACATAATGCGTTCATATTATGATACTGTGAACTTGAATTGGTACTTATCAAAGTTGCTTCCTTAATGTTGGGTCAGTAAGTGTCCCTAACGTATGCATAATCTTTGTTCTGAGGTATCAGTTCCATAGCCTAACACATTACAAAATTTTTTGTTTACTTTATCATTTTTTGTTATTACGCTTGAAAAAGCACCGAATGATATATACTTTGATTCATTAATCATATTGAGTATAGTTAATTTGCTTTCAATTCATGGAATTTCAAGAGAAGAGAGAAGTAAGAACCAAAACACAAACAACTTAGCCTTCTAACCTCAAATAACAATACCTACCAATGACTATAAACAAATGAACTCAATCAGCTGACTAATGATCATGTGACTAGGGAAAAATTGTCACAAGTTACTAGACTGGTAAAATAGTTTGAGAAACAGAATATACTAGAGCCGGTGAAATATACTCTGGTAACTAGTAACTGGTGAACTACTAAACTAGTATTTTTGAGAAACAGGCCCCTGTACGCTTGCATACTCACCCGACAGTGGGGGAGTACTTGCCCTGGCGACTGGACCCGGCTCGCGACGGCCCCCTGTCCTTGGCATGGCGCGCAGGAGAGGACTGGTGAGACAGCGATTCGGGACTCACGATCACGGCGCTGGGGCTGGCGGGCGACGGCAGCTGCAGGGGCTCGCCGCCCTCTAGGCTGCCGGGCATCACACCCGTCCAGCTGAAATCACACACCCTGTATAGCACACCGCTTCGCTATCCACATACATTTAAGATCTGTAAATACATATACGGTATAACTGGTTTGGGGAGGAAGTGCTAAATCACACTTTAATCATTTGCGCTTCTTTGATTTTGTTTTTGTCAAAACCTGTTGTATTTGAGTCTTTCAGAATTTCTAATTTACAATTTTATTTTGTTGAATTTTTTCCATGAAAATCGTTGTTAAATATAAAGACGACATGTTTAAGAGAACTTGGGTATATAGATCAGTTAGAAAGTTACAGAACTGACATATATGATGGGGAATTTAAAACAGTGTCTAGTTAATTAATTTATGTACATAATTATGCACGTGATTAATTCATCGAATGAATAAGCAACCACGTGACTGATTCATCGACTGAATAAGTAACCGCGTGACTGAGTCATCGAATGGATGAGTAACTGTGATTGAATCATCGAGTGAATAAGTAACTGCGTAACTGATTCATCGAATGAATAAGTAACTGTGATTGAATCATCGAGTGAATAAGTAACTGCGTAACTGATTTTTATTTTATTTTATTGGGTTATTTTACGACGCTGTATCAACATCTAGGTTATTTAGCGTCTGAATGATATGAAGGTGATAATGCCGGTGAAATGATTCCAGGGTCCAGCACCGAAAGTTACACAGCATTTGCTCGTATTGGGTTGAGGGAAAACCCCGGAAAAACCTCAACCAGGTAACGCCCCGACCGGGATTCGAACCCGGGCCACCTGGTTTCGCAGCCAGACGCGCTGACCGTTACTCCACAGGTGTGGACTGCGTAACTGATTCATCGAATGAATAAGTAACTGATTGAATCATCGATTCATGGAATGAATAAGTAATTAACTGATTCATTAAATGAATAAGTAACAGTGACTGATTCATCGAACGAATAAGTAACTGTGTGATTGAGTCATCGAATGAATAAGTAACCGCGTAACTGATTCATTAAATGAATAAGTAACAGGCGTTACTGATTCATAAAATGAATAAGTAACCACGTAACTGATTCATCGAATGAATAAGTAACTGTGTGATTGAGTCATCGAATGAATAAGTAACTGATTGAATCATCGATTCATTAAATTCATCGAACGAATAAGTAACTGTATTGAGTCATCGAAAGAATAAGGCGTGACTGATTCATAAAATGAATAAGTAACCACGTAACTGATTCATCGAATGAATAAGTAACTGTGTGATTGAGTCATCGAATGAATAAGTAACAGCGTAACCGATTCATAAAATGAATAATTAACCACGTAACTGATTCATCGAATGAATAAGTAACTGTGTGATTGAGTCATCGAATGAATAAGTAACTGATTGAATCATCGAGTGAATAAGTAATTGCGTAACTGATTCATCGAACGAATAAGTAACTGTGTGATTGAGTCATCGAAAGAATAAGTAACCGCGTAACTGATTCATAAAATGAATAAGTAACCACGTAACTGATTCATCGAATGAATAAGTAACTGTGTGATTGAGTCATCGAATGAATAAGTAACAGCGTAACCGATTCATAAAATGAATAATTAACCACGTAACTGATTCATCGAATGAATAAGTAACTGTGTGATTGAGTCATCGAATGAATAAGTAACCGCGTAACTGATTCATAAAATGAATAAGTAACCACGTAACTGATTCATTAAATGAATAAGCAACAGGCTTGACTGATTCATAAAATGAATAAGTAACCACGTAACTGATTCATCGAATGAATAACTGGCCGCTTGACTAATTCATGGAATGAATTATCCACGTGACTGGTTCATTGAATTAATAACTGGCAGCTTGACTGATTCATAGAATGAACAATTATTCATGTGACTGATTCATCTAATGAACAAGTGACCGCGTAACGCGTAATCAATTCATGGAATGAATAAGTGATCGTGTAACTAATTCATCGAATTAATATGTAACTGTAGAAATGTCTCAGTGCATTGCTCATTGATTGAATGAATACACTGGCTGAGAGAATGAATGTGTAATGAAGCAAATTAATAACTGCTGTATGTAGAGATTAATAAATGACTTACTGATCAAGAGTAAATGATTGAATAGCTGCACGTTTGAATAATTAATGGATTGGCTGATAAATCGGTCGATCGAACGAATTAATGTGTGGGGAAATGGAAAGATCGTATCTGAGTGACAGGCACGTTCTGCGTCCTTGCGAGGAATCCTGGAGCTAACTGAACCAGTTGCAGTAAAACTCGGCAAGGACATGAAAACACGCGAAAGTCAGGCAATTACTTAATCCTTTAACAATTTGTTAACAATTAAGTCTGACTAACCATTCTTACAAACTGACAAAGGAGACTGTTCAGGCTATTAGTCACTGCTATACGCCAACCAATTCAGGAAGGCTCTAAGTGTGATTTATTGCAAACATTCTCATTTGCGTTTCATGTCATTAAAGCGAAGGAATCGAGTTAGCTGTAGCGCTAGAGCAACCAATCATGGGCCGGAGAAACCCGAGTTCGAGTACAAATTAACGTTCTGAAAGTCATCGACTTCCTCTCTGTATGTTATAAAATGTACAGAACCCGCAAACAAAATTTCGGCTACTTGAATTTTCCAAGTTCCAGTTACAACATTCTGCGCATGCTCAGGGCCCAAATTTTTTTCTGGGTTTGCACTACTGCGCTACAGTTTTCAAGGTTGTCAATGCGTAATTTAGAGCTGATGTATTTATTTATATATTCATGCATCACATATTTGTTTATTTATTTATGAATTTGTTCATGTATTTATTTATGTATTTACTTATTTACATATGTACGTATTTATGTATAGTAGACAAGGCAAGACCTATCCTGTGGTCTTTTCATATGACGTGGCTATATTACCAACGGATATAGAGGGGAAAGACAGGTTTTAGTCTGAAATGAACTTCCGTGTCGATAGATTCATATAATATTAACCATGATGAAACAATCTCTATTTCTGATAGCATATTATTTCCCTTCTCTCACAGCTCATATGACAGGTTTCGCTTCCTCATCTGTACGTGTCCATTTATTTATTTATTTATTTATTTATTTACTTATTTATTTATCCATTTATTTATTCATTAATTTATCAATTTATTTATGTACTTATTTATTAATATATTTATTTATTCTGGTGCAGTTAAGACCATTAGGCCTTCTCTTCTAATCAGCCAGAAACTAAAGAATACAGGGCGTTAAAATCTTATGTTACAATGTTTCAGGGTAGGAAGTATGTGCTATAAGGAACATATTTTTCTAATAAACTTCTTGTCTGAAATTCCTCCTTTCTCCGCTAGAGCATGCGAAAGGTCGCACCTATTGGGTAGGTCACCCATCGTGTATAACATTCAAAAGGTGTCTTTTGACGTCACTAGGAAGATTGCCCTATCGTCGCTCCATTTTAGACTGCTCGGAAGGCAAACATTGTGGGAATTTGTGAGTGCGATTGTAGAAGGAATGCAAGTGGATTCGTCAGCGCTGAACTCATTTGCTGTACATGTTGAGTTGTGAGTAGTATGACACGTGGTGGCATCTTATTGAAACGAGACGTTTCAGAGATCCATAACTTCAATTGAGGCCAAAAATAATCGCTTATCATAGTTCGGTATCTTATACACACCGTAAACTTCACGTAGTGCATGGAATGCTTGGAGAACGGATGTCTTTTCTTTAATAATATATTATAATGATTTTTACGCGTTGTGGAATGATGTAACGTTCCATGATTGTCAATAACAACTGTAACCATGGGAAAAATATGACTGCTATAGCTTCATAAACACGGCAGCTATTATATATGTTAAAAGTAAGACACTCTTGTAGGAAGATCCTTTATACACGCTTTGCAAAGGTTAAGATAAGAGAGAAAGAAGTGGCAACTCTTTGAGAGTAAGATCACTACACGTGTCCGCCTTTCTCCCAGTGTCAAGCGAACACTGATGATTAGACTTCGTTGAATTGCCACACGCAGCATGCAATCAGGTTGCCGATGTACGGTAGTATAGAGGAGGAGAGCGACCTCCTGGTCTCGTAGTATAAGCAGTTCATATTAAGAGTTGTGACCGGTCCAAATAGAGCAGCTACAGCTAATGTATACCTATGTAAGCACTTGTTTTTGCAGTACTGTGGTTGGAATAGTCAAAGCTTAACATTTGTTCATTGCAGACAAGAATTCAATCAAACATACTACAATGAGAGTGTTGCTGTTCCAAATAATTGCCCCTGGATTACCCTTACCCCCGCAGCCAGTCATGTCCAAAAGCATCACCCTGTTAGAATCGTCTAAACTACAACTCTCAGAAGCCCTTAATATAGTGTATAATGTATAAAGTATCACAGTTATCCAAAATAACAATTCACTAATTTCAGAAAAAGTGAAACGTAAGTTGAGAAACATTATTGCTGAAAATTCTGCCTATTCACAACTTCGTAATATAAATTATTTACTATCAGGTCACGACAAGATGTCTGAAGTTGGTGTGCTAAAAAGTAGTGACTTCCCTTTCTTCAAATATGCATCTATTACATCGTGTGATGTTGAACGTACATTTTCCCAATATAAAAACTGTTTGAGTGACCATCGGAGGAGGTTCACTTTGCAGTCGCTCAAAATGTACGTAACTCTTCATTGCAATGCACATATTCAACGATGATGTGAATATATTACATTAAATTTTAAGAGTTAATATATCTCAATATAAAATAATTGCGTATTTACATGTTTAGACATTTCTTACTTCAATGATCATTCATTATATTTCTTGAATGCAGGATAAAGGTTTTATTGTAACCGCAGTATAGGCCTACTGCTCAGTGTTTACATTAGAGGCATACTCCATCCGTTGCACGTCCCCTTCTGATACAGTCTATACCGCGTGCGCAGTAAACCTTGCGATTATCGTGGCAATTCCACGAAGTCTACTGATGATTTTATAATGAAGACAGTTGCTTACTGTAAGCGAGGGTTTTTTTAACGTGTCACATACTATGCCTCCTCGTGTCGATGTCAAGAAAGCATAGGAACTCAACCTTTCTCCCTCCTGCCATCTCTTTCGTTGATACAGTAAAGACTCATTCACAGTGAAAATTAAGCATAACGTAAGCGTTAACTTAAGAATATAAACGTTACGGTAAAATCAAGAAGTCATTCACGATGGTAACCTAAACATAACAGCAAACATACTTGGTAACCATGGAAACATAACAACGAAGCCATTTCCTCATATTCTGTCGTATACTTCAGCGCTCCACGATTGTGTTCTGTTTGCAAATCACGTAAGCATAAGCATGAAAGTTTGGAGTTCGCAAACTTTCATGTTAACGTCTTACGGTAATGTTTATGTCAATGCTTATGTGAATCATTGTGAATGATCCCATTTGGTAGCCTGGGCGCATACTTCTGTGTTTATGTTACGGTTATGTTTAATTTTCATTGTGAATGAACCTTAATTGAAGTGAACTTGCATTGCCTTGTGTGACTAATCCTCAGCCACAACATAAGGATACCCAGGAAGAGGACATTGATGTTGCCAATCATTATTTTCGTCAGTGACTCTAGCCGGGGGTCGACCCGCTTCCCGTCACGTAGTGTCCGACGGATGGAGCCAATCGTCTGACCTTGCACGAGCGGTCTCTAGGGCGGACGGGACACCAGACCAGACTTTCACGTGGCGTGATTCTGCTTCAGCATCAGATTGCGATGTTCGATTCGGAAAGAAATATGTCATTTCACATGCTTCATAAACTTCATATCACTACAAAATCTATCAATATATAAAATTTCTAATAAACGCTACTGATATTTATATTTTCATGTTCTGGACGTTTAAGACATAACCTCAAAGTTTTTATGTAACGCCATGTTTACAATGTGTCCTTAAAATGGAAGACGCATACGATACTGTCGCTATCTGGCTGTGGTGGAAATTCGAGATGATATCACAGTCTATTATATACAGTCACGAAGCTCAATACGTAGTAAATATGCATCCATAGATAGTTGCTAACCACTAGGATCGCTAATATCGCCTCATTACAGATAATGCGAAATAGTACCGGCACAGTCTATTGTTCCTAGCATCCTCACAACTCAAGCTTCGTGACTGTATATGCTAGACTGTGATGAATGTTATGTTTTATTTAACGACGCTCGCAGCTGCAGAGGTTATATCAGCGTCGCCGGATGTGCCGGAATTTTGTCCCGCAGGAGTTCTTTTACATGCCAGTAAATCTACTGACATCAGCCTGTCGCATTTACGCACACTTAAATGCCATCGACCTGGCCCGGGATCGAACCCGCAACCTTGGGCATAGAAGGCCAGCGCTATACCAACTTGCCAACCAGGTCGACTAGACTGTGATGATATCGAATCGATTTCATAATGTACAATTCAATAATCTTTGCGAGAGATCGACAAACATTAGACAATAAATAGCAATTAAATTTATTCTGCAGGAAGATAGTTAAACCACACGGATTCATTGAATGCATACTAATCACGAACTGTTCTTCGGTTAGCATTCAGAATGGCTCTTCTTCTTTCTTAATATTGTAGAGGGATGGCTTCTCAATAAGTAAGACTTCCGGAAGCTGGACACTCACCTCCATTCATTCTCTTGCATGGCGTTCATTCCTTATTTAATGATTCTTTCTTAAATTAATCACTCTTAGTCAGACCAACATACCAATTAAAATATTCACTTTTTAATTATTTTTGTGCTTCAAGTGAGTGAAAACTTCGGACGCACCAGATACTCGTATGTAGAGATAATCTTTACAAAATTCCAGTAACTTAACATTTTCTTATCCAATCTAGTTAAGTATTACCTTTGTTTCATTCATAGTTTTCTGCCCAAGGGCTGATCCTCCACTGCAAACCCAGCATTCTCCAATATTCCCTCTTTTCTGTCTTCATATATCATATCATTTATTTTTGTTAACTTCCATATATTGTACAAATGAACACGTCAATATATTTAATTACAATATAATTCTCGGAGTGAGTAAAACATTGTGAAAACTAATAGTTTTTTAACACCAACTTAAACTTCTTTATATTAAAAAATTTTAATATATCAAGGGGTAATTAACTTATACTGTGACTAATAGATAATAACTAATGACTAATAAATGCCACAAAAGATACGTTGACATGCATTTACTTAGCCTGACAAGTAATTCCTTTGGTTTGAATGGTAAATTAGTTTAAAATAGCTTGTAAATGGTCTTAGACTAGAAATTTTAGGTTAATATAGTTTATAAGTATGATTCTACGGAATAATAAGGGTGTAATTATTGGACGGAGTTACGCAATAATAGACCAAGCGTCAAAAACCTGTTTCCGGATATTGACCATTGAAATAAATGTTTTTTTATAAAACATTTTATTCAAAAATATTATAACATTCATACTATTACAAAAAAATAGCACAAATAGTACAGAAAAAGGATAACCGATTCTTAATAAAAGACCAGCAGTTGAATAGATATTTCAAAGCAAAATAAATAAATAAATTTTTTGCAATAAATGTATTTTTCTTCTAAATAGCAGCAAAATTCAGATATCGGACTCTTGATTTTTTCCGAGTTAAATTAGCCTACCATCAACAGATTTGTACAAATATCTCTTTTTTTTTTTTTCTTCAAATTGTCGGTTGGTCTATTATTGCGAAACTCCGTTCAATTGTTTATTTTATTTGAACTGTTTTATCAGTGATGCGTGTTGTCAGTGAAGCTATGGTTTACAGTAGCAGTGAATAGTTTCGATCAGTGAAATGTATAGTGTCAGTGAAATGTGTTCTATAGAGTTAGTGAAATGTGTCAATGCCAGTGCAGCAAGTGAGATGGGAGTGAAGTCAAAGTATTGAAAGGGTATCAGTACCAAAATAATATACATGTGCATATCATATTATTTTATGTATATAATTAGAGATTACAATGGAAAATTAGGTTTGCTTATTACTTAGGTAATTTTAACTATTATTATTATTATTATTATTATTATTATTATTATTATTATTATTATTATTATTGTAATTATTGTAATTAAGTTACCACTGCCACCGGGTTTTTGCCCATTTTCAGTGTAAATAAATACATATAATTTCAGGGAGAGTCTGGAAGTGATAGGGAAGGAAATAGTGTAAAGAATAAGGGTGCAAGTCCAAGTGGAAATCTAGCATGTGAAAGTGAAAGCGTGGGGGGAAATAAAAGAGAAATAGAAGAAGAAATAAATAGAGAAACAGAAATAAGGCAGAGACGAACAGTAATGAAAGGTCAGAACTTGCGACAGTTGAGGATTTAGCAAAGATATTTGATATGTGTAAAAAAATAGTGGGGATATTATCAAAAAGGGCAAGTAAAGTGAAACTGGAAAAGATCGATAAGTATAGGGGAGAGAAAGTGTATAAACAGATGTGCAGAATAAAATATAAGTATTTATAGGAAGTGAGAATAGTGACAATGGATTAGGTGTAAGCAGAATAGTGAGAAAGTGAAAGTGAACGCAAATAGGAATGAGTGAAAATAATGAGAAAGGGTTAAGAGAAGTGAACAAGTGACAGCATAAAATTAGTACTAACATTTGAACGTTGGAACAGTAAATGAATAAAAGGTCAAAGAACAAATAGAACAAATAATTCAATGTGATAATTTATAGAGAAAAATTGAAATTGAGATTTTAGTGAATAATAATAATAATAATTAATAATAATAATAATAATAATAATAATAATAATAATAATAATAATAATGTTTTATTTTCGTTAGAGTTAAGGCCATAAGGCCTTCTCTTCCACTCAAGCCTTAATCAATACAATACATAAATTTAAATTACAAATATTTTCACTACACTTAAAAGGTTCTCCAGCAATAATCTTCACTACACATTTATTTAAATTTAGATAAATCTATAAGGTAAAGTAGTAACTTAATTTATGAGCTAATTTAATTCAATGAATTATAATTAATTAGTATTAGTAATTAATTAGTATTAGAATTAATTAGTTAGAGGAAAAGGGGGGTGTGAAAGGAGTATACAATATTAGATATATTAGGATTAATAAACAAATAGAGAATATCAATTGAATGTAGGGGAGATTGACCAAGGAACAAAAAAGGTACAAAGTGTAATTGGGAGTATTTGTGTAGACGCGTACTGCAAATAATGTGTTATTGTAATATGTTAATGGTGGCACCGGATACAGAAATGTGAGGTACACCATTACATGTAAAGAAGTGCTGTGAAGAAATATATATCATATAATTTCAGGGACTGGAGAAAATTTTCATAAATTCTGACACAGCCCAACAGTAACCTAACTGACTGTTTCTCATCAGAGGAACTAGTTTCGATCCTCACTCAGTAACAATAATGATGGAAAAAGCAACTGTGGCTCATGTTCTCACAAATGCTTCAGCGTTTCCAGTCATTCATTCCAACGTTGCTCCATTATTATTTTATTTTCGACTCTCAAAATTATCTGTGGTATAAAATAGACGTGCAATAAACTACTGAACACTGTTTTTTTTTCACTACTAAAAATTCCGAAGTGATACTGCCATTTGCACCAGCTCATCCGACATGGAGAGTGGACCTATCTGTTACTCGGCAAGGGTAGAGACTCTTCTGGGTGCTAAATAGCAGCTTGACTTGTTAGTCGTCCCTGCAGAGAGCGAGAGGCGAGGTGAGTGAATACTGTGAACAGTTTTATGCAGAGTGGTGCTTGTATTCTGAATCCGGATATTCACACAAGGTGCTAAAATATATGATCGTAACAACAAAATGAGTTAGACCAAAAGCGTGTTCCTAAACTATTAATGCATACATGCATAGGTAATGTGTAACAACTAGTGTTTTGAAGTTGGAATATTCCCAACGGGAATAAATTCATTTGGAAAATAAACGAGTTTTGGGAATATTCCTAGACAGGATTTCTTTTAACATTCCTACTTTTCTTTATTTTGAAAAAATAATGTCACAACTCAAAGGAAACAGATTGTGGTGAGTACTGACAATAATCGATATATTTATTCCCGCATTCCAACGATGACGATGACGTGAATATGTTAGGAGACAATTCACAAACGATTACGGAAAACATAGCATAGGTTTGGAAGAAATTCCTGAGAAACAAATTATATGATTATGCCCTGTAATCAGAATATTCTACGAAATGGAAATATAAAAATTTGAAATTCATCGTTTGAAGAGGTGGAAAAATTCAAACATCTTGGGGCAACAGTAACAAATATAAATGACACTCGGGAGCAAGTTAAACGCAAAATAAGTATTGGAAATGCGTGTTATTATTCGGTTGAGAAGCTTTTGCCATCCAGTCTGCTGTCAAAAAATCTGAAAGTTAGAATTTATAAAACAGTTACATTACTGGTTGTTCTGTATGGTTGTGAAACTTGGACTCTCACTTTGCGAGAGGAACAGAGGTTAAGAATGTTTGAGAATAAGGTGCTTAGGAAAATATTTGGGCTAAGACGGATGAAGTTGCAGGAGAATGGAGAAAGTTACACAACGCAGAACTGCACGCTTTGTATTCTTCACGTAACATAATTAAGAACATTAAATCCAGACGTTTGGGATGGGCAGGGCATGTAGCACGTAAAGGCTAATCCAGAATGGATAGGGTAAAGGTTGGTTATACTGTGATACGAGTAACATTGTGATTGTTCTTTTTGAGAATTTATTACAATTTTACTGAGCGAGAGGAAGATCGGTAATATAACTGTTTTATAAATTCTACTTTTCAGATTTTTGACAGCAGCCACTCGTGGCTACTTCCGTCATTGATTTCTAGCAGAATGTGGTGCCCACAAGTGGCGAGGTAACACGTTAAAGTACAAAGTGTCCAACATGCCCGACTGTCTAACAGATCCTAATTTACCCTACTTTGTCTTTTCGGGATTTACTTCCAAACCTATCTCTTTACTTGCTTCCAGTAAAATTCCCGCGTTTTCCTTAATCGTTTGTGGATTTTCTCCTAACATATTCACGTCATCCGCATAGACAAGCAACTGATGTAACCCATTCAATTCCAAGCCCTCTCTGTTATCCTGGACTTTCCTAATGGCATACTCTGGAGCAAAGTTAAAAAGTAAAGGTGATAGTGCATCTCCTTGCTTTAGCCCACAGTGAATTGGAAACGCATCCGACAGAAACTGATCTATACAAATAATATATTAAAATATAAAATACATTATATATTCAATTTATATTAATCTAGACTCAACTCAGTAGTAACTGATGTATTACGAATCCTTAATTATGAGCTGGAACATTTTATTATGGCTAGCATCATGCAACATGCTTGATATGTGATTGAATAAGAGAGTAAGTGGCGTGCACAGAGGCGAACTAGCATTATCATTGTGTTGTTATATCTACATCATTCCCTGGGCCAAAGCAAGGAATGAGGCTGAACGTACATATGATTGCTGACTACAGAGCTGTTTCTTTGGTGTACAGACAAATATACCAAGTTCACTATTTCTGAAATTCATTGAGAAATAATAATGTCGTAGACGTAGTCCTAACGCCTTAAGTGTGTATAAGGGACATGGAGGAATTCCCCGTCACTCCGTACTATCCCACACTGTGTTCCCTGCAGCCAATTTCAATCAATCAATGGCAGCCATTACTCAATAAGCGGTGTTTAACTTATCAACTGCTCGGACACGCCAACAGGGGTGCCAACTTCTGCACTTCTGCACTTCAGTTACATACCTGAAAAACGTGTCAACTCTCCGTATCGCCGACATGGTTACGTTCAAACATTCATAGTGATTCCATGCATTTTCGTCCAAGCAATAAATCCCAATTTCTCTTAATACAACCATATTATGTCAGAAAATCAACTAATTTAGTTCCAATCAGCCACATTTCTATACTTTTCATAATCTAACATTACGATAGAGAAATATGCCTGTATATGTTGACTGGTGAATTTTTAGGTTATATTCGACTGAACCACAAATACAATAATACATTATTTTTTATAATACAGTCTGAAGTGAAAGAAGTTCCTTGGACTTAACCTAACTACTGCAATCACTTTAAGATCGTGTAGATTGCACATCCCTGTAATTATAGTTTTTCATTACATAGCAATAATATTGTTCATTCATTCATCCATTGAATCCAATCATTCGACTTCATTTTATACTCATACATTTCTTGCTGTCCTATCAAGCCTATAATTTAATTTAATTTACATTAATCCTTGCATCTCATAAATTTATTTTCACTCCAACAATTCACCAATTTTATTCCGTAAATTCCATTCCATACCGTCCATTGATAGACCAGTATCATTCAATCAATCCTATTCGATTTCATGACGTATTGCTTCATTCCATTCCATCCGTCCCGTTCCATCCATTCCTTCCATCCCGTTCCATCCATTCCATTTCATCAATCCAGTTCCATTCCATTTCATCCGTCCAGTTCTATTTCATCCAACCAGTTCCGTTTCATTCCATTTCATCCATCCAGTTCCGTTCCCATTTCTGTTCCGTTCCATTTCATTTTATCCACTCAGATCCGTTCAATTCCATTCCATTTCATCCAGTTCCGTTCCATTCAATTCCATT